>CM070035.1:84233711-84248714 GCA_036250615.1 Ptychadena robeensis | reverse complement strand
GGGGTCGTCTTATACGCCCAGTCGTCTTATACGCCGGCATATACGGTATTTATTATGTATTGATGCACTAAATTTTTTTCCTTGAAAATGTATGTACAGAATCCATGCCTGAAAAGTCCCATGTTGGGATAGGAATTTATGCATGTCATATTCATCTATCACCTTACCCTTCTTATTGCTATTAACAGATACTACCAGATTACCTACATTTCATGTGAGTTATGGCCACAGTTAGACATATTTTATGTAAAATATTTATTATTTAAATGTCTACATTCAGAATTATTTAAATTGTAAATTAATTCTATTGGCTCAATTTTTTTCAGCTATTCTGCAAAAATATAATCCATTTGTACTATACAAATATTTATCTAGACTGTTTTTTTATGTTTAGAGTAAAACAAAATCTTCTACCAATTTAAATGATTAAGCTTTCCTGGGAAGATCGGTTTCACAGCTTGTAGCAGCAAGATACACTTTAAGTTAGTCTGAAAGCCATTATTATGACCTTGCATTGACCACATTCTATGAAGTGCTACATGATCAGGGACAGGGAAGTTGCTTAATGGAAGTTATATAGTAGCTAGATGTATCCTTGTCACACTTCATCTAAACTGATACATTGCAATGGTCCACACTGCTCAGACCTGGCAATTACTGTCCAATTCCAATCTATTCCACACTGCCACTATAATGAAAAATAATTAGGAGCCTGAAAATGAGTTTTCGCATGAAATGGTTTCAGTGCTTGGACAGAATCGCCTTTGGCAGATGGCTGTGGGTTTACTTTAATATAATAAAGACAGTTAATCATCTCTAAAGAGTGCACTGAATGAATAAACTTTTAACACTAGTTTCTGTATTGAAACTCCTAGGCTGATCAAGTGCTTAATTCTCAAGAGTTTAAGCTTGGGTTGTTGAATTTTTATGAGGATGTATAGATTAAGCCTTACCAATCTTAGAAAAGAAAGAAAACAATAGGCATACAATAGTGTGGTCAATTTCTAATTGGGGGTGCTAGCTTACCAGAAAAGCAGCTGTGTGTTAGTAATTAGTCCACATTTAAAATGCAAGTTTTCAAATTCCAGCACATAAAGAGATCTAATAATGCAATCAAAATGAGCTGGTATCATTCTATGTCAATAGCCTGCAAGCATTTATATCTAAGATACTTGGCTGATGACCATAACAAGGTCAGGACATTTGGAGATAGCTACAGAACTGACCTGAATTAGGAAAGCATTAGGAAATATTAGCCAATGTAATTTTAGATTTCATGGGATCATGCTTTGCATTAGTTGTTTTTTTCCCCCCATAATTAGTTGTTACTAGTGATGGCCGAACATCGGCCAGGTCTGTCTGCGAACAGGCGGATCGGACTTTTAAAGTGTATTTTTGTCACCGGATGTGACGTAAGTGAAGTCATATCCGGTACCTGAAACGCATAGTTCCTGGTTGAGGGAGCTGGATGTGACGTCACTGACGTCACTTCTTGTTCTCGAGCTGGCCATTTTTACTAGGAGACCGGCCTCATGACTGGTCTTCTAGTGAAAAGATTCTTCCTCCAGCACGATCTCGCAGGTTCTGATCCTGATGGAGAAAGAATAGAGATCTTCTTCTCGTCGGTGAACAGGGCGGGTGGAATACCTGTACTGCTCGCCGGCTAGAAGGAGGGCGAACATCCTTGCGGGCAGTTTGGCCATCACTAGTTGTTACTTTTAAGTATTACATTCTTTTTTTTCATATGTCCAGCACTTAATGTGAGTTTCCTGTGTATTTTGTCAGGAAATTTCACTTTGTAAAAAACAAACTGGAGTTTTCTGACACAATTACAATTCTAAATTCAAAAACAAAGCCAAAATATTTAATATAAATTGTCAATGCATGACATTAATGCATCTTTGTGTTTGAAAACATATGAATGTTGTTGAATTTTAAGAATGAATATTTCTGGAAATAACTAAAGAATTAAAGCATGTTCTTAGAAAATATGTTTTGACATTAACCTCACTAGATCATTGCCTGTATCATGCTGGAGGAGATGGTGCCGGGCTGTCACATCTCTTCTCATTGTGCTGTGTGTCCGTGGGGAGTGAATGCTGTTCCCACGGACAGAAGAGAAAAGGTAGATGCAAGTTCATCTATCTTTTCTCTTTATTACCTAAAAGTATAGATAAACTTGTATCTACCTTTAAGGAAATTAGACAGTTCAGATGTGAGAGTCGGCAGAAGCCGGCATTTCACATCTGACAGCTTCTCCAGCTCCCCCAGCTGTTTTCCGTACCGGGGGAGCTGGCGGGCAGCCAAGGTGCGACCACCGGGGGGTGGCCGCGGGGGCCGCGCATTATGTGTATAAGATGCAGGCACTTTTTGCCCCCAATTTTAGGGGTGAAAAAGTACGTCTTATATGCCGAAAAATACTGTATATCTGTTATTTAGTTACTGAGCAGTTATATCCCTTACTGTTATGAGCTAATGAAGTGTCACCTTTTAAAAGTATTCACCACAAGTGACAACCAATGGTTAAGGCACACCATACTGGATACAGCCTCCAGATAAAATTAACTTTTTGGCATTTTAGGCATATTTATTATAGAAATGTTAGATATCTAATATTTACACTCATAATCCAATCAGAATGCCTCCATCAACATTTCTTTTCAGACTGCATGGCTGATAATATAAATAGGGACCATTGGAATGAAACTAAAAATAAAACAAAAGACATAAAATTATGGAAACTTTAATTCAAATAATACACTGGACTACAAACACATCTTTCACTTCATTACAGTTACAGATTAAGATATTTAGAAAAAGATGACGTTGTCTAGAAATTCAATTCAGTTAACTGAAGTTACAATAAGATTGCAAGTTTGTAAAAACTAAAAGGTTGTTTCTGTACTTGCTACAAATCTTTTTCTTGTGTGTAAAAAGTGAAGTAATGCAACCACAACATTTAAGAAATAGTAAGTAAGGCAATATATATATATAAATAAATCTTTGTTATTGGGCTTGGGTAATATTGTCTGGAATTTTGCATGTGATATATTTTTTTTAGTTCAATAACAATGCAATAAAATAAGATGTGAACATGTGAAATTTGCAATATTGACAGTTTCACGTTCATTTCGAGCTTATTAAAATATGATGTAAAAAGGTAAAAAGTTTCCAGAATATGGTACCGTATCACATAGGTAAGCCTGTAGCTATAGAAAGTCTATATAACCAAGGTTTTCTTGCAATGGGGGGGGGGGGGGTTACATCACCCACTGTTGTGGTGTTGGGTTGGTAGAAGGAGGGTCATGCATTTGAAATGTATAAAAAAATAAAGCCATTGAACTGGAAGAATATAATAATTAAATCAGATGAGGTAAATGGACACACATTGAGATTTTTTCTCATCTCTAGTACCAAACTACATTTCATTTTGGACATTATGCCTTATTATTTTATTTCTAAGTTAGTATACATGTCAAATTCAAATAAATAAATATAATTCATTTATCTTCTACAAGGTTACTTGACTGTAGAAGTATTTTTAAAAAAATCATAAACACATTTCTTATACCAATAAAATAAAACATTCTTGAGCTTTGCCTGCTACTTCCATGCTACTTTTATCATTAGCAAGGAAAACATTTAGGCCTCTCTCTGGTTTTACCATTCTGAATAACCTAGTGTAATACACTAATAAAACACAAATCCATACTAAACACGGGGTCCTTACACGCAAAAACAGTTACACAAGCAGCACTCCATTTACATTCATTTTAATAAAGAGTCACAATGTTAAGGTACTTTAGAAATGTGAAAAGTGGATGATTATAAAACAAGATGCTTATCTAGAAGCCTGCTTGCACTGTCTAGACTGGCTAGACTAGCACTATAAATTACTAGAGAGAGTTAAATAAAAATTTTTACCATTTGATGAGGTAATTGCAAAGCCCTTGAACATGGTATCATCACCAAACTTGCTCTAGATATAGAGAATGGTTGGGGGTATACTACAAAAAGTATGTCTCTAACACAAATAGTTTTTCCACAAATTAAGTTCAAAATTTCGACTTGGATTTTGCACACGTGTTAGAGTAAAACTTTTTTTCAAATGTTCCCACAACCCTTCAATTTTGGTGATTATATCATTTTCAGAGGCTTTGCAATCAGTTCACAAAGTCAGCAAGTCGAAAATTTTTACCATCTTTATAGATTACCAAGAAATTGGATATAGGTACACTTTCCAAACTTTCCAGTAGCAATCTTTACTGTGTAGCAGAATCATTTCAGTAATTGATTCAATGTTTTTGCCTGGAGTTACATCTAAGGACATACGTGATCTATTATTTAAATACTCTTGTGACAAGACAATTCATTTTTCTATTCTTTAAGGTAATTTGCTTTCTCCTGTTCTGTTTTTGATCCCCAAGCTTTGTTGATTTATCTCTTTGATTTACTAAGACATTCTGATGTCAGCCAGGAGCTGCCCTTTTAATGCTCAGAATACATCTTAATTATTTTAAACTGTCATTACCTGGATATTGTTCAGATTGAATTTGTTCAACAACAATCTACTATTGTGACTTCCTGACATCTACTGAGAAATGATAAAAAAACAAGGAATGCTGTCATTTGGAATTATACAACAATTTCTGCTCAGGGAAAATAATAACAGCTATTTATCATGACATGTACTGAATTGAATCTGTTAATGAGATCATTCTTAATCAACAGTAAACACATACAATTTACAACCTTGGAATCAAACAAAACATTTATTTTCATTCAAATTAAAGATAATTTGCTTGTTATGGGCAATGTCTCGAAATACTTTTAGAATATATAGGGGTTCCCTTCTTATATACAGTATGTAAGAAGTTGTACATTAGTTTATTTTAGACCATCACAGCCTAGCTTTATGCAACCACTTCCAGAACAGGAAGGGGGGTGTTAACCATACCTAACCATAGTTCTTATTTTGTGAAATGTAAACATGTGGAAATAGGATAATAAATGTTCCCATTAAACCTATAACATCTTTTAAATACACCTGGACCCACGTTTTTAATAATTTTGTCATATATATGAAAGTCCTAATTTCCAAATAATAGGCATATTCTAAATACTTACATATTTGAAGTTGTACATAAATGTTTAGATACCCTATGCTGGCTCTCTATGAGATAATTGGATTAGATATGTACAATACCTAAAATGCATGTAAACTTATCGTAGCTTAATTTTGTTGAGGAAATGCTGCCATGTTGGGTTTCTAATTGCATTTGTATTTTCTTTTACAATATGATTCATGGACTTACCCTAATAAAAATTTTAATGAGAGTTTACTATTCTAAATAGCATAGCAAAAAGCAAAGTATAAGATAGCATAGGAAGAAATATGGCTTGATATAATGTCAATCCCCTTTACCCTATGTATGAATATTTAAAGCTTTAACATGTTCATGACGCAGAATAGCATAAACCTAAATGACCAGACCAGTTAAGGTATAAGTCACTTGGGATAATGTTTTTTTCATCTAGAATAAAAAATAAAATAATAATAAAAATACTTAGTGTACAGTTTTTTACAGCACATGAAGTTTTCATTGCATTGATTTTTCTTATTTTTTTTTTTCTAGAAATAAAAAGTCAAAATGTAAAGAAATTGCAATTATTCATTTATGTGAGTCATTTGTTTCCATTACAAAATTAACTCATGTTTTACTTATATAATATTAAAAATATAGTTTTTGCATTATGCTTCTTTTGCAATGACCCACGCTATGTAAGTAAAGCAAAATTCAATTACTCTATTGCTACCTTGTTATATGCACCTACTTACACAAATAAATAAAACAAAAGAACTTACTCTATCTACTAAATGGGACCAATATAGTTACACAACCTAAACCTAACCATACACAGGTAAATTTCTGACCAATCGATCACCGTGCGCGCTCATGAGATTGATCTGCGATCGATTGGCAATCAATCGGGTTCTGCTCACCCTGCCCGACCAAAAAAAATCAATTGAACCGACATGTTGGTGTTTTTTGGTCGATCATTGGCAATCAAAGTACGTTGGTGGACCCATAGCTCCCTATGCAGCAGCCTTTCCGATCCATTTTGGAAATCAGCTCATGTCCAAATCAGCCACAAATCGGATTCCCAAGGTAGTGTTGGCTGTTGAATCAGACAGGAATTCAACAAAAAGTGAAATACCAGTCTGTCCCATTATGCAGCATTCTTGTTTTCTCCTCTAAAACCAGCGGAGAAGTAGAAGATATTATATTTTATAATATTGGAAACCCCCAGTGTCTAAAGGCAACCCTGTATAGACCTTAGTGATTGGTCCATGACCTCTATCTGGGTATAAAAACTAACTAAAATGTATTTGTAAAATAAAAATTCTCTTTGAAAATAAATTTTCCCTTATTATGTCATACAATGCTGACTAATATTCTTTTATCAAGTTCATGCAGTAATCCTGCTATTTTTTTTAACTCTCTTTGGGCATGACTGGGTATTTAATACTGCTCTCTATTTCTTATAAAAATAAACCATGAATCACATATAGCATAAGCTTTATGCTTGTCAGATTAACTGTAATATAACATTGACACAATAGTAGGTACTCATGGTTTTATATGAACATCACAATTCTTAAACATATTTAATCAATGAGAGATACCATCAAAACACTAGGTTCATTTCCAAGTGATAATTTGAAATTTATGATAATTTACTGTATATTTGAATGACTGTTTTAGCCTGACAGTATGATAGCTTGAAAGTCTAACAATGACTAATATACTCTGACAGAAATGTAATTGCCAATCTGATCAATGTTCCATGTGTCACTACAATGTGAATGAAACGGTCCTCTATTAGTTGAATGTTTAGCACGCCATTTTATATAGCTGAGAATGTCATTCTGTGAAAGGGCAAAGGACAAAAGTTGATAGGAAATGCAAATTACCTCCAATAGGACATAGTTATATGACATAGTAAACCAAGACATAATAGGATGTATTATTTACAATAGGATCAAAGGAGGGTATTTAAATGCATTGGCCGTCTGCATTGAATTAATATCGTCAGATAATAAATACACCTAAATTACTCTATACATGAAGATGGCTGTGAGCCTTCTCTCAAATACCAAGCCGGTTTATTCAGTCCAAGTCGTTTGGAGTTTGAAATCTACTCAAACTGTGGAAGTTTATATTCACAGCTCTTGCTTAATATAATAAAATGTAATTTACTGTAGCACTCTGTACACTATGAGAAACTTTATTTATGGAAATATTAACCACTGTTGTGTGGTTCCTGTAATATGATGTTTCATGTCCACCTACCTGATTTAAGATCAGGCGAGCCTGATAGTGGCAACAGCTGACAATATGGAGATAAAGTTGACACCTTCTGAATGAAGAAATTCAGATGACTAACAAACCATCTCAAGAAAATCAGTTGCTTTGACTTACTACTTAGACACAGTTACCACATGCGAATTTTGCCGCACGGCGGCGCGGCTCTTAGCCGCTAGTGACAGCCGCGGGCGGCTACCTCTATTGTTTTCAATGGGACTGTACACACTTGTACAAACCCGGGCACCTGCGTTTTGGCCGCTAGCGGCAGGCACGGCTGCAACTGCTTGTGATATTTGACAGCCACTAGCGGCTGACAGGAACGCGCCGCCCCACGGGCAGCTTCAACTGTGGGAACAAGTCCTTAAGCTGAGGAACTTTTTTTCAGCTGGACCAACAAGGATACATTGGGAAGTAACTGAATACACTACACCCAAGTCACAGTCACCTACAGAGTACAAAGGTTTAAGGTGGACCCATGCATAACATTCACAGAAAACCATTTCCAGTGTTTCTATCCATTTATCTTGGTAGATTGAGATTTGGCAAGTCATCACAATTTTCCTGCTCATACTAACCTATTCATTTCTTGAAGCATACTACAAGAAATGCCCAATAAAGGCCCAAATTATCAAGCAAAAAACTGCATTGTTATATTATTAAGTCATGATATTATCAGTTTAATTATTGACTCATTAGACTGCAATAAATATTGTTGCTTATTATTCGGCCAAAGTTTAGAGGAAACATAAAGCTTCTTCTTTAATTAATTTTAATTGAACCAAGCATTATTTAATGGGGGTTTATAAGGAAAAATAGAAACTTAGCCATCTAGTTGTAAATCACATAATATCACTGACCAGGGTCAAAGACTGCAGTTGTGAAGTGTTGAAAACTTTCTTCTTACTGCCAGTATCCATTGGTACACCAGCATTATATCACCACAAAACTGGCCATGCAAAATTTACCTTACAGAATGCTATTTGAATCAGCAGAAATTGTATAGCATTCACTGTCATTGGACTTCGGTGGAAAATAGTTTTGTGACATCAGGCATCTTTGAAGGACAGATAAGTCTAATTTTGGTGAATGTCAGCAAACTACAGTTTATCAACTAAATTTTGGGGGAGGAAGGATTCAAGTATGGGATTGTCATTTAAAGGTTGAGATAAGTTTGGACAGTCATGGTCAAAAGTTTTAAAAATCTCACAAAAACTGTTGTTGTCATTGTCATGTGTATATGTACACGTATAAAATATTTAATATATTATATTCAAATATTTCTCTCTATATTAACCTGCTGATCCTAACATATATTGTTATATTGTACTAGTAATTTCATAACATAGGCTGACAACACTATATAAAAAAGCAAAGACTGTCTAAAGTTCAAAAAGATGATAAAGAGACATAACAATTGTTTTGAGAATGTTTTTCTTCTGCCCTGTTCAGTGTCCTGAACTCATTCTCTTTTAACATCTTTTATTTGAATTAAAAAGAGAGATTGCAAGCCATACCTTCTTGTCATCATTGGTCCTGGACACACTCAAAAATCTGTGGGCAGCTTTAGCAACCATACACTTGTTCATATTCCAGGCATTGATCACTCACCGATTCGATTCCCGGCGATTCTGCCGGGAATCGCAGGTGCTGATCAATCGACCACAATTAAGAGTATCCATCGCTGCATACCCAACCACCTTTCCAACGGATTCCGGCCGATCCGTGTCCCGCTTGTCCACCTTCCCCCAAAAAAAACAACTGGCACCGTCCCCCTGATCTGGCTGGGCAGAATCATCGAGGAACCAACATGTTTTGTTCTCCGTCGGATCCGCTTCTGGGCCCCTAACGATCGGACCTGATCGAATTGGAACAGGTGGCTGCCATGCGATTCGGGCACGATCGTTTGGCTGCACACCCCGATCGATCTTGCCGGAATCCGTGGGAATCCGACACGTGGTGGGGGCCTTTTAAAAAGTGAAAGCTTTTAGAGTTAAGGGGAGGACCAGACTTCATATTCTGCCTAATGATTTAGAATGGAGGATTTATTCACATTGTATGGGCTTATTGTCTATGTACTGGATAAGCAACATCAGGCCAAAGTAATTGCTTTATTATCAAGTTCACCAACATAATATAAAAGTGCTTTATATGTGAGGTTTACAAGAAGTTAAATATAATTAATCACATCACATTTATTGAACGGTGGTTTAGGTGGTTTGAACTCTGAACATTGCAGCACTAGATCCTAGGTTCAAATCCTCCTGGGCCACTATCTGCCAGAAGTTTGTTTGTTCTCCCTGTCCTGCATGGTTTCATCCCACACTAGACTGTGTTAGGACCTTTGATTGTGACTTCCCCTAGAGACAGGTAGTGATAAGACTATATATGCCTTCTTAAACAGCGCTGCGTAATATGTCGGCGCTATATAAATACAAGATAATTATTATATAATCTCACTTCCCCTCCTTTTCTAAAATGAAGCTCATCATACAACAAATCCGGATTCATAAAAAGAAAAAATCTCTTATGTTCAATCAAAATGTCCATTACAAAGTGTGTTTACTGTCTACTTTAACACATTCTAAAGTAAGTCAAGTTGTAGTTATAAATCTAATACAATTATAGTTTTTGATAGAATAACAGCCTTGTTTGTAACTGGAATTGCATTCTCCTTTTCACAAGCATTAAAACATTGTAGTTGTTAATTCATGAAAGTGTCACGTATAAAATGATTAGAGAATACTTTTTTTCTTTTAATGTTTTTATGATGTAAGGATACATTAAAAAGGATTACCGTCAGAAAAATATATATAAGAAACACCAGCCTATTAATGCACTCAACTACTAGTACTGTTCGTTAGTGTAGTTGTGAGTGTGTTTTGAGGATGTAACGTGGCAAAATCTGCTTTATCTTGTAGAATTTGTAAACTATTGGTTTAACGAGTAGGGTATCACTCATTTGGAATTCATAAGTGAAACCCAGCAACAGGGAGAAAATAAAGCCGCTTATTCATGGCTAAGTATGGGCGTCTCAAAGCTCTTCTACAGGCCTCCCAGACATCAGTGCTATGGTTAAGTATTTGGTCTATTCCAGTCCCATACATAAAATCGTATGTTTTTCTCAGAGCAACCAGCAATGTTGTTACTGTACATAAATTAAAATTAAAAAAACAGTTTAGAATATTTTATTCTACCATTAATCTGAAAGTATATGCGCAGTTCAGTTTTTTTTTCAAAAGCACGTTTGTTTTAGTCAAATTTTTTCTCCCAGTGAAACCAAGCCTAAACATGAATTCAAACAATAAGTCTCTGCATCAAGTCCTAGCTAGAAAGGGGAAGGTGCCGTCAATTTGTGTGCCACCCTTTCCTGTTCCTGTACCATTCATCTGGGCAGGAAAAGAATGGTTGGTAGAACATTGTAGGCATCATCTTTAGGTACACTATACCCTTCTCGACATGAAGGCCTAACCAGACAAAAAGGGTGAGTGTGGCCCTCCTACTATGCATACTTGGACAGCCTGGTAGAACCGCCAGCCAGAACGAGGGGACAGTGAGCAGTTGCCACCTTGCCCCAGCTATACCATGCCTTTTTACCATAACCAATAAAGCAGTGATTGAATAGTTAGTGCATGGGGCCTCTAACCCACAATGCAGCCCAGTCTTGTGGGTGTCTGACAGCAGTGGGCTAATTGTAAGTATGGAAGTAATGTTATGGTGCTCCCCTGCCAGTCCTGAAAGCATTTTCTTTGAATGAAGACATTACTAAATTCTCACCAAGTTCCCTTGCTCTGTTTGAAAACAGAGTATGGGGACCAGACATACTTGACATATTTGGCAACCTTCTGCTACAGGTTTTCAGTGCATATACCAGGGGTGCACATAACTTTTTTGTGCGCTACTTGGATGAGTAGCAGGAGATGGTGTTTTGTACTCTTTCCATATGTAAGGTGGTCTACTTCATGTCCTCTGCTCCAGCTTCCCGCATATCTGCTGCAGATGTACCTTCCTTTTCTTGATTGATCCTCTGATTAGCTGTCACCATCCACAGACCAACAGCTGGCTTTGGGTCAAATGTAACTCTCACAGTACATTATTGTTTGAACCCCCATATCTCAGTTTATATCTCAGTATCATATCTCAATAGTGCAACTTTTCTCTTGTCAGATTAAACCCTACATGTGCCTACTCTGATATTCATCCCTCAGATCTCCAGCACCCTTATAAGTCCAATATTTCTTTTGAATGAATAATTTACATTTCCAATTTAACACCCCTTACTGCAACCTTTTATAGTTATTAAAGTTTCCCTGTGGTTATCAAAGTGACATAACTTGTATACGTTAAACAATAAAAACAATAAAAAAAAAACTTTACAGTAGTGTATACATGATAATGTGTAGTTGTGTGGAGCTGTAATCTTAACTGCAATCAGCTTCAGCCACTGGATGTCACTAGAGAGCACTAGCCATCAAAGCATAACACAAGCACTGCTTCTCACACAGCAGGGAGGAGGGGGGAGGAGGGGGAAGGAAGCTCCATGCATCTCGCCCCTGTCTGTGTAGTACACAGTATAAATTTAGGAAGGATAATAAAGGTACGCAGAGCTAGCTTTTAGACCATTTTGCATACTAGCGTACTGCTTATGTGCACCCCTTTGCCTTGAATATCTAAAGGACAGAGGAGGTACTTTGCTGTAACAATTCACCTGTTCATTAGGCTTGACACAAGGCTGGTTGACACAATAACATTTTATGTGCATATGATTGAATTGTTAAGTCTTTTTAAACAATCTAATTTTTCTTTTATTCGAGACAAACCTCAAAGTCCTGGCAGAACAAACTGCAGGTTGACTGCAATTGCAGACATTTCCCCAACAATTTAAATAGACCAATAATGTCAGTAAAAACAGTATAACGACACATTGATTATTGTATTTACAGTTGCATTCATATGTAGCATTTCAATGGCCATTGAAGAGTCAATATTTTTCAATACAAAGGTTTTTCCCTACATTTAAAAAGGTTTTGAACGGGCAAAATACTCAACACTTTAAAGCTTATTCAGCATTAACAGTAGGTACTATACTGTTTCTACAATCTCTGGTATATCCTTTGTTGTATGGGTAGGATGGAGAAATGTAACTCAATATTTCTGAGAGGTGCAGCCAGTATATAATATTAAAGATGATAATAGGCTCTGTGTGTATTCCATAGTGACGAAATCCTGGGATTTACTCTGGCATTGATGTGCCTAGGACTACTATAAACTTTATAACAAATATTAAGTGTTACTAAGGTAAGGTTATTAAGGTATCTAAAAGAAAGTAATCTGTATTATTTGTAACATTGATTAGTGTCATTTCACAACAGCATTGTCAGGAAAAATGATCACTTATATATTTTATTGCTAGATTATTTATGTTTGGTGAAGTGTATTTGGGAAGCTGAAAGGGAGCACTAGTAGTTATTTCATCTATTAGTTTAGTTTTACGTTTTTCATACCTT
Source organism: Ptychadena robeensis (assembly GCA_036250615.1). Classification (NCBI taxonomy): domain Eukaryota; kingdom Metazoa; phylum Chordata; class Amphibia; order Anura; family Ptychadenidae; genus Ptychadena; species Ptychadena robeensis. The sequence continues at coordinate 84,235,840 of CM070035.1, read as the reverse complement.
TTCTGTGGCATCCTTTTGATGTACAGTTGCAATAAACTGCTCTTCAAAAACAATAATGTATCTTTACAGATAGACATTACCTGCTGCAATGTGTACACAATGCTAAACCTTTTTTTTTTACATCAACTTCACTTTCTGTGTAAGAAAAAGGTTGTCATTAAAGAATAGGAAGTAAAGAGAACACTCTGACCACAATATATATACCATTTTTGGTACCATTGGACAAACTTTTGTATGGGACACACTGTATACAGCAGAGTTTCTGATCCCTGAAAAAATACTTCAGGCTACTGACCGGCAGATGGGGAGTTAATTTTCTGGGTGTTCTGCCCAAGTTATCTTGGGGTAAGCTGATTAAACTCACCCCGAGCAATCTGTAATGAAACTCACCTGTCAGCCGAATTCCCCCAGTGATTTTGGGGAATCAGCATACTTGCCGATGCTTGTGTGCCCGCACCAATGGTGTCAGATATTATGTTGGATTGGCAGGGATAGGCAGCGCCATTGACCTCAATGAAATGGAGGAAGCGTTGCTGTTTACCTGAAAGGCAGAAAATCACGGCAACATCTAATGCGCTTCTCTGCAATCACCCATTTTTAAAAAGTGTGCCTCATGTGCAACACCCAGGAGGTTAAATGAGTCAGACATAGCTTCCCCGTCTCCAGGTCCCGACCAGCAAAGCTTCTGTGTGTCAGCTGGGGCCAACTTGACACCAGCTCACATACAGAAAGCAGAGAGCCAAAGGTAGGATCCATCCGCAGGTAGATCTCTCCTCTGCAGTGTGTGCAGTAAAGGAGGGAAGATCCACCGCCCGGTGGATCCTTTTTTCTGGCTCTCTGCTTTTTGTGTGAGAGCTGGGCAGCTTAACTGGCAGAGGGGTGAACCATCTTCTGCTGTGTATGTGAGCTGGCCTCAAGCTGCCCAGCTGACATACAGAAGCTTTGCCGGTCTGGTCCTGGAGGCGCATCTTCCATTCCCAATAATAGCAGTTAGAAATGCAATCTTGTAACAGGTTTTATTAAATGCTTGTAAAAGTGAAGCACAACCACCATACTAAATGCCATGCAGTGACCCACTTTAATCAATTTGTTTTTGATATATGATGCATTTTCAAAGTCTTAGAAATATTTATGGTGCAGTTATGTAATAACTTCTCTTTATATTAGGTGGTTACCACTTGTACAATTAGTGAGTAAAATCTCATATTTTATGCGGAGACATACTGATATGGTAGAAAAAAACATAGATAACCCCTAATAATATACATTTATGTATATATGGGAAATACAGGAAGGCTCATCCATAGGTGTTTAATTTATGTACCAAGTTTGAGGGTGTAAGTACTCCCACATAGACAATTAAAAGTCCCAACTATGCTTATAAAGATTCATTATTAGCCAAGTCATTCTACCTAAACCAGTTGAAAATGATCCTGGAAGGGATTTTTTTAATCAGTTAATGAAATATTTAAAGAATATAATACAATGATTTTTATTGCACCATGGCATAAACATTACATATGTATTATAAGATTTAAAATATAATAATATGCATTAGTTTAACATTTAGGTCAATACTAAATCGGTATTAGACTGAATTCTAGGCTCCATTTTCTAATGCAGGATTAATTAGTTCTGAGGCTTACAAGCTTTAAGCAGTGAAAAGGTTAAGTCTTTTCAGACTAAAGGCATTCGTTTTCAAAAGAAAAATTGGAATAAGATTTTGTTTTCATCCCCCATTGTTCTACTCATTTTATTAAGTAGGATTAGTGCTGTGCTGCAATATGGTAAAATTGAAGAAAACTACACATAATTATGAAATCACCTGGAAACATACATATTTGAACTGAAATATGTTTTTATTCCACAAAATTATTTTTTTGGGTGAATTAAGAGTTTATTCCACTAAGGTGCATTGCAATATAGATACAAATTTAAAACAAATTTAAAAGCAGTGATGATAAAATGATCATATCTAATAACAGTTAAATCTTGCACCCTGTGGACAATAAACTTTAAAGGTGGAAAAGAATCACAACATAAAAGTGGTATCATTAAATGTATAATCTGCTGCTATGTATGTAACTAAACTTTTCCTGCTGGTATTGGAAAGATTACAATAAACAGCA
>CM070035.1:84204396-84233611 GCA_036250615.1 Ptychadena robeensis | reverse complement strand
CCTCTCTAACTCACATTAGAGCTCATTTACATGGGCAGTTGTTAACCAGTTGGAAAACAACCAATTAGCGCAGTCTTATTAACATATTGATAAAGGGTCAAATGAGGATCCCGTAAAGGCAACATTGAAGTAGAATAAATTCATCTTACACAAGTAAAAGTATGCCTGGTTCTTGGAACTCTTTAAAGCCAGCCTGTCCTTATTTTTATTGTTGCCCTGTCTGTCCATTTTTTAATAGAATGAAACACTAATGTGCTTGAGAGAAATAACCTATATAGCTGGGCGAGATCTATTGTATTTGTATGGCAGGCAGGCAGCTGTACTGTAGTAACTTCTGTAATCCTGGCTTCTGCTGTTAGTGCTACTAGAAAGACTTAATAATATCCCAGAGGCAAAGATGAAACGCTTTCACTGCTGTTACTTTTTATGGATATCGTTTGAAGTCAGTCTTAAGATATCTTCATTTCTCTACCAGAAAACTATTTTTTTCACTTTGTTCTGTCATGATGGCTCTATTTTATTTAATTTCAAGATGTGCTACTGAGGAAAAAAAAAACATTATTGAAGTTCAAAACTTTTTTTAACAATGAAATCGATATAGAACGTGTTGAAGAATAGCATCTGAGAAAATGGACTTGGTTATATGTACTTACACACTGTATAAGCTTAATTTCTCATCATACAATATGCAACATTGCAATATTAATGAACAAAAACTTTCCAACTTTCATATCACTGTTTGATTGATGTCAATTAATGGTTAATGGCAAATTTCATGTCAGTAAACTCATATTAGCTATTAAAGATATTATTAGCTATTATATTAAAACATATTAAACACGTTTGGCAGAAAGATGGGTGCTGGTGGTTTATTGGAAATGGATGAATGAAAGCGATTGTTTTCTAACTAGTACATGGTAAACATTTTTATCTGGTAAATTTTGGCATAGTAAGAATCACAGCCCCCCCAGAAATAAGTTTTATTCAAAAATACAAAACCTTTGTAAAAAAAATTGTTGATCACTTGTATTGTGTAAGTGTCACGTTAAGTTGCTGTCCAGTGACATTATTATCCTCATGTGAACCTCATAACCTCTGTTTTCTTGTTTGTTCAGAGCTCCATAATGGATTTTGGGTTTATGCATTTACTATGATTCACAAAGCAACTGTTTGGATGTCTTCCATGCTGTGACCCACTTGAATAAATATACCTAAAATTATATAATTGCAAATCTCTTTCTTCCCAATCCAGACAGTTTACCTACTAATATAAAAATACCCACCTTTTTATATTATCCTAATATTAAGAATTACAAGTACATTATAACATACTAATCAATTATTTAATAGACTGTGAACTTTTAGTTCACAATTATTCAGTCACAATGAAGTGAAATAGATACCTGTAGCTATTTCGCATGTATTGTTCTTAATAAATCTTGATTAGAAATATAACTCTTCAAAAAGGCCGGCAACAGAAAGATGTGTTGTAGATTTTCTATAAACTGCCTATACCTGGATCTAGTAATTATTTCGAATTACTTAGATTTTTCCCTTTTGCATAGACATTTTATCCCAAATTAGTAATTAAAATAGCCTAAGTAATTTAAATGATTATTTTAAAAACCCATATAATATTTATGTCTTTTTATGTTTAAAAAAATGACATTTTATCAAGTAATAGTAAAAGATTTCCAATGCTAAGAATGGTCACCAGGCATTAACAAGCCTAAAGGGTTACGGGTTCTTATTATAATACAGAGTGCTGAAGGAGAAAGATGAGAACCCGGAGAGACTTCATTATGTTGCCAGAAGCTACTTATTCCGACAATTCACACAACAACACTGGTTACTTTTTGCATCTGTCTAAATATGACATCGAGTTAGATATTTGGAAGTAAAAGAGAATCTTCAGGGGTTATTTTTAAATAATTTTATTCTGCTTCTCCCTTCTTTAAAATTCTCACTGATTGAGACATTACATATCACTCTGATTGCTGCTAACTTAATTATTTCTTATCTGTGGAGGATTTAAAACATGCTGATATAACTAGCATCAATTATTAAAAAAGAAGGAATGATCTGTAGATAAGGAAATGATTGATTTTAAGTCATGCTGATACTTTAATATTTTCTTAAAATGAGCTAAAATACTATTTTTTAAACAAAAGTAAAAGACCAATGTCATGCAATGCATTATGTATAGTATAATAATACATTACAGATAACGGCACGTTTTCTGCCTGGGTGCCATGATAGGTTAATAGAAAAATACACTAATTATAGGACAATCATGTATTTGGCAATGATGTGCTGCTACTATTTAGCATTTGCAACCATTTACTATAGCTTCTATTATAAGGATTTTGAAACACTACAAATAGATTTTGCTATTGATCTAGCATGGCTCAGTAAAACGTCATTAAAAACTCATAACTTGTTGAAAGTTTGGAGCTTAATTCTTGAGGAATGTTTAAGATCCTGAAAGCTGTCTTTTTTAATGATTTCAGGTAATAAAGGTTATTACTTATTTTCCAAACCTTCTCAATGGCTAACATGGTACAATACTCTACTTAAGAATGTATTGGCCAATGGGTCAATGTCTACCAGGTTATGAACATGTTCAGACTTAGAGCACCCATTTTCTAGCTATTGTAACCTCTCGTAGACCTGTTATGTGATATCCTATATACAGAACTAGAGATGCTCGAATTTTTCGACTTGCTAACTTTCAGAGCTGATTGCAAAGCCCCTGAACATGCTATCATCACCAAAACAGTTTTTGAATAAATTAAGTTCACAATTAAAGTCGCATTTCCGAATTTTCAAAATTTTGACTTAACTTTGAACTTAATTTGTGCAAAAACTATTTGTGTTAGAGCCATACTTTTTTCTTTTAAATGTTCCTCCAACCCTTCTCTACATCTCCTGCAATTAACTCGAAATCGTAGAATTTCTGAAAAAAAATTCGACCATCTCTTTACAGAACCTATGACCAGAACTGGTCTGCAAAAGTCACACTCTTCTCTAAAGATCTTATGTGTTTAAGCTCTATAATAAACAGTGGATTTAATTAATATGCTTAGCTTGGCCATCCATGTAATCCTGATTGGCCTCCAAAACTAAATGGGTTACCCATCATTAAATCAAGGGGCAGTCAGTTGTTGCTAAAGTGTCACTATAAGAGGAAATTGGTGCTCAAAATTAAATGGGGAAAAAGTAGATTTCACTCCCCTCTCCATATCTACCTTAGGGCAGCATTCACGCATATGCATTCAGCAGCCTGAAAAACGCTTGCCTACTCCTGTGTGTACAAACTTACTACATGAAAACCGTATGAGAGCCATACTAATACTTTTAGAAATAATTAATATGTTTCTATATTTATATGTGTGTCTGTGTGTTTATATATATATTCTGAATATATCTAGGATACACAGGGGTCAGATGATACTAAGCTATATACAATATGTATTGAGAGAGGGTAGTCTGGTGTACAGCATCGGTGTACATCGTGTACAGTATCGGTGTACATGGTGTACAGCATTGGTGTCAATTTTAAAGAGCATATTGAGATATTACATTTTTCCTCAGTGAAGCTATACACTTGCATATGAAATATGTGCTTTTTAAAAATGACAAAACACGATCAGCCACTGCTAGCTATTAACATCAATCTATACACATTGTAATTCCCAAGAACACAAGTAATATTTACTTTAAATGCTAGAGGGTTTGTTTCCTTGCCAACAATTATATGTGCTTATCTAAGTATTCTGCTTCTCATTTTCCTCTAAAGCAGTTTATTACCCTTTCAAACACATTGCTCATTTTATGTTGTACTTACAACAACTTACAAGTACAGAATACAGTGAAAACCAGAGGTCCTGACTACCATATTTCTCCATTTCTAAGAATTAAGCCCCTCTCTCCCAAGATCAACCAGATCCCATAGGTCAATGAAGGGGGGGGGGAATCTCTAGTTAAGCTGGTGGGTAGAGATGGTCAAATTTTTCGACTTGCAAACTTTGTGAGCTTACTGCAAAGCCCCTGAAAATAGAATAATCACCAACCTTGCTGGAGATGTAGAGAAGTGTTGGAGGAACATTTAAAAAAAAAATTTTGCTCTAGCACATGTAGTTTTTGCATAAATTAAGTTCAAAATTAAAGTCGAAATTCCGATTTTTGAATTTTTACTTGACTTTGAACCTAATTTGTGAAAAAACTATTTGTGTTAGAGACATACTTTCTTTTTTGTAGTATACCCCCAACCCTTCTCTACATCTCCAGTGGTGATGATACCATGCTCAGGGGCTTTGCAATTAAGTCGAAATTCAACCATCTCTACCGGTGGGGCCTACTTCCCACAACGCGGTCCAGTGATGTGGGGGTCTGTGGGTGGGGGGGCTCCCTGAAGATCCCTGACCCCCGCCCTATAGAATGAGTACAGAATAATAAGAAATAATGAAAAAACACAGCTTTTAAAATTATATTAATTCTACCCTTTCACATACCTACCTGCAACATTGTATACATTTCTTGCCCTGTTATACTCTCATTAGCAAAACCGGCAACAAGAAGTTCTTTCAAGAAGGACCCAACAAGGGAGCAGGTTGGATTACAGCAGCAGGTATTTCTGGAATAGTAGAACTTAATTAAAGATGCTTGAAACCTGTGTGTGGCTTTCTTTCTAGGAACCTTTTTTAACCATATAGGGATGATTAAGTGGTCTCCGATATAGGGGTCCGCTTGTGAAAGGGAGTCTTGGATGAGCCACCATCCACAGGCTTCAACAACAATGAGTCATGTTGTGGAACAGGCCATTCGACGAGGGACGGCTCTTTTTGTTCACCAATTGTCTATATAATGTGGGTTTTAAAGCAAAATGTGCATAAAGCAAATAAGATGAGCTTAAGTGTGCTTTAAAGCCCTACGTGAATGTGAAAGGGAAGCTCTGTATTTAATAACAATTCATACATTTTTTTGTGTGGAAATTCCTCAATCAGACTTGTTATGAGGTTGTTGTAGTCCCTGTACAGGAGGGTAAACTACAATGACAAAAACAATGAACTCGTTGATCTTCCCCTTTTCCTTTTCTGTAGAATCACAGACTGTGAAAAGACAACACTTGGTAATGTTAAAAAAAGAGAGAGAGAGTTGTATAAATAGAAATCCGTTGGTGGATGAAACAGGTATTTTATCTGATTAATTTGATGTCTGTCTGGAGTTAACCTTTAAATGTTTTTTTTAATTCTTTAATTTCCAATCCTTTGAATGTTGACCTAAGTTCAATAGCATTCATAATGCCTCATCTTGGCCTTGCTTGTATTCTATTCATGATAACATTTTTAAATATGACATGTTTATAAGGTTTATATTAACAGTATTTTGCCAACACAGTATAAATCATGTCACACTATTCTTATATCGCTTACTTTTTTAAGTCCCTACGGTATTGAGTAGTACATAAGTGGCCCTGCTAGCACTCCTGGCTTGTTTACACTCTAAATGTGTATGAATGTTCGCGGATGCAGTGGCCTGACAAAGATAAATACAGCAAAGTACATTTATCAGCAAGGACAAAGGGAGGACACTTCTCTGCTGGGTAAGTGTCTGAAGCTCCCTTAGGTTTCTTCAATCTACATTTAATGATGTACAGAGATTTGATTTTTTTGAAGTCTCTGATTTAGGGAATAAAAAGCAAAGGAAACCTTTTGCCTGACCCTACATTTGTTGTTAGAGGAAGCAAGGAAGATGAAAAGCTTTCCCAAGATTCTTAGGTAAATTATTGTAGTTTCAAGTTGTTTCTTTTTTTTGCAAGCATTTTATACTTTTACATGTAAAGTAGTTCATTGCTGCTGCTGATTAGAATATTAATTAGCCTGATATTGTGGAAGACTGTTGACACAGCCTTGATTTGGACAGCTCTTATCTTGTGGCTGACTTTTATGATTATGCTGCCCATGCTGTCAATGTCTTATTATTTTCACACTCAATTTTTCCAGCTTTAGCTATACAAAAGGTTTGGAAAGTTTCCAGACTGTGAAAGCTAGCACGCTGATAAAGACAGGAGTTTTCTCCACAAACAAATGAAAGAAGAATTATTAACAATGTGCTTTTTACAACAGTTATTGGGTAAAGCAAAATATGTTTACTAACTGTAAAGCTAGCCATACACGTGTCGGATTCCATGGCCGATTGATCACTTATCCGATCGATTCCGGCGATCTCAGCGGGAATCGGAGCTCCGATCAATCGGCCAATTAAGATTATCCGATCGCTGCATACCACCTTGTCCCACGGATTCCTGGACGATTCCGCATCCGATCGCTTACTTCCCAAATGGTAACTCCCCCTGATGTGTGCAGAATCGGATCAGAAAGACCAACATGTTGGTTCTCTGTCGGATCCGATTCTGAGCCCCCGATCAATCGGACGCGAACGATCGGACAAGGTGGGCTGCACGCGATTCCGGCATGATCGTTTCGCGTGCACGCGCCCGGAATCGATCATCCCGGAATCCGGTCGGAATCCGACCCGTGTATGGGGGCCTTCAAAAAAAAAAAATGTATGTAAAAAAAAGATGGATTGCTAACATTTCACACAAACTATTTAAAGTTGTTATTTCAGTCTGTTTTCAAAACTTTTTTAAGGTACAGCCTATTTATTTTGAGGGGGCTGCCTTAACCTCCCGAGCATTTCAGCTGTAGGGAAGTTTTTTAATTTGTGCTATGGGTGATTGTGGCAGATTACATTGTAACAAGGCCCTCCTTAAAGCGCACCTAAACCCACCAGACAAACTTTTCGCCCTAGCTAGCCAACCCCATATTATTGGAGCAATATGTAAATAAATAATCGTTACCTGTGTGGAGATATCTGTATAGTTCTCCCCTCACCCCTCCCCCTCTGTGGATCGATCTCCTTTAGACCGCGGCGCCGGGCTCCTCACACTGTCAGGCTGCTTCAGCACCTATACACATTGATTTTTTTTTCCTGCTTTCACTTTGTGTCCATTGACACATGTTGTATCTGGTGGCCCCCTGTGGCTGCTGGTGTTATTGCAGCCTTAACTTATACAAACACTGAATCTAAAATTGCGGCTCCCACAGACGTCAGCAGGATTGCTAAATATATATATATATATATTTTATTTTTTTTATGAGCAACTGTGAGCTATTGGGACGGTTTCGAGGTAAGTAAAAACAAAAAAAACATTTTTTTTTTGCTGTTTTTTTTTTCATTTTTGAGTTTAGGTGTGCGTTAACATGGTGAATATCCCAGAGTGAAGTTCTGGGTAAGTTTGCTGTAATAGCAACTTACACCAAGTGTAGCATACGCTTAGAATGTTAACGCAACCTGTGTTAAATGTAACGCATTAATGCTTTATAGCCAAGGAAAAAATTGTAGTCATGCTATTAAGGCCCTGGTTTTGGCATTTCCTGCTTTGGGCTACTTCAGTCTCTCACTTGTGCTTCTGTGCTGTATTGTTGTATCTATTGTTATCAGTTTGACATGAAAGAAACCCTACATTGTTTATACCTGTATTTGGTGGATGTTGAAGGGGTGCTCTTTCCACCTGGGTTGAGTCTTGCCTGGTGCACCATGCATGTCCCCCAGTTGCATACAAGGATACTCCTGGCAATAATGACTCCTGATTTAAATAGGACTGGCCTTGTGTGGGCTTAGGGTCAGGATGAGAGTAGCCTGTAATGTAAGTTTCCCAGGAATAATTTCCAGAGGTGTCTTAAAATCACACAGTTTCTGGTTATTGCTATTTTATATCTACCTCTTTAGGCTGGCCTTTTGTTCATAGTGGAGGTATGTTTAACCCAGGCTAATGTAGTGCTTTTTATGTAGTCTGCATCCATCCCCCTCCCCACACAAACACCCACACTCCTTGCATCCAAATGTTTACCATTCTGAAAGTATAGTAAGGGAGGGCTTTATCCTGGTTTTTCCTCTTCTTTAGGACTCCTCTTTGGTGCAGTTCTTTTGCTTGGAGTGGACCTGGCTCCAGTCAGTCCCCTAAGGAATAAAGGTCAGTCTGGGTTTTGCTAACCCACTGCTGTTGAATGTCTGGAACAGGGTACCAGTCCACAGTTGGGATGGTCATATACCACAGGCGCTTACAAATAAAATAAAAATACCTAAATAAGCTTGAGCCAAAGTTACAGAGTGTGCCAGTTATTTATTCATTTACTCCCTCAATGATATGTCCTCATATTCTTTTTGCTGGTATAGTGGATATATCATGAATACATTATTGATAAGTGCTTCTAATGCTTTGCAAGATTGCAGGTAAAGTTAAAGCTCCACTTTTATTGAAGTAGATCAGTAAAATGATCACACAATGACTTTTTTGATGTAGGAATATCTTTAGCATCACAATTATCTGTTATGAAATGCAGACATATCCAGCAAATAGTTTTCAAAACATTCTTATGATCTTTACAGATAAACTAACAACTTCCAACATGAGTTGCCTGTTAGGTAACAGAATATATGCAGAGCGGAAATCTTATCTGATTTTATCATAACAATCAACAGAGAGGTCTGTCGTAGATGAAAGCCTGTCCATTTAAATATAAAGTTATTAATTCCATTTATTAATTTAATGGTAGTCAGAAAGCTGATTAATGAGTTAGAAGGGTGAACATTTTCTAAGGCTCCAATTAGCACTAGATAGACTTGTAATTAAATTTCAGCTTTAATTTGTTCCTGTCTATTTCTAACAAATCAGTGTTGATCATAGCAATGTATACATGAAATTTAGCGGTAGTATGAAGAAATATTAAAGTAGTTTAATGGTATAAAAATCTGTATGTAAAAAATAGATTTAATAAACAGAAAGTCAAAAATATGCCATATATTAAAGGACCATATTTTGCGGACTATCAGACACACCTGACCATTAGATGCATAATTTTTTAGAGCAGGAAAAACTAAAACATTTTTTTTAAGTGTTAAAATCAATTGGGGAAAAAAATTCCCTGCGGTACAAACTTGAGCCACAACTGAAAATGGTGTCACTAGAGAGCACACTTCAAGGCAAATCTCATCTTCAGCACAAACAGGGAAGGGGAAACCGCTGTACATCGAGGCTGTGTGTGTGAGAGTCACTTTCCCACATTCCTCTCTGCATTGCTTATTTCAGCTCTGCTGTGTGCAAATCTCCTATCTGCCGGGAGAGCGGGGATGCTGGCAGGGAGCCATGATGAGACCACCCTTGAGTTGCACATTCAGACCTTAAGATGCAAGCAATTTTCCCCTTGATTTTGGGGGTAAAGAAATATAGTTCGTATAGTTCGAAACATGTAGTATTTATTTCTGTCTTTTACCAGCTGGCCCTGACAGTAATACATTTTCATAAGAAGACAACACTATCTTAAAGTGAATAGACTTTAAAAGTGTATACAAGTCTAAATTTTCAGAAAATGCCAGGTGTGGCAATTTCTTCCAGGAAAGGATTTACCGTATATACCCATGTATATGTTAAGTTTATACTTGAGTCAGGGGGTCAAAGTTAGGGACTATTCACCTGCCCCGGGTCCCAGGTGGCCGAATTGTAGCCAGCGCAGTCTTCAGTCTCTGTTTCCCAACAACAGCTGTTTTATCGTAAACAAACTCCACACTGCCGTCTGGTGGCCCGTTACTGTTACTGGTGGCCCATTGTAAATAGAGATTGAATTTTATAGGAATTCAAATAGAACACTCTACAACCTATGATTAAAAAATGAAAATATGTTTCCACTCCTACTACTACTACTAATAATAAAAAAGTCTTTTAAATGGAAATTTATTTTAATGTTTGAACATAAGAATTGCCTTGAAACCCCATCCTGTAATAACAAGATTCACCTGTTTGATTCATTCCTAGGGGCAATGGTGCTTCCTCTATATTTTTCTCATTTAGAAAACTCCACTATCTGATGTTGCATTTTACACCCTTGGCTTATACTCAAGTCAATAAATGTTTCCAGTTTTTGTAGATAAAATTAGGTTCTTGGCTTATTCTTGGGTCAGCTTATACTCAAGTATATACGGTACATAGAGAGCACATAATCAGTGTTTAAAGGTTTGGGACCATAGGAACTATGAAGCAAGATGGACACTATTTATTTTTAGCACTCTATAGTGATCTAACAACAGATTATTATTTATTATATATCTCATTAAGATCTAAATCTTCTACATGGTAAATAAATAAAAGTAAAACATGTTTTTTAAAAGCACAAGAAACTAAAGTTTAAATTTGTGTAAAAAATGAAATAAAATTGTCCCCATGCCATTACATTTTCCGTTACAGCTATGAAGACTCTTGGTTATTTTGTAATAACATTTTGACAGTATAGTAGCAATAAAAACAGACTGGTATTGTTGTGTAACATATTTCCTTATAAGTCAAACATGTGTCCAGTAATATTGATTCAAGTTTTATTCATTCATATTTCAGCTGAATTTAGGCATTTGTGACAGACTATTACTGTCATTCATTTTATTTTCAAATTTAAGAGAACAATCTCCACTATAAGTGGGCAGTAATGTATAGATTGTGTGACAAATAGCCCAGCAATAAAAGTAGAAATATAGATTAAATTAAGATATGCCAAATAGGAGCGAACAAAGTGACATTCCAACTGGTCATACCAGGAGTATTTTTCTGCTTTGTTATCTGCTTTATAAACACAACATTACTAGGAAACTCTATGCCATTATCTTCAAATTTCTAACATGATATATTTTATTGGTTATTTCTATTACATACAGAAATGTGCAAAAAATAATGCTTTCAGAAATAGAAAGAGATTGTTTATGGTTATTAAATTTACAAAATGCAAGGAGAGCGAACACAACAAAAATCTACCGTATTTTCCAGTGTATAAGACGTCTTTTTCAGTAAAAATTTAGAGTTTGGGATATTCTCGCTGTATAAGACTACCTCTCTTCACACCAAATAGAAAATGTTATGTCTACTCTGACTTTCAACCCCCAGAAATCTAAAAATTTAATATAGTGTAATACAGTTGTGTATGAAGTGAAGTTTTTGTACAGCTATTTAATGTGTTTTAGCTTTACTCTCAATATCCCTGCAATACCAATTTTAGCCACAATGCACAATGTTGCTAGTGAGCACACTTGCCGTCAGTAGCAGCCAGATACTTTCACAGACATCGGGAAGGAGAAGGAGGGGACAAGGGAGATTCTGAATATCTCTCCCTCTGCCAGCTCCTGTCAGCCAGCGCGCAGCGCGGGAGCATGGATCGGGGGAGCATATCTCCAGGCTGCCCTAGATGGTCGGCCCAGGACAGGAGAGCACCCTAGCAACCCCCCCCCCCCCCCCCCCCCCCCCCCCCCCCCCATGCCCCCCCCAACGATAACACCCAGCGTATAAGACGACCCCCGACTTTTGAACACTTTTTCCTGAAAAATACGGTAAATCAAATCAATATTTGAAATTACTACCATTTGCTTTCAAACCAGCATCAATTCTTATAGGTACACTTACACAAAGTCAGGGATTTTGTAGGATTACAGTCAGATGTATGATCAACCAATAATACCAAACAGATGCCAATGATCATCAATGTCACACATAGGTTCAAACACAGTCATTAACTATAACAAAACCAGCTGTGTAGGAGGCATAAAACTGGGTGAACAGTCAAACTCTTCTACCAAGGGAGAAATGCCCCCTTTAAGCCCTTCTATGTCCTTTTTTCCAGTAGTACTCACTTGCTATTCCTATACTTACCTGCTGTTCTTTTCAATAATATTATTAGGGATAATAATACTTACTTTTATGGAGTTAATTTGAAGCACCACAGGAGGCAATGTGGGCACTCAGAGATGAACCATTGTTAAATTCACATTGTATTTTTTTTAATAATTGAATTTAGCAATCCCCTTGGGAAGTAGTAACATTAAGATACATGTTTAGAATCCCGTGAGTGGTTATGGAAATCACGATGTGTGCAACTAACACTCTGGTCCCCGTACATAGTTTTCGTGTAGAACAGGGATTTACCATCTTGGTGAATCCCTGTTCAATCCGTTCCTTGCACGATTTTTTGATTCCCCAAAGATTGAGCAATGTGGAAACGCACGTGCAGATCGATCTTTGGGTAATCAATGGCATATCTATACATGTATAGGGGGCTTTTCCCTGATGAACAGTTCAAGATTTTTAAACCTACAGCAAAAATGAATCAAGAGTATTTATGTATTATACAAAAAGCTGCACTCTTCAAGTGTGTGAGGCCCACATCCCAAACAATATAGACAAGAGTTAATCAACTGAAAGAGGGAACCAAAGGGAACCCTCTGTCAGCGATTGAGTTTCCCCCTGAGAGAGATGTCTCAGGGGCATGGGGACTTTACCGGCCTAAGTAGAAATGGTGTATCAAATGGAGGTAGATTTTTTAGAAGGTTAACAAAGTTTAATGAAAAAACAATTTTTTTTTCAACAAATCAAAAACATAGGAATAAAAACTGCACAATTTGACCTTGCAGAGTTGGTCATTCATATGTTAGCATTGTACACAGACATATCGTAAGCAGTACATAATAGTATTGGTTAGAAACATAAATTCAAAAAGGACGTTAGGATAATATCCTGCCAAACGCAGGAGCGTGCCCCAACGCGCGCTTTGTGGTTTCACTTCCTCAGGGGTTAAGCTTTATCCAAGTATTGGTGTAAAAGAACGATAAACTGCGAACAAACAGAAGGCCAGCCAGCGGCGGAGGCGACGGAGTGAGTAACAAGAGGCCACAAGCGTCGCCTAACAAACAAGGGCCCAGACCAACATCAGCCTGAAGTAATCTAGATGGTAGAGCAGTATTAGGAGTGGATAGTCTCAGGTTACTGAGTCTGTGGAGGGTAAGCAGGTAAACACACGTATATAGTCCTGGATTCACAGGCTGTCTGGCTGTCTGGCTGTCTGGCTCGTTACTCGCTCCGTCGCCTCCGCCGCTGGCTGGCCTTCTGTTTGTTCGCAGTTTATCGTTCTTTTACACCAATACTTGGATAAAGCTTACCCCCTGAGGAAGTGAAACCACGAAACGCGCGTTAGGGCACACTCCTGCGTTTGGCAGGATATTATCCTAACGTCCTTTTTGAATTTATGTTTCTAACCAATACTATTATGTACTGCTTACGATATGTCTGTGTACAATGCTAACATATGAATGACCAACTCTGCAAGGTCAAATTGTGCAGTTTTTATTCCTATTTTTTTGATTTGTTGAAAAAAAATTTATTTTTTCATTAAACTTTGTTAACCTTCTAAAAAATCTACCTCCATTTGATACACCATTTCTACCTAGGCCGGTAAAGTCCCCATGCCCCTGAGACATCTCTCTCAGGGGGAAACTCAATCGCTGACAGAGGGTTCCCTTTGGTTCCCACTTTCAGTTGATTAACTCTTGTCCGTATTTATGTATTATTAAAAAAGTTGCTTGTTCTGTACATCTGCTGAGAAAATGCTTATTAACCATCTGTTTTTTTATAATTATTCATTTAATTTTCCATTAATGTCTGAGTAAAACATAGATGCATTATTTGTTTCTTTAAAATAATATCATGTAAAACGTAAAAATTGCACAAGAAACTAGGAAAATCTGTAAAGTTGTTGGAGCATATAATACTTATTTATTACAGGATAAGAAATCCATGCTTTACATTATGGTTATAATAAGCAGTTTATAATGAGTAGCAAACAATATAAAACATCTAATCAGGCATAAGACAAACTAGCATACTGAAATACGTTGCATATTGTGCAGATATTATTTCATGATTAAAGTCAAATTATGGTTTATGGTCACTGCTCTGTAAAAATTCTGTCCACTTTTCAAAATTGATTATTTACAAATTAGGCACAGCAGTCTATTTGACGGTACAAGTCATATTTTTTATGCAGATACAATCTGTCTGAGACCTATAATCCTTTAATTGTCCTGAGGTTATATTTCTGGAGTCGTGTGGAGCTCCTAATACACTATCTAATTTTATGGATAATAACGGGTCAAAGAGTCATTAGGAAACGTAGATTTGTATATGTTTTCTGACCTCCCCAAATAGTTCACATACTAAGCCCTGGTGATTATTCATAAGCCCCCTGTGCTGAATAGAATGTTATCCTTATCTTTTGCAATTTACTAATCTGCAAGACTCAGAGATTCTTGAATTAAATATAACAGCTAAACATTGCAGTAATAAGCCACATTTGTGATTCTAATAAATATTTCATTTACCGGGACATGAGTTATTGTATTGTAAATATTTTATAATGTATATAAAGGAATATTCATGCTTGCATAGATTGGAATTGCATGAACAGTTTGATGAATGTGGCTAAATGTTTTTTTTATAAATTTTTAAGATTTAAAGGACTGTTATGTAGAGTACATGGCAAAAGTTTATTTATCAACAGATTACCTCTTGAAACTCTAAGCACAGCCACAGGCAAATACACGGCAGTTTGAGGCTTTAACAGATATTACTTTTTCACTTTCTTTATTTACAAATGCAACAATCATTGTTGTGCATAGGGCTCGCACCTAGTATGTGGTGTGCATTGTTTATGCTCATATATCGCATCAGGTGATTTTGTCAGTAGTGATGGCCGAACTGTCCGCCCATCTTCTCGCCAGCGAGCAGTGCGGGTGTTCGACCCGCTCCGTTCGGTGACCCGCTCCGTGTTCGACCCGCTCCTAGAGGCGGGGAATTTGAATCTGTCCGCGAACAGGCGGACGTCTTTAGAAGTCCGACCCGCCCGTTCGCGGACAGTCCTGGCCGATGTTCGGCCATCACTATTTGTCAGCAGAAGGGGCTATTTTTCAGAGATCACTCCTCCCACTGTATGACTGTATGCACCTGTCTCAAGTGCCCTTGCTGCTGTATTATGCCGCGTCTGCCAAGCCCTGCAGGATTGTGACATCAGCGCTTGTCTCTGGAGGAATTCAGACTTTTCATTTCCAAGATGACAAAGAACATTGTTGACATTTTTAGATGAGACCAACTCAGTACTGCTTTCCAAACCCATTGTAGCTTTATGCACAAGAGAGAATCTTGCACAACCTGCAGTGACTACCAGAAAAAGACCATCACTAGAGCAGTTACAGATGTTTTTTTAAGTCAGTAGTTCATGCTTATGAACAAAATTTTATTGCTAAAAAAATTTAATATAAAAGAATAATTGGCCTAGGGCCACCCCTGCTAGTGGGGGATTGGGGAGATAGAGAGTCTGAAGAAAAGGCGGAATTGACTTTGGTTCATCAGTACTAAAGATGCTGGCACCAAGAATAAAAACCCAAGGAAGCTAACTGCTGAGTGTGTCTATTTAATTTATGTGTATTATCTTTAAGCATTTCAAGTTCCAACTCTTTTATTTGTACTGCAACATCTTCTATCTTGCAAGAAACAACCGGGGTTGGCCAGCCAGGTAATAATACCAAACCGCACAAAGTGAATAGTTAACTATTACTCAGTGTTGAAAACTACAGCTTATATTCACTAAAACACATACATTACAAAACATCCCACATTTCCTCAGAGGCCTCCTTAACTATGACTTTGTTTAGCAGTTAACTCCATTGTACCCAAATATTTTAGTGCCATGTCTAGAGAAAAGGAAAAATCTATTTTTTTAAACATCAGCAGAAACTACTATCACCTAAAAATTGAGGGGATTTTTTTGATGGCCTCGGTTATTATTAAAATGGCACCAATCAGGCCAAAAAATATTGTTTACATTGAAACTTATATTTATCAAGATATTTTTCTTAAAAAGCCTGTGTCCCAGAACTATACTGGGTGTATTGTCCATCATATTGTTTTTATGCATTACAGACTCACCATGGAGGTCTAACGGTATTGCAGTCAATGTCATTTGCCTGTGTGTGATATTTGTAATAAAGCTTTTTTTTTTATTCAATGCTGTATTATGGGTTGGGTGGTTCTTCTTCTCTAACTGCAAATGCAAAAGATGACCGCTGCCAACCTACTCTCATCCTTTTATTTCCGGAGAGATTTGAGCTTGACTTTGTCCATGTTTTACTACTGCCCTTCCCATGCTGCACTATTCAGACCAGCCTCATCATTAGATTCAGAACGCCTGTGCTATGACTGTCATCTATCCTTGACAAGGTGCTTTCCTTCAAAATTTACCAACATTACCATCCACCTTTTATTTGAGATACACATATGCAAGATGATTATGTAGCATCCACATGGTAAAAAAGAATAATCAAAAATGGTAAGTGCTTCAGTGAAAGTGCTTTTTTTTATACCACCTTCTGATATCTTGAAAATAGCACACATTTACTCAAAATTTGTTTAGGCTTTTCTTCAGCAGTATT
Source organism: Ptychadena robeensis (assembly GCA_036250615.1). Lineage (NCBI taxonomy): Eukaryota > Metazoa > Chordata > Amphibia > Anura > Ptychadenidae > Ptychadena > Ptychadena robeensis. The sequence goes on along the minus strand of CM070035.1, from coordinate 84,217,252 downwards.
TTAGGATTAACATCCCTTTAATTATTAAACAGCAAAAAAACAAAATCACAAAACAGAAAATTCCATTTCAGTGACAAATGCACTCTCAACTTGAGAACTCTATCACAAGTAAACCACCTGTGTGGAAAGGTGTTTTATTAAACCGAGATATGAGCCTCACAAGCACACATTTCACCAAACACTACATCCTGATAATTACAAAAGTTTTTAATATGGTAGAAGTGTAAACCTTACATAAACAATATGTTTTAATGACTGAAATACCTTCCTTGTCTTGTTTCAGATTCCTCAAATTTTTATTATGTTTCTTATTTTTTGTAACATAAAAAATATTACAGAAACCTTATTAAAAATGAAACAATTAGCTAACAAGGGTAGGCAAAGAATACAGGAGGACTCTCATGATCCCATGATCTCAATGTTCACTACTAACAAATAAATAAATTCACAGAGAATCGTTCAGTAGCAGTTCAGCAACCATCTAGCAATGATGAGTGATCTTTGTTTCCTAAAGTCAACCTTTGGCCGAGGTATTTGATACATAAGAGAGATGCCTTATAAAGGGAAGGAAGAAAGCCACTGAGCTACTTTTTATTTCCTTAAATAGAACTTGGACATCCACTCTGTCCAAATCATAATAATCGTATTTTTAGCACCATAAGAAGCCTTTTTCCCCCCACTTTTTTGTGCCTTTACTTTTCATAGTCAGTATTTACAACAAAGTGTTTTTTTCGCTGATCATTTGCTCCATTGTATATGGTGGATGTTTTACATCTCCTCCCTCTGTTATTTTCTGCTAGTAGCTTGTAATTGACCATTTCAGAGAGCTATATGTAGCACAGAGATGATGTTATTGAAGAGAGCTGGGACTCAGGTGCACATGCATATGGGGCTGCCATCAATAGGACACTTGCTTTCTATTTGCTAATGCCATTCTTTCAATCTGAAATACCTAACCAATTTTAGCGCAATGCTTCATATAAAATGATAGCAATTTGCAGCTATGGACATCAGTCTTTGAGCTTATTTAGAGGGTTGGTAGGAAACATGTCGTTTCCACCAACCGTGAGGCAACATTTCACTTTCGGCAGGGGTTTTTCAGGTAGTAGCCCATAGAGATAACACAGGGTGGTTGTCAATAATGGATAGACAGTGTCACTTTTAGTGATGAGCGACTAGGCAATGTTTGAATTCGCATAATTTCGTGAATATCCACCATTATATTCGATTCCATATTCATAATTTAGAATATCTGCACTTGTATACATGAATTGCGATCTAATAATCGCAAGTGCGATTAAATATGCGCAATGCATGCAAGTCAAAGGAGCTCCAATATTCGACTGGAAGAATATCTGTCATTTCCGTTTAAAAAAATCGCATTGTGATTATATAATAGCGATCCATTGCAATGAATGAGATCACGAAAATCGCAAGAAATCGCTAAAAATCACGATCGCATTAGATATCCGATGATATATTCACGAATATTCGCGAAATGGCGATATTCAAGCTAAATATTTAAAAATCGAATATTGGAGCTCAACACTAGTCACTTTGTGGTTTTCCTCAAAAATCTGTGTGAATAGGGCCCTTTCACACTATGTGCTGCGTCTGTTTTTTGTAAACACGCGCTTTTATTAACATGTGCATTTTTACAGTACTGCATCTTCCCATAGAAGAACAATTTTACAATTCACACTGCATGTGTTGTGGTTTTAAAAAAACAGTGCATTCATTTTTTACACACATTTTTTATGATTTTAATTTTTTTTTTTTAAAACGCAAACGCACATGCGTAATGTGCAAAACGCATGTGTTTTTAAAAATGCATTAATGCATACCACATATGACAGAACGCATATAGTGTGAAAGGGCACTTTAGCCTTCAGTAATACGACTCTTTAAACTGCGGACCAAAAATTTTCAGAATATGTCAGGAATAATCAAAAAAATCAGGAAACTGACTCTTAAGCAATGTTCAATATATAATATTTAATTGTGTATATATGTTGGGCTTGAAAATTTGCATTGCTACTACTGAGAGTATCTGTATGATGTGTTTTATTTGGAAGAGAACTTAACAAAAAAACACCCTTACAATAGAATATAGTTTATTTATATCATATCTTAAAATACACAAGGGGGGACAGGATGATTTCCCAAATTCCCAAGTTACCTTGATGGATTTAAATGGGTTTCCAGGCCAACTGGAATAAATAATTGCTCAAGATTGATTGGAGTCTCCCTTTGGGTCTCCTACTTTTTGGATGCACCTATAACATTTGGGGGAATATCACAACAATACACTTAATTTGGTTTCTTAAGTTTAAAGCACCAGAAGGGTTTATATATAAAAAGATATCACACGCTAAAGGACAAAGAGTGCACATAATTCAAATAATTAAGATTTAGGCTTTATTACCAAATCAAATTTACCTTGACCAACATTCAAGTCTTACCCTTATATTCATTTACAATTCCACTAAAACACCACTACCACTATCATTTATATGTTAATGTAAGTTATTTATTTATAGTGATACCTACTTAACAATGTCCAGGTAGTATACAATCTCAAAGGGGCTTTTTATTGATGAACACATGTGGACTTGTTTCTGTGATTTCCAGTCATGCTTCTTAATCCCAGTAAATGATTTTGTTTTAAATTTTATAAAATTAAAAAACCTCAGTATACACCAAAAACCAGACCTTAACTGTTATCTGCATTGGACATCCATGCACAACAGTGTCCAGCCCTAAAGTGCAGCACAAAAGCATACAGACGGTAATATTTAAAAATTATTATGTTAAGTTCTGGTGTTAAACAATTTGCATAAAGTGAATAAATTTGTTCTATATATATGTAAAACAATTAATAAAGAGAAGATAAATACACAGATCAGAAAGCCTTAATTAATTGCAGGTGCCCATGATTGGCTGAAACATGTAAGAGGTGAGGATTAGCCTAATGATGTAACTTTTTCGTTTGTTAACCCTGGAATAACGGAACTCAGATTTTTCTCTACATATGTGGACTATAAAAGTGGAAATGTTTTGCATGATAAATATATTGCCTCTCCTGCATGGCAAGCTATCTAAAAAGCTAACACTGTCGATTTAATTGGACCAAAATGATTATCTGACACACAGACTTGTACAGCCTCATCAATGCACAGCAGGCAACAAGCACTTTAGTGACTGATGACTTAAAGATAGCATAGATTTTAATAAGAGGTCAGTGGAATTATGAAATTCTACTATGTAATTACCAGAAGTTTAAGGTGAGCTGGTGCATGTCAAATAAGTAAATTGCAGTCTTGAATAGAGTCCTGCTTGTATTAAAAATGGGCAAATGGATACAAGTGCTACTGATCAAATTGCTTTTCTTTTCATTCAGTAATCCTAATACAGTTTCCTATGCAATTGTATGTAATTTGCCATTTTAAAATGTCTTATTTTACATATCTTTATATCAGTTGTGGGGATTTAGCTGCAAATGGTGCTCCCAATGAGGCGACTCCACACAGACAGTCCTTTCTTTAGGGCTCCTGCCCATGTATATTGGAGCAACAAATGTTCACACAAAAGAAGATACCCTCGCAGGGGTCATCAGCGGCAACATAAAATGTTCATAATAATAGCCTCCTGGCTAAACAAGCAAAGTTGGCTCTTTCTGATCCAAGAGACTGTCTCTCACACACCAGCCCCTGACACTGAGCACCAGGTGCTCTAATGGGATCCTGAGCCTCTGGAAATACTGGACCAGGAATTGGGAATCTGCCCCACCCTGCTCTTACAGATTCCCAGTAAAAACCAGCCCCAGAACAGAATTAAGAAAACAGCAAAGGAGCATAGGAGTTCCTCGCAAATAATAACAGTGCTAGTTCTACCTCAGAATGGGAATCTGAGATATCGTGGTCCAACATATCTCCCATCCAGCACTCTGCCCAGTGACACAGGTGATCTTGGGGCCACTGTGTCATACAGTATATAACGTATTTGTCATTTTTTTAGTAGGTACATAATAAAAGATATCTCATGAGGGAAACCATATTTAAAATAATAATAGGATTAACTGAAACGTTATCGCAAAATGGACACTGAGCATTTCAAGATGTCATTTGAAAGCATTTACTATGTCACATACCATACTCTTGTGAACAATTGTGCTTTGGTGTCAGCTGTCATGTCCTTGTGTAGCTATTTTGTTTTTGTAGATGAGCCCAAATACATTCTTATGTGGTTAAAAACATGATTCTCTTTTCTGTGTTAAAAAGGTCTATTGGGTACCTTTTTAACTCCTAGGGATACACTGTATTTGATGGAATACAAGCTAGAAAAGTAAAGATAGACCCAAACTCTTGTATCAGCATTAGCATGCTAATATAACCCAAGAAGTGTACTACATATATTATATAAAGGGGGGTTTAATTAAAAATACCTCATTAACTTTTATATATGGAAAATTGTCCTCTAGTTTTGGTTCATGGTCCCCATGCTTAGCAAAAAGGACCTCTTAGATAAGGGTTTATGTTGAATATGGAAGCCCTGTTCCCTAATTGTCCTCTAGTTTTGGTTCTAAAAAATTGCCCAGACACTTGATCTGTAAATTGTCACTTAATTGTTTTCCTATCCAAAAGGTTACTAGTCATATTATTATGAGTACTGCTTTAAAAAAAAAATTAAGAAGTGAATACAATTAAAGTCATTTAACCTCCCAAGCAGTCAGCCCGTACCACACAGGTTTTAATGGCATGGTACGGTCGATAGAGTACACAGCACTCTGTTTGATTTTCTCGCCCTCCCCTGTACACATTGCCGCTGTCATCAATGAAGCTGGTGATGTAGGTTGAGAAGTTGACCCTATTAACATGAAGGTCTATGATGCACCCCTTGCCCCTTTGGCATCACCAATATTGCAGAAGGGGTGGTGCCGGAGTTGAGCAGAGAATGCAACTCGACAGAGAATCTCAGCCACTTTCAGGAGCATAGGTAGGTTTTGAAAAGCCCAGCTCATCCAGAGTTTGTTTTGTTATAAAACTCTGGACAAGCTGGGTTCGCCTCAAACGCTAGGTAAATTCACCAGTTTTTGTTTATTTCAAATTAATTTTAAAAGTAATTGCAAATCACCTAAATATGTAATTTCTAACTTAATTTGCTGGAGAAGCAAGGTGGGAGATCATGGGGGTTTGTTGGAACAAGACTCAAGTTTAAATATTGAGATAAAAAGCATGTTGATTATTTGAAAATCTAAATAAAGGTACAGTTAAACTCAATTTTAAATGCATTTTGTTTTTATTCATTTATTTTGAAAAATGTGGAGCATTCTAAAATAGTAATACAAAAACATAGAGCTATAATAGGCCCTGTGTCTCAAAAATTAGGTAGACCCCATGCTTAGCAAAAAGGACCTCTTAGATAAGGGTTTATGTTGAATATGGAAGCCCTGTTCCCTAATAGGCCCCCAGATATCACAAGTTTTCCCTAAAATAAATATTTAAATTATTATACCATAACACACTCTACACAAAAAGTTTTTTTGTTAACACACAGCATGCACTTACCATACATACCTAAATTACAGTTTATTTATTAAATATTTAAGTCTTCAGAAGTAAATCTATACAAATCACATTCCCCAGTGATGTAAATCCACACTAAAGATAAGTGATCATAAAAGCTAATTGCCATACTTTGTTTTTGTAACACCTGTAAAAGTTATTTTAGGAATATTAGAAGTACATATTAAACATTACATAGAAATTTATTTTGGGTCTGCAAATTTGTTTTAGCAACTGTCACCTGTTGGTGGAACTTGGAACAGTTTTTAACTCAATCGATTTAATTAATAAGCTATTAGAAGTTTTAGTGCCTGTTTTACTATGATGTGTGTTTATCCATTAGCAAAAAGTAAAACTAATGTGTTTTTAACAATTGCCATGATTCACTGACTAATTTCAGGATCTGTTTTAAAGAGCATTAACTATGTTCATCTGCTAAATTAGCTTTCCTTTATTGATCATTCTAAAATGCTGTAAATGCTTTTAATTATTGAATGGGCTACACTCCAAGCAGGTGTTTTTGTTAAAAATCCTTAGTAGTTTTTCGTAAGATATTTAAAAATGGGTAGTAACTGAATCATGAGGAAAAATATATAAAAAAATTGCTGTGGGCAGTTAGTTCTCTAGAGCATTCTGTATCACATTCTCTTCTTGTTTATTTTATACATATTTTTAAATCCAATTTTGCATTACCACTTGTTGGTTAATTTCCTGTTCATGGCAGAATTACTCAATATTCAAATGAGATTAATATTAAGTCTATTCTTATTCTTAGTCCTTTCTCCACCATTTTACGTGCACTTTTATCCAGGAGAATTTAAACTGCATATAGGCTGTTATAAAGTTTGGACTGATTTTGCTATTTAAAATTGCCCTGCTTCTATATCATTGGGGATCTCCTTCTGTAAGTAAAAAAAAATAGTAATACAGTTTGAGACATTTTTTTCTCACTAAATGCTGCCAGTTTTACACTGGTTTATTATCTGTAATCTCCAAATTCTTAATGGGAGCTTCATGGAAACTTTCCACTGGCAGGACAGTTTTACACCAGCAAGAACAATGTAAAACTCTTCCGGTCATTTTCTATCAGTCAAATGAAGTCTATTGCCATTGGAGTCAAATAAAATATTTATTGATTAAATTCATAGCAAAATACCATTTGGTTTATAGAAGTATTTTCAGGTAACAGTGTTGAAATAAATCACAGAAGTAGGTAACGTTATATAAATGGACCACATATCTTGCACTCCATAAAAGTTCATGGAAGCCAATTAATGGAACGCATATAGTATAGAAGTAGGTGACCTCCCATGACATGACCATATATTAGACTATTATCATTGGCATAGACACCTTAAGGCCCCCATACACGCAAAATCGGCCAAGGATCGTTGCACATTGTGCGACAGATTCATGTCGCCCATAATCTTGATCCGCTAGAGAACAGACATGTCCGTATTTCGCTTGCCAATCCCATCCAAGTAACGCCTGGCACACAAAGGGTGCCTGCCGATCCTCTGGGCGACATGACATGATGACATCATCACTCGCAATGTGATGACATCATCACATGCAATCGGTCTCCAGAGAATCCCTCAGCCATGGCTGCGTTTATAGGAGCCTTTATTCAACCTAGCTAGAACAGACCAGACCCTGTTCCAGCATAACCATGTTACATTCCTTATTTCAGGTTTTAAGTTATTTAAACTATAAGTTTAATACATTATTCTTTATAAAAGGTGTTGGTTTTTGTACTAGCTATATAGCTGAACGAATTGCAAAGAATCTTTAATTGTTATACAAACAACATATTTTAAGAGCATAGTTGCATTATACAGGATAAAGTACATGAGCTGTTGGGCGATTAAGGGATTTTCAATTGCTGGCCTAGGTTACAACACTATTGGACTCAGAATAGATATTTAGATGTCTGGATAGCCAAGATATTTCAAAATTTTGGAAGTGGACTGTGACTGAGCTGTCACGTGCAGTTATAAGTAGGCTGAAAAAATACAACTGCTTTGTCTTGTGAGGGCAGTGTGTCAGAAGCTAAAAAGATTAGTTTGCTTAAACCCAGACTCGCCACCCTTATACTTAAGTAAGGCTATAAATAACTGTTTATTTTTCCCAATTCTATAAATCTGTTCAAATGGAACATAAGAAGTTGGTGTTTTTAATGGATAAAGCTACCTGAAAGACAGATAGAAGAATAATGTGCTGTATATTCAGCATACTTACCGTATATCAAATGAATAAAAAAAATCCCATTATTTCTACGTGTTGACAATTCTTGCATAAGTAGTTACAATTTTGCCTGTGCAGAGGAATAACCAAAAAAAAAAAAATTAAGCATTCTTCTATTTAATTACTCTGCATTTTCCTATTAATCTGAATGGCGATCCAATCAATCTGCAGACTGCTTACTTACCGTAATGCTTATGCATCATAATACCTATAACTGAGATAGCGTATCTTGTAAACACAGAAATAATTCATTGGTAGTTCACATTAATTTGTTGTCAATCACCACTATTGTTAATAAAGTATTTTATATGCTTGAGTAATCCTACAGGAAAAGACAATTTCTACTTAAGTGGCAAAGCTGTCTTGAGGTGCTCTTGACTTACACAGCTATGCGTGTAAAATACTAATTAGAAATGAATTATCGTTGTAGGTTACAAAGCCAAATGCAACAGCAACACGGCGACAAATGCATGTATATATTTATATATTATGCTTTTTGACTAACATTGTTTCAATAAAATTTTATTCACAGTCCGATCTTACATAACATATGATCCACATCATACTATGGGTTTAGATTCAGATGTAAACAGGTCATCAATTTAAAATATAACAGCTTTAACTACACAACCAGTCAATGAGCAACAGGAACAAAGGATACATCATCTGATGCATCATCTTTGACATTACTTCATGTTTAGAGATGAAATTCTGAGACAGTCATTCAGATTTATAAACATTAATGGAAAATACAGTATAATATGCATCTGCCCAAGTCCTGAATTGTAAGTGCATGGACATGGCAACTGTTGAAAGAGTTACCTGCAGATCTTGTGCCATAGTTTTGAGGTCCACCTAGAGTCAGCTATTGACTTGAATATGCTTGGCTGACTAATCCTGGACAGATCAGTGGCTATCTGAAAATTATGGTGGATTGCATATTTTCTATTCCAGTGGAAAGTTTGAGTTTGTAATGGTTATCAAGATGTTTTTACAATTACAGCCTTTTTCCTGAAGACCATAGAACCTCTTGTGACGTCACTTTGTGGCATCATGACACACATTGTAAGATAAAGCACCAGACCATCAGTCCATCATAAGACAAGTAAACCGGAGACTTTCCTAAATAGGGAGACCTGAGGGAGGGACACATGACAAGAAGGGGGAGTGCTGCTAGCATCCAGCACAGGGAAAACTTCTCCTGAACACTCTAATCCTCTGAATCAAAGGGACAGAACAGGAAGGAGACTCTGCAGGGATCTGGGGCAGCAGGCATCACAATACTTTTTTGCAATATAGTGTACATTCCTATATTTTTGCAATTGTATAGAACATTGGAAAACATTGTTTTTGTCCAATCATTCCCATAATGGTTACAAAGTAAAATTCATGGCTACCATATGTACCAAACATCTTATGTGATATACATACTAAAGAAAAAGCTTAATGTGGACCTGTCATCTGCTGTCAGAAATGTAAAAAAAAATTCTGTGTAGGAGGGGTAATTTTTCCAAGATCGCCCCTCCAACTGTATTATGTCATACAGCCCTAAGGGCAATTGGGATATGTATGAAGTTGCGCCGGCCTAGTGCCGTGGGAATGTGATATCACCGTATCAAACATTCCATGCAAATTCTCTCTCCTCTGGAGGACTGGTTGCTATGGTGACATGTATTCAAAGCAGCTCCATCTGGTGGCCAAGCTCAAAATTGCAGCTCCAGCATGTCAAGGATAAAACCAGGAAGAATGACAGACCAAGGTAAGTATGTTCTTGTGTGTGGTTTTTTTTATTTTGAATTTAGAACCACTTCAAATAACTTTAGATAAATAATTGGAGAAGAAAAAAAAGTAGATAATCAATTGTGAAAAAGTTGTAACAATTACCAGTATCTAGATATTTTTCCAAATGTGAACTTGTAGTGTCCTGATTTGTGACAAGTTATTATCATATTCAATGAGACTGCAGGCTAAAGTTACTGAAAAAAAATTGCTGTGATATCTTTTTTGTTTTGCATTTATTATGAGAATCACTGTATATGTTTGATTGTTTTATTACATCCGGAATCCCTGTAAACATTGAGTTGCGTTTACTGCTCTTAGCAGGGACTGATGGAGAGAGAGAAATGGAAAAAGAATGTAATAGATTAAAATTTTATGTATGACCGAACAGTTAAAAAAACAGTCTGACGTGTCTTTGAAGAATATGAATATAGAGACATTTACCATTTTGGGCCACAATATCCAAAAACAGGTTGACCTATTTTCACCCAATAGTGTAAGGCTTGCTGTTGTGGCATGCAGACAAAATTTCTGTGTTTGTCTACATACTTTAGTTATTAGTATTATTATACCTGATGGCAATAGAGCAAATAAAAATAATCTCCAATGGATTTCTGTTTATTTACTTCAGAATAGATATTTCCAAGTAAGCACACTGTTCTTTTCAGTCTGAAATACTTGTTTTGTTGATGACAGGTGCATTTCTATCTTTTCTATAAAACTTTTTATGAGTTTTAACTAGACAGTTTTGTTTTCTGCTACAGTATACTGTATGAACAGGCAATAGTCTAAAATGTCTGAAATTCTCTATATTTGTCTTAAGTTTTCACGCCAAAAACAAGTCAGAAAGTGACATTTTGCAGTAAATATAATTAAGCTATAAATTATATTCAAATGTACATCCCTCATTTGGTTTACTATACACCTGACTACAAATAGCTTAGATGTAAAGATGACTGCACTGAGTAATTGCCTTTGAAGTGAAACTAATACCAGTCGATGCAAAATTATTTATTGCATTTAATATTTTATGTTTTGTCTTAAACTTTAGCATTTTCACCATAGACTACACATCATATATTCTCTTTGATACAGAGGAAGCAAAGTTTTGCATTCAGATCCTGAGGGCTGATGATAATTTCAACATTTCAGGTTCATGGAAAGTTTACCAATGCTTTGAAGATGTGTCTTCCCAGAACATGAAGAAGTCCTCAAATCTAAGCTGTATAATTAAAATATGTGCACAGTTTCCATAATCGAACACACTTTTTATCCCTTGTGTGATATTATTACATGATGATGCAGCTGATTACAATAATGAGCCTTAAACAAGGGACATCATATTCATCTAGATGACTGAAAATGTTAAACAATAAAGCTTAGGATGGAGGATCACTAAATAATAAAACAGATCAATTAAAAAATTAATATATTAATTCCAATGATTGTGCGAGCTTTCCCAGATGAATGGAAAACATCTTGCCCTTGTCAATTTAAAATATTGACAAGCTGTAGCTTATGTTGTTATTGATCTCTAAGAATAGTTTTATAGAGTTAAATCAATTCTTTACACAAATCCATTTGCTGATGTGATGCCAGATGAATGCACAAAGAAACCAATTATATTATTTCAAGATCCTGGATGGAATAAGCCACAAGAACTGCTCTGACACACTCTTGATATGTACTTGTTGAAATGAACACAAGAGAACCAGTCTGTTAATGACAGCGACTGCAAAATATGCATCATAAAGTTTAATTGCATGTGTCTCCTTTGATAATAATAGTCCACCTAGAAATTTGAAATGCTCTTTAGAGAGATAAATAACATCTGATGAAAACACTCTTTGATGTTTCTAATATAGAATGTCACACTTTTCTGTTTGACACACATTTATCACTTAATTTCACACAACAGTAAACAACTCCTAAGTCACCAGCTAATTTAATTGAAAACAGCTCTGGGTATTAGTACCTTGCAATGGTGTCCTGCACTAACATTCAGCCTGGGGCAGGGGAATAAATTGATATAGAAATCTGATATGCCAGGTCCAGTAAAGCAGATTGTTTTAAAGAGTCAGACATTGCATTTTTTACGAGTATTCCTCGTTTTTCTTAGGTAAGCCATATAGGGCAAAATAACAAAGATATGGGAAACACAATTACTGTTCATATATCCTCTAGCTCCTAGCACCCCTAAAGAGTAATTTTATTTTGGGAAAAATATGATATTTCCATGAGTTCTATAAGTTCTCATTCAATCTGTTAATTGATTTACATCATTTATATCTAAAAATCTAAATCTTAAAAATGACTCAGAGAAAAATGTCCCTCTGGGAAGCATCTGCCAAGTTAAAGCTAAACTTTTGGAAAAGATAAAGGGTAAACAGTTACCTATTAATTACTACACCATTAAACCTCTATATGTAGCAAAACATGCAGTTTGCATATAGTAAAATCTCTATGCTTCCATAATCTGTTCCCTGTTGACCTGAACTTCAGACTTGCATACTCATCTTCTTATCCATCATATAGCTACAGCACTGTTTCCTATCTAAAGCCTGCCATACACACGCCGATGTGTGTAGCAGACTAGTCCCGATTTCTTCCAGGATGCTAACGTGACGTCATCACGTTAGCACCCCGTTGCATTATGGGGCCCCTTCAGTCGGCTGGGCACCCTTTGTGTGCCGACCATAAGCTGCAATGAAGACGCCATCTTCATTGCAGCTTATGGCATCGGCTTGCATCGGCAAGAGAAGATCGGACATGTCCGTTCTCTGGCCGGCCGAGCTGTGGGGCGACAGGGATCTGTCGCCCCATGTGGGCACATGCCAATAAACATCCAACTCTGAGAGTCTCCTGTATCTAATACTGCTCACGTAACCCTCTCTGGTTGCATTCACATTGGAAACAAACCCAAGTGCTGGAAACCTCCTTATCAGGTCAGTCTTATACGTCCAATTGCCTCAACGTAGAAAAGAAGAGGGATACGCACTCCGGGGTAAAAAGTCCAAGAAAAACTCATTATTTCATATTACATGAACAGTAAACAGCACACACTGAAGTCACCCTGGCTAGGGTTCCCCCTCCAACGCATTTCACTTTAAATGAGCTTACTCATGGAGATGGAGGATGACCCCAGTGTGTGCTGTTTACTGTTCATGTAATATGGAATAAAGATTTGATGTAACTGTTTTGGACATTACACTTTTTTTATTGGTACTGTAAACTAAATTTGAATATACTGCATTTTTCTGACTATAAAA
>CM070035.1:84179589-84202495 GCA_036250615.1 Ptychadena robeensis | reverse complement strand
ATTAAGCACCATTTGACATTTTCTCTTCTCCTGCCTACACTGACTGGGCATAAGTGGGCAGGAACTTGATTACTAGAGAGTAGATTGCTGAAAGAATAAAGTAAATACTTGGATATGCTAGCCTTGGGCATAGTTATTTGGGCATATTACTTTTTGTTTGTTAATACCAATATAACAATAATATATATATATATATATACAGTATATATATATACTACATAATATTTGTCTGTTGATGTTGATAAAAATGGAATGATCTAATGGAATACTACCAGGTAATTTTTTGTTTGTATATAAAATATATAAATCTAAAGCGATACTAAGTAGCACTGACTTTATAATGCTAATAGTCGTTCCATTTGGGGGAGGTAAAGTGGGCAGATGAAACTATTAACTACAAATAGGAAAGAACTCTTTAGAAAGTTGGAGTTTAGCTTAAAACATTATTTTTATGTGTGTTATTATGTAACCTTTATAAATTGTAATGTACCTTTTGTCATAATTTGTAAATTTTGTTAGGGGTTCTCTTTTAATGTTTGTAAATACAAAATTTACACCGGCAAACTAAATCCACATCCGTCACAACCTGTAAAGGAATGTAGAATGCATCATCACAATCCACCTCTAATTTCTGTATCATTAACTTTGTGAACTGTTGATTGTCTCTTATTAAATAATTTTGTCAATAGAAGTATGTGTTGCCCTCTGTTTGAACTTCTAAAGTTGGCTCTTTGATATTACATTTTGCTTTCTTTCCTTGTAATAATTCATATACTTAGCAACTGGCTTCAAAAAATCCTATTATATGGAGATTATGTTATCTAAAGCTTATTAAGCTTCGTGTCAGGTTTTAAGGAGTTGAGGCATAAAGAACAGTGCAAAAGAAGCATGACTTTCTAATCATTAAAAAGATAGGCTGAAATCTTGCAGAAAGACTGGAATGTTTCCTATAGTCCTTCACCCTTCATGCACAAATATACATCAACCTAACAGCTAACACTATGGAAGTTATTAAAATGGTTTGAACTAATTACCAGCATATTGCTAAGAAAACAATGATTTAGTGATAAATCGAATATATGTTCTATAAGTTACCATTGACATTACATAATTTTGGTTATATACATTTAGGTATTTTTTTCTCCCCTGTTATATTTTTGTGTTAAAATGTTTTTTATTTTTTTTAAACAATTTCTTGAAGTTATATTTTTTTGAAGTTAATTACAAAAATGAAAACAAGAACAACATATAAGTAACAGTTAACATAGGCTTGGTTATTATATCAATACATAGTGGCTTCAATTTACACAGGATGTGAAAATGGGAGGGGGATTACTTGATGTCATTAAGAACCAACAGATATATAAAGAGTATTGAAAAAGGAAAAACAAAAAAAGAAAACTCAATTCAATATTAATTTTTCCTATTTTCTAAAGTGTATCCATGTAGTCCATATATTATTAGTATGTATTAAAATCTTCTGTGGGGAAGAGTGATCTCTTTTGTAAGATATGCCTTATCCACCTATAGGATGCAACTAGAAACGGTAGAGTGTCTTGTTTTCCACAAAGTGAGGATAAGCCTCTTGGGAGCATAAAGGAGGTGCAGGATTACAAACATTATATTTGGAGATGCTCATCTCAGTATACTGAAACAAAGTAATACAAGGATCAAAAGCTAACACTATTCATAGGATCTATTTAATAAGGGAAACTATCTCTCTCCAAAATGGACAAATAAATGGGAATTCCCACCAAAGATGTGCCAGAGATTCCACTGCATTTTCACATTTCCAACATGCTACTGAAACGTCCAGATTCCACCGGGAGAGCCATAATAGTTCTATATACTATAAATGTTTTACAATTTAAAATTGGTTTAAGACACACCAGAATTAACAGAATGAGTATAAATTAGCATTTCAGAAAAAACAAAAAGTGGTCCATAAAGGTCACAATGCAGTTGCAAGAAAAAGTATGTGAACCCTTTGGGGTTATGTGGAGTTTAGAATGAATTGGTCATAAAATGTGCTCTCCCACCATTAGAAATCATAAAATAATACTACACAAACATTATTTTACATTATGTTTTCTATTTTTATTGAACATAACATGTAAACATTCACAGTGCAGGGTGAAAAAAGGTATGTTCCTTTGGCAGCAATAACCTCAACCAAATGTTTCCTGTAGTTGCAGATCAGACCTGCACAAGGATCAGTGTGGCAATATTCTTGGGATGTCTGGTGTGATTAGCTCTCTGAAAGTCATGCCACAGCATTTCAATTGGGTTAAGGTCAGGACTCTGACTGGGCCACTCCAGAAGGCGTATTTTGTTCTGTTGAGCAATTCTTTTGTTGAATGACTTTTGGTCATTGTCCTGTTGCATCACCCATCCTCTTTAAATCTTCAGTTGGTGGACAGATGGTCTTACGTTTTCCTGAAAAATGTCTGAACCAGACAATACAGTAACCATACTTTTCATGATACCAATCTGCACCTAACTTCAGCCCATAAGGACTCCCCGTACCCACGTCGATTGGCACCACCCGGCCCCCGTGGGTTGAGCCAGGAGACCCACACCAGCCAGCATCCAGGTAAAGGGGTATGTTGTTTCTTAACGGCCACTCACCCAGAACCATATACTGTAGGACCAGTTAGTCCTACTCACCTAATCCTACAGATTTCATGCCCTGTCATCAGTGCCCTGATGAAGCGATTTGCATGTCGCAAACCGCATTGACAGTTAACTGCATGAACTTTGGCATGATCAGTTGTTCCTGATACACTGAAAACTTGACACTGAATAAATGTGTGATTACCATGATTGACACTGAGTAAATGTGTTATTACTATTATTGATGCTGATATATACATCAAATGTCTGCCTTAAAATCCCCTTTGCTGTGAACTCTGCCAATTAGGTGCATGTGAAAGAGCAACCTGGTGCATTGAGTTGTTTCTATTTTAGCAAGTTTTATTGTTGGGATGTTGCCTGTGTTTCTATAACTGGCATATATATTTGGGACTTTTCTATTTTTCTAGTATTATTTTAAGCAGACTGTGTTTTTTATTGGTGTGACTTAGATGAAGATCAGAGCACATTTTATGACCAATTCATGCAAAACTCCACGTAATCCCAAAGGGTTCACATACTTTTTCTTGCAACTGTAGGTGTGGGCTAGTATGAATACCAGCCAGCACTTTCAAGGCACAAAATCTAATCAAGGTATGGAATAAAGTATTAAAACATTTTTATGTGTGAGTGCTAATATTCCAAGTATTAAAAAAAATGGGAATGTGTACCTTACTCTTTACTCACATACACACTCACACACACTCACACTTATTTTCTCTTGCACAACACATTGTTATTTACTATAATTACCTTCCTTTTATCTACAGCACATTTACATTACACTACAACCACTATCACCTACATCCAAAGACACCAGCCTTTCTCACATCCACTGCACATTCACATTACAGCATGATCCCCATTATACAGATTACTGACCATCTCATAATCATTATCCATACCCTTTATAGTATTTTCACACTTATATTCTTCACATTATTGATACACTATCCATAGGATGGAGGGTTCACATAATCACAACCACCCCCACCACTCACCATTATCACACCTGCTCCACCCCACAGGCACTCACACTCTCATGCTGTCCCTCTAACTGAGACCTTTCCTACAGGTCCCTTGTAACTATTCCTACAGCCATTTCGTAGGATTGAGCGGGTGGGGGCGTGGGGGGCATGGTAGTTGGGGTTGGTTGGTGTGTGCCAGGACCTCTCGTGCCCACGACGGGGTGAATTTGATCGGGGTGAATTTGATCGTTAGAACCCAGAAATGGTCGTATGTGCTCCAGATGGCGAGGAGCGTGGTTGCCTCCGGGTCCATGAACCCTTTCCCAACCTGTGGGAGTGGATGAGATGGGACCTGCCCCTCTACTCATGGCCTGATTATGGCCGGGGAGGGAGTGTGGGTGGATTTAACAGGATCCATGGGCACCTGTCCACCAACAGTGGCTGGATGGGGACAGGACTCATGACCCACCCACTGCTGTGAAAAGGAGGCTGCAGTGATCTCGCACCCATGTGCATATGGTGGACAGCTCACTAAGAGATGCTAAGAATACAGCATTATCTGGATTGGAAACGACTCTTAGCCCTTCAAGATAACATCCTTGTAACGACCATTACCTTTTGTCTATAAAGAGAGGACTAGATCCCTGAATTGGACGGATTATTTTATTTTTACCAGTAGATCCTGGCATTCGTATAGTATACTTGAGTAAGAGTTACTCTAGTCCTAAACATGAACTACAAATACCTCCAGCTCTCTTCATTCACCTAAGGCATTTAGTAAAATAGTTTGAGATCAGTTAAGAGCACAATAATTATTAGGATATTCTGGCAAAAGTATACCTAGCCTAATAAATTATTAAATAAATCAATTATGCAGCCTAAATTATATTACATTTAAGAAGTTTTTAACATATTGTAATACCTTTTAATGACATAAAAAGGCTTATATTTATAATGGATGAGCATGTAGGTAGCCTAGGCTGATCCATACCTGTGTGCCCTTAAACACTGGGTTGATTTTCCAAATAGAAAGTCTAAACATTGAATTTAGATTATTTTTTGCAATATGGCCACAAGCTTTTTCTATCTTGAACATTTTTTATAGTTCTTTTTAATGCAAACAAAGTTCGAAAACATTATTTGCTTATATAAGTTTACACCTTTGGCCTACATATGATTAACTATTAGAATACATTTTTACCATTTACTTAGAAATTCCCATCTGTAATTTTTGACAGCTAGGAATAGCTTATAATAGTCAGGTATTATTGACTAGGAAAGTGACTGCAAGGAGGTTAACATTTGAAGTAATGGGGCATATATACGTTTTAAAAAAGCAGAAGTTCAGAAGCTATGACAAACACATGTAAAAGCATAATTTTGACTTTTAGGTGACTATGCATTCAATTCCTATTAACCTCCAGTACAAATATTGTGGCTTACAAGTCCAATTTAAATGTTTTGTTAAGGTTATAAAAAAAACTTTAAAAAAACCTTGATTTGCAAGTCATGTGGTGCCCCTAACCCATCCATAGTAACCAATCCTCCAATTACTTTTCAGGCAAAGACACAAGTTTATTTCTGTCAGAGCAGAAAGTCTGGTTTCCAGAACATCAAATCCATACAAAATAATGATACATAAAAAAGAAAGATTACTGTGCAAGTAGAAATAGTAAATCCATTGATAAAATAGTATGTGTATTGTAGATGTTGGGTTTTTTGTGTTGCTATGTTTACAGGGTCTGTTCACAACTGTTTACTGGTACGATCAAATACTTTCTTTCTTTATTTTATTTATTTCTTTATTTATTTTTTTATTTTTCATCATAAACAATATTACACTTATGAAGACCTGCCATACAAAATTGAAAGACCTAGTACTTCGACTACAGACAACATAAGAGCTAGATTGGAATAACGACTGACAGCTTTATTATAACCTTGTAAAACCAAACCAAAAAGTCAGGATAACATTAGCAGAGTTCTTATTGATTACCAAGATTATGTAGTAAACCAACTTCCTTTACTTCAGACTGCTGGAATGATGAATGTCAAGAAACAGAAGATACAGTTACAAGATGCACAGCCTGTGAGTTTTGTGTTGGTTTCAGGTTGGTGCGCTTGAAAACACTAAAAGCAAAGGATGCAGCAAAGTAGGTCGTGGTTTTGTGTTATATCTGAGATCTAATGGCCTCTTCCGCAGTTCCCACGATTTCAGAATGGCTTAAACAGATGCAATTTCTGTGCGAAATGGAAGAATTATTATACAGTACACGAGACAGACTGAAACAGTTTAATGTTATTTGGGCTAGATGGCACTTTTTTGTGTCCTCGGATGAATACCAGGCCCTCACATCTACCCTAACATGAGACTGTATAAATTTTTCGACATGTCCATCCCCTTTCTTTTCTTTGCCCTCCACGTATACACACTAAGGTTTTCCCTGATGTTTAGCGTTTTGTATGACTTTTCTACACCCTGTAGAGTTCTCATTTGATATGTAATTTTCGATTTAAGCTACCAATTACACTGTTTTGAACGAAGTTTGCTTTCTGTACGGAAATGTCAATACCTAACTTCATTACTGATGCCAATATATGTTTTTCTGTCTATGCATATACAGTTATTGCTGGAGGATGTATTCTCATACCCCCTTCCTTTTCAACCCCCATCCTTTTACTACCTGTCAATGTGTTTCCTGATTTATTTGGCTTTCTTTTCAAGCATATTTTTCTGTGTATACTTGACATTCTCTGTATGTGTTATACTATTTTTTCTCAATAAAATTGATTGGAATAAAAAAATATATATATATCTGAGATCTCATGGTATACTTGGAGACTTGGAAAAAAAGTGAAAGAATGGGAGGAAAAAAAACAGAGACACAAAAAAATAAATATATATATATATGTCAGTCTCTTTTGCTCAGGGAGGACAGGAGCGTTGAGCAGTTGAGTTAGGCTCAACTTTTGCACCAACAATCGAAGTTTTAAGGAGATAAAATGTAGAGTTTGCTTGCTTAAGATCTGTTTGTCAAATAGAAAATATACTGATATTTGCCAAAACAGATATGCAGCCAATGAATATTAGTTTTTCAAGACAGTACCTTTCTAAAGTGAGTGTCTAGTTATTACCCAAATTATTCTCAGAATTACCTTTTTATATTTGTTTCCTACAATCAGAAAAAGCTTTAAATGACATCATCGTCAGAGTTATTCATACATGGTCATTCAAGCTCAGTTCCTTTTGGTAGGCACAATTCAAGTTTGTGACTACAAGGAACTGCATCTTCAGAGTGCTCTTACCCTACATATAGCATGCTAAAGCCAAATTGTATTCCCTCTTGGGACTTTAGTTGGAACAGTGACACAGCAGGAGTAGCGATGACTGTTGTTGGTATAAATGATACTGCTTTGTCTTAAATAAACAGTCTTTATTTCTGTGATCCCAGTCACAGCAGATACTAATATACATAAAAGAAAAAGAAAACCATTTAAAATAAGCCAAGATAGCCGCTACACTTAAACACACATAAATTGTAGCGGTGAATACATGTATTAAGAACTGTATAGATGCGTAGAGGCTACATGTTTCGCCGATTCCGGCTTCTTCAGGCCTGAGGCATCTAATATGTAAATCTAGGTAAGAGAAGAAATGTGCATTATAAGTTTCTGACGTGTGTACAAAGCAGTATCATTTAAACCAACAACAGTCATCGCTACTCCTGCTGTGTCACTGTTCCAACTAAAGTCCCAAGAGGGAATACAATTTGGCTTTAGTTATTACAATTTAGGAATGGGAACAGTGACTACATTCACCCTTCAGTCTTCATTTTGAGTATATATTTATATATAGCATGCAGAGAGGACATTGGGAGGAAAGGAAGTAGAGAAAATCTAAAGGGCCCTTGTGATGTGGCTACTGCA
This sequence comes from Ptychadena robeensis, assembly GCA_036250615.1. Classification (NCBI taxonomy): domain Eukaryota; kingdom Metazoa; phylum Chordata; class Amphibia; order Anura; family Ptychadenidae; genus Ptychadena; species Ptychadena robeensis. Next base: position 84,194,969 of record CM070035.1, on the reverse strand, counting down.
GCACTAACGGGCAAAATGGTTGTTTTTGTCTAGGTGTTGTTAAAAAAATTATCCTCTGTAAGTTTTTTTTTAATGTTTCTTTCCCCATCAGCTTTCTCCCTAAGGCACCTCCTGTACAGCAGTCACAGACACCACTGGCATACAACCATAAAGGGCTAGTGCTAATGCACTATAAATGAGGATAACAAGGGCCCATTTTCAGATAAAGATGTGTTTTAAGTTCTTAAAAAAAATTATGAAGATGCCTGCTTTAGGACACGCACCTGCAAAAAGTCAGCAATTGAAGCCTTCACATTTCTCTTTAGTATCCATTTAACATAGTTAGCAAGTCTCTCGTACATATTCAAAATAAGCGCTCTGTGTTATAGATAATTAATTTTAGTTGAAGATATGGAAAAGTCAAACAAAAGACAGTGATATGTTTCACAAGATTAGTTTGTATGGGTTACTTTGTTTAGTTCAATTTCCATATTTCCTAGTTTTCAAATTACATATTAGATTAAAGCAAGTTCACTGAAAGGCTAAGATATAGTTCAAATAGTGCTGTATGAGGGGCTTTCTGAATAAGACATCAAGTTTCCAGTCATCAGAGGATAATTTATTGATACTTGTCAAAAGGAAGTACCAGTCTAACAGAAATCAAGACAAAAGGAATGCCTGATGAATTTCCTTTGAAGTGCCTTTTATAAAAGTCCTTGGTAATACATATTGATGAACTCCAAATTGTCTTGCCTGAAGGGAGAAGTAGGCTGCTTTACACTGTCTTATAAATATTCATCAAAAGAACAAGACTTATGCTTCCAGGCGTGAGGTGAATGATTATGTTTGTATGATTGCCTTGGTATCGGGATAATTAGTAAAACTGTATTTGACAAGAAGATCTTGCTATGTGGCTCTTTTCGGACCTCAAACATACCCTGTTTATTGATAATCAAGTAGTACTGTGCATTGACTGATTTCAATAATAGCTCAACAGGATGTGATTCTCAACCTTGTACTGCTGTATTATTTGAATTATCATTTGGAACTTAAAAGTTTTTCAGATACTACATTATTATTGCAAAATACTTTATACCACTTGTTTGAATGTCTTGTCCCCTAGCGCAAGCATCCTGAAAATAAAATGTATGTAGCTTTCAATTTCTTTTCCTATACTTTTTATTTAGTATGTCTGTTCTCATCTTTAAAAATAAGAACACAATGTTTTACCCACATGATATATTAACCTCCCTAGCGCACTGCTGAGGTACAGATCTCTGTACCAAAAGCGCACTATAGACTTTAACCTCCCTAGTGGTTGAGACGAGCCCAGCTCGTCCGCAGTTTAGGCTCGCCTCAACTGCAGGGGAATGTGGGTAAAACATTGTGTTCTTATTTTTAAAGATGAGAACAGACATACTAAATAAAAAGTATAGGAAAAGAAATTGAAAGCTATATACATTTTTTTTTCAGGATACTTGCGCTAGGGGACAAGACATTCAAACAAGTGGTATAAAGTATTTTGCAATAATAATGTAGTATCTGAAAAACTTTTAATCGGAGCGGTGCCAAAAACCCGGAAATTCTGCAGCGATGAAGACAATCGCTGCAGCTTTCCAGGGAGGCATCAGGTCTACCGGCTTCCCCTGCGGTTGTAAACGGCGCGATACGGGCAGTGCGCTAGGGAGGTTAATGGAAAAAAAGTTTTTTACATTGTAGGCCTGTAATTTCCCAAAGTATGTCCATACAGGAGTCTGGTAGACATCCTGAATATAATAACCTGTTCAGATTCTTTGTGAATAAATCAGATCATAATTATTTAAATAATTCACTTTATCAGGTAAATTAGCACTGCAACCACTAGATGGCAGTGCAGATGTGCCAGGTTACATAGGACAGCATGGGGGGGGGAGGGAATGATCCATTCCCCTGCAGCTGCCTCTTCATTAGATCATAGCCACACAGAGTTTGCTCTCCTGGGGCTGCAAACTCTGCCTGACAAACCCAGCCCGTCCACTGCTGTTTTGACAGGTCAGAGCTGGACGAGCTGGGACTGTCAGGAACTGCTGGCCTTCATGGTTCCTTCATCAAGTTAAATATAGCTCCCCAGTGCCGGCAGCACTCATGCAGAACCTAACAATGACACTCCCATCACTATGCTTGTGTGTAGGCAAGACACACTTCTCTTTGTACTCTTAACCTGGTTGCCATCACACATGCTTGACACAATCTGAATCCAATAAATTTAACTTAGTCTCATCAGACCACAGGATATTGCTCATGGGAGGACAGCCATGCAGACCAATTTGATGCAGAATGAGCACTGACAGGCTGACCCCTACAACCTCTGCAGCAATGCAGGCAGCATTGCTTGATATAATGGTTTAACACTGATTATATTTTTATTATCTGGTTATAATGATACTTATGAGATGGCTGAACATACCCTTCCATACAATGGATAAAGTGTGGAAAGGTTAGAATATTCTTATATTAGAGTACAGTCTGTGTCCATGCTGGAAAAAGACAACTTCCTTATTTTGTTCTGTTGCCATTTTTAAGACATAAATTCAGAGAAGGGAAAATAGTTTTGGGTTAACAAATGTACAAAAGGCAAGAAGAAACTGTTCGTGGAAGAATTCTTTATGTGGGTATAAACCCCCACTTTCAAGAGATGGGCTCTTGAAGTCCTGACTATAGTGTACCCAAAACAAAGGCTTTTCATATAACAATCTTGCAATTGTACTTCTGAATCATCAACTCCAGCTTCAAATGGAAACCAATGGCTTTTTTCAACAAACATTAAAATGGCATGGCCCATTGTAACCACGAGCAGACCCACTTGAAAAATGTCATGCAGTTATGGATCACGTTGGTGTTAAGAAATACTGGAAAAAAAAAGATTATTTACATGAAAACCTAAAAATTTTTATGTTGCAACTTACCAGCCATTAGATGTGGTGGTGTCCGTGAAACATCCAATCTTAGTGTCATCCCTTCTCTAAACAGCAGATATGGAGGATAAATATAACCACAACTGGACAGCACCATTGTCAACCTGTGCAAAGGGTGGAGATAGATGGACTAATTTATTTAGATTGGCTTTATGTAAGTGATTAACAAACATACATCATGCCAAACATTAAAAAACAGTTTAAACTATTTTCCTTTTGAGATAGAAGCTTTACATGTAAGAAGATAAGCTGATCATTGTAAGCACCCCTTTTAGCAGGATATATTTTGTAACAGCCTGTTAGCTTTACTTACTCTTCCAAACGTAGCTGGGCGAGAGATTGGCTGGCAGAATAAACAGATATTAAAACTATGTAATGAAAGGGAAGGGCTAACCTCAGAAAAAAACAAAACTTCTATATTAATGAGGAAGAACTAAAAAAAAAGAAAAAAAAACCCAACACATATTGGATTAACAAGAACCCCTGGGTTTTCCCAAGCACAAACAAATAACGATGAAGAAATAAAAATAAAAATAAACCAATCTGACTAGCACTCACACCCAAACAATGACACTCCCACCAGCATGCTTGTGGGTAGGGAAGACACATTTGTCTTTGTACTCCTCACTTGATTGCCATCACACACACTTGACACCATCTAAATCCAATAAATGTAGTTCTGGGACGATAGCCATGCAGACAATTTGATGTAGTATGAGCACTGACAGGCTGAGCCCTTCAACCTCTGCAGCAATGCAGGCAGCACTCATACATCTATTTGCAAAATAAAACCTCTGCATATGACACTGAGCATATGCACTCAACTACTTTGGTCCGCCAAGGCCTGTTTTGAGTAGAACCTATCCTGTTGAAGCATTGTATGGTCTATGGTATGGACAACCCTGCTGCAGCTCAGTTTCAGGCTGTTGGCAAACAACTTATAGGCATATTGCATCTTTATGTAGAGAAAGATTTTTTTTTTTTCGGATTGTCAGAGAGTTCTATGCCATAAGGTGTCATGCTGAACATCCAATGACCAGTATGAGGGAGTTTATGAGCAACAACACAACATTTAACACGCCTGATCTCCTTAACACCTGAGATCTTCAAATATCAAGGAGTTGCATCCAGGAGGGTAAAAATCTATTTGAACACGATTTGTGCATTTTCCACTTTGAGGTGTACTCACGTTTCTTGCCAGAGACTCTAATAATGTGTTTCGTCATTTGAGTGGGCAGAAAATTTACACCGTTATAAATGCTTCACACTGACTACTTTACGTTGTATCAAAGTGTCATATCTTTATTGTAAAGATATTATAAACTATATACAACAATGTACAACAAACACACATATATACAACAAACATTGCACTCACTTTTGTGGGATTCTGTTTGTCCAGATTATTATTGAGACAGAATGTAATGGTAAAGCCAGAATTTAAAAGTTGTCTTGCGAGCAAGAGGTATGAGAGAATCTTTCAATGGTGACTACATTTCTATTTTTAAATTGTCTAATTGATACTTTCCCCTTGAGAAGCCAGGTATTGTTACTGTATATATAACTGCCATCCCATGTCTATGGTAAGCTTTAGGCTTAACTATTAATAATTAATTTAAGCAGCACAGATAACCTTTTGAAAACATCACCTTCTTGTCATTAATTGTATTTATTTTTTCATCAGTTTAGAAAATGATGGTAATAGGTTGATGATATCAGTCTATTACTTTACAGTTAATTTTCATTTTAATTGACTTCTGTGTGTTAATAAACCAATTTAAGTCTTTTACTACCTATTAAATGTTTTATGGCTGCCAGCTGTCAGCTCTTATGCGAAGTGCAGCTAATATTAATCCATATTAATAATCTTCCTGGATGTTACCATACAGCATGGTTTACTTGAAGTGTTAGGTCGGTCCCCTTCACAAGTAGGGATGATGAAATGAGTTCAAGACTAGATATAAATTGGGATGAGTTTTAACCAGGAGATTTCCAAAAATCTATGCCAGTCCATCTTTTAAAATGAATGGTTTGGTTAGAAATATGTGAATGTGTTGGACTGGGGCTTATTAAGAGATATTCTGGGTGGAAATCATTTACCAGCATGTAAGCATAGGATTGCCTTAAAGTAACTACACAACTGGTGTAGTCACAGATATAAACGTTTGGGTTAATGACCCAAATACATAGTGCAAACTGCAAAAAAATTCCTCCCATTAACAATACCATGTTTGTACATGCAAGTAGCAGATATTCTTAAGAAGTAAAAAAGAAATGGTTAGAAAATTCACCAATAAAATACAGTACCTATTTTTATATTTGCATACTTACACATTAGCTACCACATAGTGGAATATATGCAAATATGTTACATATAAGACATGTTATGAACAAGTTTGAAAATAAAAAGTACTAGAGATGCTTTTCTTACTAGTGAGAAGGGGGTTGAAGAACTATCATTAAATCCAAAGATGCTCTTATTCACATGGGCAGCAGCCATCCTGTAACCCCCAACCATGCTGTGCAACAGTTGACAATATTGTTTGGGATGCATCCCTATTCATAATTTGGGATTAGCAAATAGGCAGCTAATGACCAACTAGGTGAACTCAGCCTGATTATAACATTTTGAAATTGTTTTCTATACTTAGTATACTTATTTGAGAGTATTGCCTTATCTATAAAGTCAGAAATGGGAAAATTCAATAAGGATTTAATTACAATGAATGATTGAAGGTTTATGTGTGATAAAATGGCATTTAGTAATGAATAAGCGTATGGATGAGGTAGTCTATCAATAAAAAGTGGCAAATTAATTTAACTGTTCTCCATTAATCAAAAATTTACAACCTGAAGTTGACACTTCTTAAGGGCTTTAAGTTTTCAGAAAAAATATATATGAGTGAAAAGAACTTCACATAAACATGACAGAATGGTTGTGGGTTTAACACTTTGTCTGTGCATGCTCAGTATGCAGAGATGTGTATACATTTACACAAATAGAAATCGATGATGAAGATGGGAGGATAGTTAGTGGGGTCAAATTACACACATCTATTAATATTGTTTTTACCAAACATGACTACTATGAGTAGAGGATAACAAGGACCCTCCTGCACCAGAATTTCAGTCTGAAATAAAGAATATGGACCAGTCACTGAATCTTCTTCGTCTTTGCAGTAAAGTGGTTCTACGCCATTTTAAAAGTCGTAAGGCTTGTCCCCACTTCTCCCGTGGTCTCCCCCGATTATAATGGAATTTTGTCCCTTGATTTAGAAAGCGGGTGGTGGCAGCCAATCGTCACTGATTGTGGACATAGACATAAATGGAAGTGGTTGATTTTTAACTGCGTCCAAAGAGAATGAATGATCAGGCTTGGGCAAGATGTCCTGTTCCAACCCCCACTTCCTGCCTGCATTTACTAGCAATCTCCATGCTGCGTTTGAATAGCTTTGAATTGAATAGAGTTTGTCAGCTATAACTTCTTTAAAACATTTGATTGACATTGAATCCCTGTGGGTTTCCTAAGCTTCTCAAGTTTTCACCAATAAGTCCCAATGCCTCGGTTATCCAAGTATGTTAGCTTTCAGGATCAAAAAGAAATCATAAACCTGGTTCTTGCCACTCAATCAAGGGTTTATTCAACAAACAGTAAGAACAGCTAACATCCTTGACATGTTTAACACTCCATATCCTTACTAATAGGAACATAAGGACTCCTTTTTAGTAAAAGCACAGAGTGAAATGTGCCAAGGCTGTTAGTTGTTCTTACTTTGCTGTTTGTTGAATAAAACCTTAATTGAGCAGTGATGTCCTGAATTTTATTCATGTACCAAGAACCTGGTAAAGGCTGGAGTTCAGGAGTTAATACTTCTGGAATGCTATGCAGAAAGAGCTGATCTCCCTTGCAGCAGTAGTTCTTTGATCTTAGTGTCAATGATGCATACTTATCTTTTTATATAGTATTTTTCTTGAAGATGCTCAAATTACTTTATTGTATGATCCTTTGTTTGTTTTTCTAAACCAATGATGTCTAACTTAATAGGGCCTTTTGGGCACATTTGTATCTAAAATTCATATGGGCTGCATTCAAATCAAGCATTTTTTCAGATTTTTTTAATTGAAACATGAAGCAAAAGTCATCCATAAAATCAGAAAAAGACATGTATAAGCAGTGCACACATTAAGTGAATTGTATAGAGTGAGGCTCCCTGTGTTGTAGGTGGCTGTTTGCACAGTGAAACAGGAGTAAGTGTCCCAGTAAAAGGAGGTGACAGAATTAATATGTATTTTCTTTGTATGAAAAGTGAAGGAATAAAATAAAACCATTTGTGTGAAAAAAAGTTAGACTGGGCTTCATATGTAGAATGAACCTGTGACCAGGCTATGCATATTGAAGAATATGAGCATCCTTACAATGCAATAAATATGTTTCAAAACAAACCCCCAGGGTTTACTGTAAAGCACCTACCCACTCATATGAGCAGGTGCCTGTACCCAGTGTGTAGGTGCTCAGGTTGGCGTTTCTAAACACAATTTGGTGACATCTACTATAGCGTCTTTTGGGCATCGGTGCTATTTGGAGTGTCCAGCTGCTAGAAACGTGGCATTTCCAGATGTGAATTCTCCCTTAATGGCCTCTGTATTATACTGTTTTTGCTGTATTATAAATGTTTCGCTAAAAATCAGAGCAGATGAATTGTGGCTGTTGCTCATATCAGCTCACCTTCCTTCCATTTCACAACAGTGAGCCTTCCATGCTTTTAATCACTGTGAAAGGGGAGTGTCAAAATTAGCAAAGTTACTAACAGTGTAACAAAGTACAAACTTACAGGGTCAGTTAGGAACTGCCAGTTTGCCACTCACACCCAACAGTGAGCTTCAACCATCAGGTTGTCTCTGGGCGGCTTCCCCCAGGAATAACACAAAAGTGTTTGCCAATGAATGACTGCAATCTCAAAGCATCAGCCATCCTGAAACCATCCATGTGAATTCCAACGAACGCTTACCACTAGTGATGGTCGAACAGGGGTCAGCATTCGCGAACTGGTGGATCAAATATCCTCAAATACAGCTTTTTGGGGGTGTGGGCTAATTGAGTATCCAGGGTTCCCCTTTAACAAAAGGAAACCCAGATCCGGCTTCCCCACCCTATTGAATGAGTATAGAGGTCAACAGGCAGACGTCAGACTTTTCTGATCCACCTGTTCACAGACAGACCTGGCCGAAGTTCGGCCATCACTACCTCTCAACATGCTGTTTGGGTTCCCCCTTTTCCAGAGCTTACCAGACCCTATGCCAGCAGGGGGTCTGGTATACTTGGGGGGTACTTCTCCCTGTTTGAGGGCCCCCATTTTCCAGAGCATACCATACCTTATGCCAGGGGGTCTGGTATGCTCTGAGAGTGGGGATCACATGCTGTTCATGGCCTCCCTTTTCCAAAGCATACCAGACCCACTTTTAGAAGACCCAACAGCAGAAGTGTCTGCCATTCAACGTTTGCTGCAAACTGAAAAATGTGCAGTGCAGGGCCTATAGATAGATGATTTAAAAAGATCCTCATATTCTATAGCTTTGGTAAAATTTAAGTTGATGGAACAATGAGATTGTAGAGACTTGAGGTGAATTTGGGGAATGAATTGCAAAGTTAAGAATCTAGCATGTTGAATAGAATGCATGTTGGTAACTTGGCTCCCCTAAAGGTACTTAACCTCCTGGGCGTTGCGTCCATATTGCCATTTTCTGTGCCATTTGGGAGATCACGGCAGAGTACACTGTGCTTCCCTGACCTCCCCTCTACACATCTCTTTCATCGTCGAGGCACCGGCCATGTGTGTGGGGAAAAGCCCCCCCTCGCCTCTTCGGCGTCACCAATGATGCTGAAGACACAGGCCGGAAAAGATCAACAAACCAGCAGTGATGCAGAGGACGGACGATTATGCCCCATCACAGCCATAGTTTGGTCCATGTACTGTACTGTACTGGGTTTGGCCATAACCCCCAGGGGGTTCAAAGCCTTTTAATATGATTCCAGGATGAGTAATCTTGGAAATAAATTTTAACTGCTGTTTCTCTTCATAGTTTCTTAAGGTATCCACCTATGTTCCATCGTATTATAATCCACATAGGGCAATTTAAATTGCCAGTAAATACCAAAGTTAAATATAATCTTTGACCAAAACACAACACTAACCATACATCATATATGATATATGGCTTTGTTTTGTAATAAACAATAAAATGGAATGCTAACAAGCTCACTGAACTATAAAGAGAAATAGTATATAGACATCTGTCTTTTTTTTTGTTGAACTAAGCCATACAAATCATAACAGTGTTCCTTGTTTGTATCCAGTTAAAATTTTATTTGGTTGTTAGAAACAAACATGGCATAACTGAATTTATTTTTAAAATATAATTTATCTTTTCAGTCTTAACATCATTTCTTATAACATATGTCAGTTTATTTTTTATTAATGTTGTTTCCTGTAAGGACTTTTGACCTTGTGGATATCTACTGCAAAACAATACATAAACGTTGCAGATAAGTGTCAGAGAGCAGGTACATTTTGGTGTACAGCTAAAAAAATATACTGTGTATAATAAATAAAGTTGGATTCTGCTTTTTCTTTTTACTAACACCCTGCATTTTTATCAAAAAGCTTTTATAAAATTGTGTAAACAAACATGAATAACAACCAGAACAAAAGTAATTTACAATCTGCAAATCCATAAGTGTACTTTTTCATTTGCACTTGAGAATTGTATTACATCTTTCCAACGTTGTTCATATTAGGGGTGTACAATTATGGTCACAATAGATGACAAAAGATAGCCAAAAGATATGGTCCAATCTTCCCCACATCTTCAGCATCTATCATGGAGGATTATGGATAAATGCAGAGTAATTTGCTTGGGGTAAGAAAATAGGATTTGGTATACGATTTCTTTATATAGTGTACCAGAAAGTGTCATCCGTGATCTCCTCTGCAACCAGGAAGTCACGTCATCCTGGTAACCGCACGACCCGAAAAGATCACTCCTCGCTAATCCTCCACTCTTGTATTTTATCTATTATTTTATTTATCATTTGCAGTCCTTTACTTTGTTGCACTAGGTTGTGCGCCTTGTGTCCATGTTCCTATTTGTCTGTTACAGGGGGGCTACACTCCCCCTTCATTTTGAGAGCTGCACACCTACACACTACTTTAACATACACCCCTCATACCTATCAATTTTTTACTCTGTGATCTTTGTCCAGGTCCCATTTACCTATTGAGGGGCCTTCTTGCCACTGACATAACTTCACCTGTATAACCACTGCTGACAGTTGTGGCAACTATTTATTACCTTTCCAAATTTGTAATAGTGAGCTCATCCAATGTTTTTAACAAACCCATATTGTCTTGAAAAGGGTAGTGTATTTACAAATTACCTAAGGTGACCATCAATACATATGCTAGCATGTTCCACTAGGGTCTACCTGGAAGATCCACCACCAAATCCCGTGTCTCTGGCAAATAAAATGAGGGGGTGCTTGGAAAGGTAACAGAGATAAAGTTCTCTTGATCAATTGTGTCTGACTGGAAAGTCTTCAACAAAATTGTATTTATCTCCACCTTAATTCTAGATTTAGTATCAGGACTATGATCCTATCCTTATCTACAGATTTAATAATTAAGTCTGTAAAGACAAGTTTGTATTGCATGTCTCTATTTGAGCACACTGAGATGCAAGAGAAGATTAATTTTGTCTAAATTCAATGACATTGGAGGGACAGGTTTTTTTTCTATATAGCTTCTGCTTGCTTCCTCATCATCCATTATTACCTGGTACCTCATTTAAAGTAAAGCATTCTTTAACCTCCCTAGTGTTTTAGACTAACCCAGTTAGTTAGCTCTGGATTTGCAAAAAGTGCACTGAATGAACTGGGCTTGTCCAATACTGAGACGTGCCCCACAGCACTCACTTACCTGATCCAACGTCCGCAGCAGCTCTGGTTGACTGCGGCAGGCTTCTGGGAAGGGAGCAGAACCTTTCCACCATGTGCCACGTAATATGGTCTGTGACACCGTGGGGGAAGAGGATTTTGCAGCTGGATTTTTAAATGCTGTGTTCTGGTTGCATTTTGAAAACTTACTAATTCCTTTATGATCACCGGATCCGGCCTTCGGGAGGAGGAAGCATCCACATCAGTGAATCGCTCCCAAAGGAAACAGTAAGTTTACAAATTGTAATCGCTCTGAACACAGTTTCTAAATAGAAAACTGTGTTCAGAGTGAATGCAGTGAGAACCAGCCAGAACCAGGAGTGGACAACACATTCAAAGGCCACAGGCTGTTGTGGATTACAATTTAACCATGGGAAGTGTAGACAGAACCGATCAGGCAGTGACATTTTATCCTGCTGTCAGGAAGCAACAACAAATTTTAATTTATTTAAAAAAGTGATTTGCTGGAGCAGTGCCTATGGAATGCCTTTGTGCTGCACAAGAATCAGAATGAGGGGCCTGTACAGCCCCTTATTTTAATATGGCGAGTGTGGGAAGCCATATGTGTCAAATACCCTACACCCCAAAAAACAATAAGGCATGCTTCATACTTGGTGAACCCGCTAATCCTCACTGCTCGTTATTTCCCCAGGTTTCTTCCTCCATTGGATAGAAAGCAAATGTCCACAAGAAAGTTTATGGTGTGCTGCTCTAAGACTGGTGAAGATGGAAAGAGTCCACAAGGAAACACGCAGCTACTGCCCCAATGGCAATGTTGGATTATGTGCTATCCCCTGAATTGAGATTTATTATATGAACAAGTATTTTAGAGATATTATCATTCAAATGCTACCTTTTATTAAATGTATCTGTTTGACCTGGTTTTTGTGTTTTCTCGTTAATTTAATTATTTTTTACATTATTGTGTGTTTCAAACATTATTTTATTCAGAATGTCTACTAGACCCTTGTACGGACATATTTTGGTAAGTTGCAGGTCTACAACATAAAAAAAATGCCACTAGTCTATGGTGTGCTTATGGCAGGAACCTGGACTTCAGCAGTGTGCTAGGAAGGAATCTTTAGAAAACAATAATATTATGACATTTTTATGTCAATCCTTAAGTTAAATTCTTTAACTGTGTCCTCCTTATATTATATTATGTACCCTTACTTAGAAAGCTAGAGAGCTGATTTATAGTGCAACAATGCTGTTTGAACTATTTGTTACTACTGTATGTGATTTAAATGTATTATATTATAAATTGTATTGCTTAGTAAAAAAGTAAATATTTGGGGATTGTAGGTTCGGAATGCAAGTATATTGTAATAAAGTAAGTGAAATATTGGGAATTTAAAAATAGGTTGTATAAGATGGTGTGGATATTTGTGCCCAGCAGAATAATAGTTATGTCATACCTAGGCATGAAAATGTTCTGCTGTGCAAACTGCTGCTCCTGGCTAATTCATTGCCCTGTTGTAGTTTATACACAGTGGTCCTATCATTCAACAATAACCCAGCAGAATCCTACTTCTGTCACCCCATATGGATGTGTATTCAAAGGCAAATAATTAATTTTAGGACAAAAAAAAATTAGATGAAACATTTGTCTAACATGGAAAATGTGTTTTGTGCTTAAAAACAGAATAAAATACAGAAAGTGACTTTGTTCATTGTGTGACATAAGATGATTTTAATTTTGTTTATAATATATTTGCTTCTGACCTTATATGAACTCCCCTCATGCAGGAAAAAAAATTAAAAAAACAAATCCTAAATTCATGTAACTCCAAATATATGATTCAAGCAGCCTTTCTTACTCTGGCATGGGAAATAAGTGATCATTTTCAATATACAATTTTATAGCAGTTAATTGTAAGTTCCTCAACCTTAAATTCATGATTGAAGCAGGCATGGATTTGCAGGCATGAAAATAATTTCCTTTTGCTAATTAGCACCTTTTGGAATGCCACTCACTTTGCATGACTGCAGATGGCTTGTTTCAACATACACCACATGCTATAAAAAAAACTTTAAATATATCAAAGATTTCAATCTAGTTGTAAAAATATTAAAACAATTTCAGACTAAACTTTTGATTTACAGTTTGTCTATTTTTAATTGAAATGTCAACATATGTCAACAATGTTGACATTAAACATTACACATTGACATGAAATATCTCTATGTACTGTTTAAATCCTTAAATTTTTGTTAAAAGGTAGAACTACAGAGAAGAACCAGGCAATTCAGTGACCCCTTTGCAGTAGGTTATCTTAGTAGCTGTTAACTCAATGTCACAAGAATCAAACAAATGTATGCCTATCCAAATAGAGTTAAAAGCCAAATTTGCTATTTATTTGCAATCAAGTGTTGACTAATATCTCATTTGAGAATTTTCTACATTTGATAAGACACTACCTTCTGCTTCTATAAATATCTAGCTGTCAAAATGACAGCCAGAGTTTGTACAACAATATGGCAGAAGCAGGAGCAAAGTCAACCTGGTGAGAAATGTTTGTAAATAGTACAAACACAGATGTATTTAGATATATTTAGCAATAGCCGTTACCCTAATCTACACTCAGGCTAGCTTATCTGTTCCAGGCAATCCCCAACTTGTCACTGGATCCACTGTTTGTATTTCCTATACTGCTTTCAGAACAGAAATTCTGAAATGCCCTTGCCACCCACAAGGATAATGAGAGCGTGTGTAACATATTTTGCACTTTTCAAAAACGTTAAGTAACTGCTTCTTAGCAACTACAAAAAATAAAAACTTAATGTGACAACATTTTTGAATGTTTGATTTACAAACAAGATCAACATGAGTAGAGTATATGTTAAGGGCAGTGGTTGGGAGTCGGTGCAATTGAATAATGATGATAATATGGGGTTCACAGATTAAAAGTATGGAGTCATGTTTGCCATCTCCCAAAGGTGATGTTTGGGCCAGTTTAGATCACATTTTTCTCCTTTTCCTCCTAGACACAAAGCAATAAATGAGTGAGCTTCTGCTTCTGCTCATGCCAATCCTAAATGCTTTTGAAAAAAATATAACTATATAATAGTATAGTATAGTAAAAAATATAACTATAATAGTAATAGTATAGTAAAAAATATAACTATATAAATATAATAGTAACTATATTTCATTAGGGTCATTATACACTGCCTGGCCAAAGTCCTGTTCCAGAGTGATGGGTGCACCGGTGTAAGTAGAGAGGCAGATGAAGTGATGCACCCATCATAGAAAGCTTTGAACATCAGTCAGACTCTACCATCTTTAATGCTAGATTTTGGTAAAAGAAATAATGTAACACTAGATGGAAATTAATCTTCTTGCAGAAGCTTATCGAAACAATGCCACAGTGAATACATGCTGTAATCAAAGCTAAAGGTGGACCTTTTTTTTTGGTGGCGACTTTTTTTTGGTCAGGCAGTGTATGAAGTTATACTTATACTGGTCAAGTCTAAGTAAGGGTGCAGAGTGAAAAAAGATATGCCATTGAGGGATTGAGGAGCATCTCAACCACTATTTAGCAACTGTTTCAGGTCATTGCCATCTGTCAGCAGAGGTATGCAAGAACAGTTGCAGCCCACTTTTGACCTGTCTTCAATACATCTTAGATTTAGATTTTCTTTTGTAACTTGTTTGATAAGCAAAACCTTTTTTTTTATTAGCAACATCTAACACTAGCAGTTACTAGAGATAGTCACATTTGTTTTTTGAAAATTCGAGTTCAAATTTGTGAGGTAGCTGCAATGTCCCTGAACATGCTTTCATCACCATCTTTGCTGTAGATGTAAACAGCGGTTAAGGGTATATCACAAAAAAAGTATTGCGATAATGCAAATAGTTTTTTCATAAATTAAGTTCAAACCAAGTCAAAATTTTGAGTTTAATGCTAAAACTGCATATGTTAGAGAATTATTTTTTGTTTTCAAATTGTTCCCACAACCCTTCTCTACTTCTCCAGCTAGATTGCTAATGATAGCATGTTCAGGGGCTTTGCAATCAACTCCCGAAGTCATCTAGTCAAATTACATTTACACGGGTGTCTGAAAACGAGTTTCTAGCGCCTGGATGTCCAAAACTGCTGAAACCTAGAAGATACTGCATGAGGCACCCTTGGCCGCTTTTCAGGTGTATGCCAATATGGATATGAACCCATCACATGCCTGCATATAATGTGGTGGCTTAGAAAGGCCCAATTGTCAGCAGCCCGGAAATCGCGCGTGTGAATGTTCCCTAACTGAGAAATCATTAATGGTTCATGGTAAGCTTTGAAGCATTTGCACAGCCTTTTCCAGTGTCAGTAAATATTTTTTCTACAGTGGCAGCTCTTCCACCCCTGATAAACAAGCATGAAATGACTGTAGCATCACAAGCAACATAAAGCTAGCCATACACGTGTCGGATTCCATGTCCAAACGATTCATCATCCGATCGATTC
>CM070035.1:84153565-84167107 GCA_036250615.1 Ptychadena robeensis | reverse complement strand
CTGTCGCCCCTGGGCCGCCTGGAGATTGTCTTTAACTGTGCGTGCCAGTTGCTCCATGCGGTCCCGAAGCTCCAGTACATATGACACGATTGGGGTCCCCTCATGCTCTGTATACCCCTCCCAATGCTCCCTGATGAGATCAAGGGGCCCTCGCACCTTTCTCCCATATAGAAGCTCGAAAGGGGAAAATCCAGTTGATTCCTGCGGCACCTCCCGATAGGCAAATAGGAGATGCGGCAGGAATCGCTCCCAGTCTCTGTATTCGCTGGTGAAAGTCTTGAGCATTTGCTTCAAGGTTCCGTTAAAGCGCTCACAAAGACCGTTAGTCTGGGGATGGTAAGGGGAACTCAGAAGCGATTTAATATGGCAGACCTTCCACAGCTCCTGAGTCAGTTCTGAGGTAAATTGGGTGCCTCGGTCTGAGAGGATTTCCCTGGGGAACCAGACCCGGGAGAAAACCTGTATCAGCGCGGTCGCTACAGTTTCGGCCCGTATATTGGACAAAGCAATGGCCTCCGGATAGCGAGTAGCATAATCTACCACAGTAAGTATGTACTTCTTACCAGATGGACTAGGGTTGGCAAGGGGTCCCACAAGGTCAATGGCTACCCTGCTGAAGGGTTCTTCAATAATTGGCAGAGGTACCAAGTGAGCCTTTGGGGGATCCCCCCGTTTCCCCACTCACTGGCACACATCGCAGGTTCTGCAGTAAGCCCGTACATCGGCATGCACCCCCGGCCAAAAGAAGGTCTGAGTTACCCGGTGTAGTGTGCGGGTTACTCCTAAGTGTCCTGCCAACGGAATGTCGTGCCCGATTCTAAGAATTTCCCTTCTGTACTTGCTGGGAATTACTAACTGGCGCTTTTGGTAGGGCTTCTGTCCTCTCTGTTCTGTGACCCGGTATAATTTATTAGCATCCCACACAAACACTTCATTGTCCAACCCCCCAGTTCCTGCCTTTTCCCGATATTTCTGCAGGGACGGATCTACCCTAGTCTCCCTCCCAAACTCCTCTGGGGTGTCCCAAGCTATCCCGGTCTGAGAATTAGTCACAGTCAGGGGGTGTCTTACCTGGGTCTCCCGAGTTGGAGAACTGGTCTGTTTGGTTCTAGTTTGTGCCCTGGTCGTCACGGGGTGTGCATCTGCTGTAGAGGCGAGGACGTAGGCCGAAGTGAGGGGGCCCAAATCGTTGCCCAGAAGGACTTCTGCAGGTAGGTTATCCATTAGGCCCACTTTTACCAAACCAGATCCGGCTCCCCAGTCTAGGTGAACGCGGGCAGTAGGCAGACGAAAGACGGCTCCCCCAGCCACTCGAACAGCTACGGTTTGGCCCGTGTGCTTATGGGCTGGAACCAAGCGTCTCTGGACCAGTGTAATGGTAGCCCCAGTGTCCCGTAATCCTTGGGCGACCTGTCCCTCGAGTCTGACCTCCTGTCGATGTGGCTGTCTGTTATCCACAGTTGCAGCCTGTATGGGGTTGGCCTCATATAATACCCCCAAATTTTCCTCCGGGTGAGTTTCTGTTTCCACGCAGTGGACCGCCATATCACGGGATGCAGCGGGGGTTGACACAGGGGTAAGTTGTTCCAGGAAGGTCGGGGAGGGCCGAAAGGGCAATTGGCCAGTAGGTGTCCTGGTTCATGGCATGGTATCATTTCACTTTGGAATATTCCGGTCTATTCCGGGAATGACCAGCCCGACGAGGGGGCCCGGACTGAACAGGGGCCCTGAATTCCGGTCGCGGAAGGGGTCTGGCTACCATGGGGACCTGAGTATCCACTTATAAACTCCGTCGGGGTACCACCTGGTCCAGTCGCCGGGAATCTGTATACTCATCAGCCAGGCGGGCCGCTTCTGTGAGAGTGCTAGGCTGTTGGTCCCTTACCCAGTGGCGTACGTCTGGTTGTAGACCATCAAAGAAATGCTCCAAGAGGAAGAGTTGTAGCACTCTCAGTCCTCTCAGACTCTGGATGACGTCCCATTCCTGGGACGCCTCTTCCAGCATGAGGACAGCCTGCAACATGGCGATCCTCCGCTACACACCTGAGTAGAATGATCACCCCAAACAAATGCAGATATATGTGGAAGTGAGTGGGACACATTTAGCAGAGATCAAAACGATGGATACTTTGGCAGCAGAAGGTGCATGAGGAACTACTCTATTATTAGGTAAACAGAAACCTTCCCATCCTGGATTCTAAGAAATCTTTCTAGGGATAGGGATTTAAGACTTTTTGTCCAAATTTTCTGTTACATCTTTTTACTTTTCTTTGTAAAAAACCCTTATAGGGATATCACCTCGCTGCGGCTGCTTAATCTGGCCCTAAAAAACATCTATAAAACAAACGGATATATTCCTCTTGGGAACAAAAACAAATGGAAACTCTTCCTGCTGTGCCCCCACGCTTCCTACATGTGTCCTGCTGTGCCCCCACGCTTCCTACATGTGTCTGCATCATAGGTCCCCCAACCCTTCAAGGGGAGCACCTATAATCTAGTTTGGTGAGAATATTGACTAAGAGGTAAGATAACCCTCAATCCGTATGCTGTTGTATTGATTGTTTGTACTATTTACTACTTTACATGGTGATTATAGAATATTTCAAAATATCAAACTATACACTGGATAAAGCATAATTGATGATGCTTGTATAAACATAAGGAAATAGAAACTGTTATCTACTCTTGTAAAAGTTCTACTCTCGAAAAACATTTCTGTGTAGTAATAGAATTCACATGAATACATAGATGTATTATTAATACTGCTTTTTCATCTTGTAGTTGTTCAAACCCTATTGCCGATCTACTGGATATCTTTATTCCTTGTCTGTACCATCCAATCAATGTCTGGAAATGTATGTGAACAAATTCTCCTGAAGAAGCCCATTACAACCAAACCGGGCGAAATGCGTTGAGATAACGCTTATCTTTTAACTATTTCACCAATTGTATTAATCGTATGTCTAGCACACAATTGTTTTTATAGAACTCAGTGTAATGGTCAGGCCAAACCACACCTACCATCACCTGAAATCAATGATGTTTGTTCTTTGTTCTGTGTAAATTGATAAATAAAACTTTTTTATGATTATAATTCAGTATTAAGGGTATGTTTCTCCAGCTCCACATATAGTCCCTAGGTTTTGAGGGTAACTAACAAGATAATCCTTCATATCCACATGTGGTCTATACACCACTAACAGGAGAAGATTATCACCAAACTATAGTTGTAGCACCTCCTCTGCAGATACGGCCTGGCATCCATGCACCCAATTGGTAGCGGTGCGGTGCAGCCTGTTCGCCCATTCCATGTGGGTGTCACATTCCCGCTTCTTGGTGTCTCTGAATTTGCGCCGGTATGCCTCCGGAGTCAGAGCATATAGTTTCAGCAAGGTGTCCTTAACAAGGTGGTACTGGGTTACCTCGTCCTCGGGGATGGCCCGGAAGGCTTCCGCCGCTCTCCCGGATAGCTTGCCAGATAGAATGGTGACCCATTCTGAATCCTTCAGGGTCGACCTCTTTAGCAGCTCATATCGGCTCTCCATTCGTCCTGCTCGGCTCCTTGGGAAGAAGGACTGTCCCACTGCTGCCACCAAATGTAACGGTATCAACCGCCAGCGACGTCCTTCTCCCGTGACCTCAAAGCTTCTGAGCAGCTCTTACAAGAGCTAGTTGTATTATAGCCGTTCCCTACAACATGAGACGAGGCTTCAAGTTGAGGGTGAGAAGTAGAACAACTTTATTGGGAAGATTCTAGGCTTTATATACACATTCACCATGCCGGAGGACCTCCCCTGGAGGACCTGATGGAGAACTGTGGGCGACAACACACAGACCACTAGGCCCACTCCCACCCGGCATTGGAGATAATTAGCTCAGAGATTCATTCTGTAACACAATCAACAAAACAGTAACACCCCATTGTTTGTGACAGTGCCTGTACAGTCCACACCCTGCCCCACCGTCTGGGAGAAGATTAAGCTGGAGACAGTCTGTACATTACACATCTCTGCAGATGGACAGAGAGGTTCTGTTACAGAAATGTATTCAGGAACATGGAGATTTTAGATTATGTTTCCAATGCAATACACCCAAAATTCCCTCTTTGAAGGAGAAATGACTTATGGTTTCATGTTTGCTGAAGAACAGGCTAATGTAGTACCTTCAATTGATTAATGCTCTTATAGCAAAGGCCCCATAATGGTTTTAGGCAAGAAACTATTTTTTTTGTTGCCATGAAAAACATATTTGAAATGAATATCATTATCTTATGTTATGTTTTCCAAAAGATAGCTTTGATATAGTTTTCGATTTTAAAAAGTGTAAGCAACCCAGAGGCTCCACGTGTCAAACAGCAATGTCCACTTCTCATGTTCACTGCTAAAGAAATTCATCTATATACAACATTTCATTTCAACACACAAAAAGACCACCCTTAAATATTGCGACCCTTTGAACATATAAAGATTGAACTTCTTTCCTTGTGTGTATTTGGAAAGTAACCAGAGACACGGACCTACTCCATAATGTTTTCCCTTTCCCTTAAGCCTGCCATACACACACCGATTAGTGGCCGATTTTTCCACTGACCGACGGGCATCGCGGCTGTCGGTCGGCGGCAAAATTGGCCGCCAATCTGGGGTGCCCACATGGGGCGACAGATCCTAATACCTAATTTACATATATGTAAACCCAGATCAATATGTATCCAAGCACTATACTTCTCTGATGAAGAGGGTAAAACCGCAAAATGCTTTGGGACGTGCTGTTTTTTTAAATTATGAACAAATGTAATAAACGTTTAACAACATGTATGCATGTATGTATGTACTACACAAAGTTATGATTGCAATTCAAGTATTATGTGGAATGATCCAAATAACACAGTCACACATATATACACAAAAATAACACTGTCACGGAGCAGCAGGTGTGGACTCACTGTGCCACGTGTCTTACCTCCTAAGGGCGTTGTCTAAGTGAACCTACTCGTTCTCCACAATACTCCTGATGGTGGAGATAGACTTTCCCGAGGGGATCACCAGGTCGCTACCTCTTGAGGGAATGTAGGAACACAAGGCAGCTGGTCCAGGGGACAGCAGAGAAGACTCCAGGGACACAGGTGTCATCAGTCAGACAGTGTGACAGGGTGGGGCAGCGCAGGTAGCAGGAGAGTGCAGCAGGCAGGAAAGGGTTAACAGGCATCAGTCTCAGAACACAGGCAGTCTCTATCTCACAGGAACAGCAATGGCAGGCAGTGCTTAGCATAACACAGAGACCTTAATACTGAGGCAAAGCTGAAAGGGCAGGGTTGCTTATATAGCTGCAGGAGGTCCACTATTGGTCAGCCAGGTCACATGACGAATACCTTAAATCCCAGGAAATGACACGCGCTGGTGTTTAAGGAAGTGTGTAGGAATATCAGAATCACTGCTGAACAGGGCACCTAGATCTGCAACGGTAAGTAAGAAGGCGACGGCGGCGTACAGCAGCTGCCGTTACAAACACATAATATATGATTTTAAATACACAATATAAAAATCAACTACCTATCTCTTTTTGAATACTCCGTGCCTCAAAAGTCCCATTGTCCCATCAAGTATGGGAAGGGAATTAAAAGTGATTGGAGAGAGGGATATTATACCTTAATTCTCCATTAAAACATACAATCTCATATGTAACTGGGATGTTGGCACATACTCCAGTTAAGTGGGATTCACTATTTACAAATCCAGGTAACAGTAACCATTGTTCTAATTTTGCTCGTCTAAAAAAAAACTACAACTTTTGAAAATGTATGTTTAGAAGGAACAGCTAGTAAACATTTAATATCAAATATATATAAGATTATTTGCACATCATCAACAACTCCATTTTCAATAAACACATATTATTAGATGGGAACACTATTTAGATTGGGAGATTGAGTGTGACACTTGGAAGGCCATATGGGATATTGCTAGTAAGTGTACTATCTGTACTTGGCATAAGGAGAATCAATACAAAATTCTGTTCCATTGGTACTGTACATATGTTCTACGCTCAATCAATTCATCCCTACCAGGGACATGTTGGTAGTGTAATTTAGACATGGCATATTTACATAATATCTATTGGGAATGTGTATTAATAGGTTTATATTGG
The DNA here is from genome assembly GCA_036250615.1 of Ptychadena robeensis. Taxonomy (NCBI): domain Eukaryota; kingdom Metazoa; phylum Chordata; class Amphibia; order Anura; family Ptychadenidae; genus Ptychadena; species Ptychadena robeensis. The sequence continues at coordinate 84,160,963 of CM070035.1, read as the reverse complement.
AAAAAGATTGAACAAATTCAGCTTACCTCCAGTGAGATTTCTTGGACCCAATCTATTTTATATTGGGGTTATCTGTTCCTTAAAAGTACTTAAAAGTAAGGCAAAACTTGCTCATAGCAGCTTGGTGTTAATTAGCTGTGTATTGGAGAAGAGCTGACTCTTCCTCTTTGAAAGACTTATAAACAAAGATTACTCCATGTACGCAACATGGAATTCCTTACAACTCACTTGAATAACACCGTGTAAAGCTTTGAAAAGACTTAAAACATTTCCCTGAAACTCCCATGTCTGGCAGCTCCTCTTTTTTTGTTTTTTTTGGTATTGGTATTATATATTGTAATAAAAATGTAGATTCAAATTAAAATGGTTAATGCTACCTAAACAGCTCTAAATCTGTTTTAAGAAATTTGCTGTTTCCAAACAAGCTTTGATTTTTTACCAAGCATTCTCTATTGATTCCAGATAGACTCAAGCCACCTATGACCTGCTTATTTGTTTAAGTTATCTTAAATAACTAATTGATCAGCTTACATTTTTACTAGTTGTTTGTTTATGCATGTTTAATGAAACACTTATATGGACCTTATAGCATCTACTTTCAATCATTAACTGGTACATTATGTTTTTGCCATTCTGAATGACTCACCAGCTGTTTTCTATCCTGGTTTTTCTTTTTTTACTGTGGAAATTAGGCTTTACATGTATTTATTTCAATATCTTCTTGTTGCCAACTAGATTCAGCATTACCTCCAGCTTTTGGCTGGTTCATTGTGGCCCCCTAGTGCTGCCCTAGGCTTTGCCTGCTGATTCCATGTACTTATATATGTGACTGGCAGACTGCCTATGGTATTTACCTTAAGGCATAATTGGCCTGCCTGTCAGCTTTCTGTGGGATCTTTCTCTTGACTTCTGTTCCTGGATTTTGTCCAAGTTACTGTCATGTTTCACACCTCAGGGGGAAAAAATAAAATACTGTACCAATAATATACAGAATATATACACAAATGTGAGAAAAGCAGATGCTATGCTGAAAAAGTTATATCTATCAATGGCCACAACAAAAAAAATTGTATTAAAAAGTGAAGACCGTGACTGTGTCTTTTCTACTAAAGAGGTCATAGAAAGGACAAGAAAACCTAAGCCAATTGAAAAAAATTAAGCATTCTGTGTGCAAATATATGAATAAAAGCATTGCAAAAGGCATGGAAATCTACATTGCAGAGAAAAAACTGTAGGGCATCACTCTTTCATCTTACTTTATCCTTGCTCCTGAACTAATAATTAACCAGGAGAAATTCTTTTTTTTATCCATTTCTTTGTTCTGCTTAATCCTGATGTTCTGCCCATCATATTTGGACCATCTTCAAAGGAATTATTTCAATGCAGAGGAAAACAGTAAAGCACCACATTGCAGTGTGCTGTAAGGTATTCATTCATAAAATCACAAATGTGCTAGATTAGATTTTAGGTTTAGGTTAATATTTTAGTGTGGTTAAAATAATTGATAAACTGCGATCTAAATGGAAATACAAGCAAATTATTCAGATTCATCTAGCTACAAAATAAAGAATTTATTTTGTCATTTTAATGAATTACTTCTAGGTCCATCAGTTGAGATAAAGTAGCCATCTGGTCAGTGAAGGGATCATTTAAGTTTGCATTCCCAGTTAACTGCACTACAGGGATCCCCAATATCAAGAAGCACCTAGATTGTAAATAAATGAACAAAGCTAGTTTACAGAAGGTGTTTATGGGGTGCAGGTATTGTATGTCAATGGACGGGAGATTAAGTGTAAAGTTTTGTTTCTTTTTGAGAGTGTGCTTATCTAATATAATCACTTTACAATTGTATTGTAGTGTGGTGTAATGACCATAGTGAGGTGGAGTGAGAGATATAAATATGATTAATTGCAGGGGCCAAAAGTATTTGCCTGTTGAGAGGCTTATGACTGCTACTTGACTGAGGGACTGCAAAAATTAGCACTGCAATGTGAGTAATCTACTCCATCCTCTTGGACTAGGGTTTTTTCTACCCACAACAGTCAGCACCTCTCCTACTCAGTTTTAGTGTTTCTACTCTATTTGTAACTTGATACCTTGAGTTTTACCCTGTCTCTGGGACCAGAGACAGCAAGAAGTTGTAAATATAACTTTATTTCTTTAGTAAAGAACTCTCTGTTATAAGTTGACCAGTGAGTTGTGTTTGCTTATTAGGAGAGGCCTGTATAATACAGGGAGTGCAGAATCATTAGGCAAGTGGTATTTTTGAGGAATAATTTTATTATTGAACAACAACCATGTTCTCTATGAACCCAAAAAACTCATTCATATCAAAGCTGAATATTTTTGTAGTAGAAGTAGTTTTTAGTTTGTTTATAGTCTTGACGTTTCAGCTTGTGTGTCTTGTTCAGTGGTGGTCGTCTTTCAGCCTTTCTTACCTTGGCCATGTCTCTGAGTATTGCACACCTTGTGCTTTTGGGCACTACAGTGATGTTGAAATATGGCCAAACTGGTGGCAAGTGGCATCTTGGCAGCTGCACGCTTGACTTTTCTCAGTTCATGGGCAGTTATTTTGCGCCTTTGTCGTTACACACGCTTGTTGCGACCCTGTTGACTATTTTGAATGAAACGCTTGATTGTTTGATGATCACGCTTCAGAAGCTTTGCAATTTTAAGAGTGCTGCATCCCTCTGCAAGATATCTCACTATTTTTGACTTTTCTAAGCCAAGTCAAGTCCTTCTTTTGACCCATTTTGCCAAAGGAAAGGAAGTTGCCTAATAATTATGCACACCTAATATAGGGTGTTGATGTCATTAGACCACACCCCTTCTCATTACAGAGATACACATCACCTAACATGCTTAATTGGTAGTAGGCTTTCGAGCCTATACAGCTTGGAGTAAGACAACATGCATAAAGAGGATGATGTGGTCAAAATACTCATTTGCCTAATAATTCTGCACTCCCTGTAATAACATTGTTGCTGAAAGAACCTTAGTGACTGAGGTATACTGCAAAACCAAAGAAGGAAATTGGTGGTCCAGGGGGTACTGCTTCCTGGCCAGACTAATAAGGTGAGTGACAGGAATGATTAATGGCCTAAGAGTCTGGGACATACAGACAGGCTCCTGTGTTAGGTTACCCAAGCCATATTACATGGCAGAACTACAGGTCCCAGCAAAGCCATTGAGCAAGATTTTCCCCAAACAAGACTTTATTGCACACTAATAAGTAAAAGAACAATTATGTACAATGCTTCTTATCAAGTGCTGAAAAACGAAGGTGAAAAAAACAGGGTGTGCATTCCCATGAAAATTTGTATTTTAAAAGCTATGGGACACTGGTCACCTACTAGGCTCTTAAGGTGTGTTGATATTTGTATTTGTGTTTAACCCATGATTGATTGATTGTTCATTTAAGCCTATCTTAACTTTCCACTGAGCCTACTGTGTTAAGACACCATCAAAATTACAGATCTATAGATTTCAGTTACCCAGTTTTAGTAGAAAAACCATGGTCCTCATTCCCAAATATTAGAATTTCAGTATGCTATGTTTTGATAAGCCCTAGCAAGCCAGAGGCACTGTCAAGTAGGCCACCTGTTAAGACTCAATATTAGATCATCGACATTTGATGGGTTCTTATCCTACACGATGCCTTTTGCATAATAAGGTCCTAAGAGATATCTGTTTAGCTTAGTGGACAATATGTTCACAATCCTGTGGGTTCAATACACTAACATAATAATAAGTAATGAATGATTATTATACTTAAAGACTCTAGCTATGGCAACTATTAAATACAGAACAAATTAATATTCTAACTATAGCTTGTTCACATTATTTCCCCTCATTAAACATGTTGGTTTCATTGTTTAATCATAAATAGGACTATCCCTGTTATCTAATGCAACACAATTAGTTTAAACAAAGTGTCAACATGACTAAATGCGAAGGATGATTACATTTTTAATGTATGTCTTCATACCATTTTCTTGGAAATGTGTTAATGAGTTTCATATAATAATTGTACACAATGTTCACATTATAAAAAGTGCTGAAGTTTTCATTTTGGGCAAATTAGAAATCTTACTATGCATTTGCTTTCAGTATTTAGAATTCAGTAAATTAAAAAATACTGTAAAAATATTGTTTATGACATCAATGAGTTCACAAGTAAGCAACCTTGCTATTTACATCACCTGCTAGTAAATTGGTTGCTAGCCTTGCTCATTGCAAATACATGAAGGCATAATTACGAGTAAACCACTGAAGAAATATGCATAAAATGACATCAGTCTAAGAAAATTTACATTGCAGAATGCAGCATTAAAAAAATATTTGCATGGATCCTTGAAGTGCATTATTGAATGTAAACATGCACACAATATAGTTCATCCATTTCATATAGGTACTAGTGGTTAGAGATGGTCAAATGTGTGAGCAGATTTTAAAGCCTCTGAAAATGGTTTCATCACCAAAATTGCTGGAGATATAGAGAAGGGTTGTGGGGGAAAAAGTTTTGCTCTAGCACATATAGTTTTTGCATAAATTATGTTCAAAGTCAAAGTTAAAATTTAGATTGCGAACGTAATTTATGCAAAAACTATTTATGTTAGAGCAATTATTATTATTTTTTTTTTCTATTCGACTATGTCTACTTATGTTATGTGTTTTGGTAGGAAAATCCTACCAATGAGTTTTATATCTATTTTTGGATATAATAAAAAAAAACATTAGGATCTTAGTTGTGATATGGGTTAGTAATGTACAAATTGACAGAAGAAACTAAACCATGTGGCCAGATATGCTGGAAGTGTACAGTACCAGCTGTGGCTATGGAGCATTGACTCTAGACACAATCAATTTGCACAAGGAAAAGAGCACTGTGTAACAAAATCTGTAAAAAAAAAAGGAACATATCTTTCTCCTAAGTCATTATATGCTGTTAAAAACTGTAATTGATTTAATATTTTTGGGACCGCATGTTTAAAAATGCATAACCCGCAATGTGCAAAAAGTGCAATACATATATATTACAAATAACAATACTTCAAAAGCTCATATTAGCATTGGTAGACAGTCCTACTCCTACACATTTCGCCCCAAATCTGGGCTTCTTCAGGGATGAAGAAAAGTGCTTGGCATGAGTACTTAAATCTGAAATGTAGACAAAATATGGTAGTGATCAGCCAATTGCATGGGAGCACCCCGATACGGGAGTCACCAACCCCAGGGAGAGCAACAATACAGGCTCCCTGGAGTTGGACTTCCCTGGGGGATCCCGTGCAATCGTTCCAGGCAGTGGAGTATTTTTATGATCACTCTTTTATCTTTTTTTATGTTGGAGAAAGATTTGTGCGTTAAACACCTATTTTTTCTTGTCATCTTTTTATTGTTCACAGTTGGTCTGGTTGATGTTACCACCCAGAAATATTACACAATCACTTTGAAAGCCACAGTAGCTAATAAAACAGTCATTTTATAACTAGATCCTTAACAAGGTGGGTTATTTCACAACAGGTCCTCTTAATACTTTCATTGGCTAACTATACAAAATATACGTAAATATACATATTTTTTCAAAAATTTCAGAATATTTTTTCTATTATTGAATCTTTTTTTGCATCTTCTATGTAATAGGAAAAGATCCAAGCAAAGAATAATGGGTTATAATAAATTGACAGCAAATGATAGACTGAGTTTCTAACAGGCTGCAAATGGTGCAGAAAATTAAATATAATTTTATCTCTTAAAAATAAGCTGTAGTAAGGCTTAAATTGCATAGTTAGTTATGAAAATGTTCATGAAAGTAATTATTTTCTCACATATATATGAAAATTGTGTTTATATGAAATGCACTTTAGCGATTCATTTCTATTTTATCATAACACTTGAAATTTCCTACGTGGAACTCTTCCAAATGATGTTTCATTCAACTTCATTTAATGATTGACATTTAGGTCTGAATGCCCAGATCTCGTTATTTGAAAATTCTCCTTGGGAAATCTTCCAATTTCAAAGAGCAATTACCTAAATTCTGTGTAGACTTCTGTGGGACTAGATTCTGCTACCATGTGTGCCTATTTGTTGAATGACACATTCCATACCTGCACTGGAAACTTTTAAATACAACTTTATATCATTTTTCCATTTTATTGAGAAAAGAGAATATAGCAACATGAAACATATAGTAGATGGAACCTGTTTATTAGTTTTAATCATTTTTCACTGTTTGGCAATGATCCATTGGTTTTTCAGTTATTAATGATAACTTATAAAAATGAATGTATTTATTGCAAGATCTATTAATTGTTGGTAACTAACAGTTGTTTACAGCAACATATATTGAGTATATGTTCTGGCTGAGCACATTTATGGTTGATTTAAATAATTATAATTAGCAGCTCACATACACCTATGCTAATAAAAAATACGTTTTTTTATACTACATAACTTTGGAGATTTTAAATCTTATACCTATATAAGAATATAAGCCGAGGTACCACATTTTACAAGAAATTCTGGAAAAACAAAATACTGATAGTAAAAGTTCCGTTTTTATTTCTATTGACATATTCACATGTTAAAAACCCCACATACAAATAACAATATACATTACATTGACATCTGCAATCGTGTATACAATGGTTGTATAATGTCATCCAGAACCCTGGTACCACTAGATACAAAACAGGTTCAAGGGCGCCTTAACATTAGCACCTGTTGTTGTCAAATCCCCTGATGCGTTTCACCCTGTTAGGGCATCAGGGGGGAACAAACAATTCCAAGACTGGTGGCACCTCAGAGTCTGGTGACCTACAAAAAAGGTAGAAGGGTATATATAAATTAGCACATCTCAAACATGCCGAACTGCATTATCACATGTCTTATTACATTTTCATTGATGGTTATGGGTAACACACCAAATAACCCATGAACACAACATAATAAGCCTGTGTAATACCAATCAATATTAAAAATAGTGCTCCATCCTAGGTTCCATCTGGTCTCCCCAGTCAGCCCCACTTCCTACCAGAGTCATCGTTTAGTGCTGTTCAATCTGGTATGCCACATCTCCACCTCCCCCCTCTCCTTGTAGCTGGGTAAAGAGAAGGCTGCCAGCCTCCGGAGTTCCCAAGCTATATTTAATCGCACCAGGTCGATTTGTCGCACCCGTGTGAACAAAGGTTCTCCACAATGGATGTTAGCTGATGGCGCAAGATAGAGGATGTTCTACCCGAAGGTCACCTCACAGTCAGCTGGAAAGAGGGCAATAGGCCATAATTGCCAGGTCACCAGGGGACTCACAACACCCCAACAGAGTCGCAAGACACCCTCGTGACCTCATTGGCTGGAAATACACCCAGCAACCCCCCCACCAGCATCAAGATCTCC
>CM070035.1:84139337-84152988 GCA_036250615.1 Ptychadena robeensis | reverse complement strand
GCATGGAGCAACTGGCACGCACAGTTAAAGACAATCTCCAGGCGGCCCAGGGGCGACAGAGGGTGTGGTATGATCGGGGTGCCCGATAACGTCATTTCTTTATAGGACAAAAGGTCTTAGTATTGAAGCCCGATAAACAGGATAAACTGCAGGCGTCCTGGCAGGGCCCCTATAAGGTGATAGGGAAGCTCTGTGATACAACCTATGTCATCGCCAGTTGTAGGGATGAGAGGCTAACAAGAGCCTTCCATATTAATATGTTGAAGGAATACTTAGAGAGACCAGAGGATGTGTCTGCGATATGTAGCCCTGCTACTGAGGACCCTGACAACCTACCATTACCTGACCTCTTAGAGAAGGGGTCATCCGCCAATCTCCTTAGCCAGGTTCAATTAGGGGACAAACTCACTCCAACTGAGAGGGAACAGTTGCACAAGAGACGCTGGCGGTTGATACCGTTACAATTTCTAACAAGTTTCATTTTCAAACAAACTATACCCTTTAACATTACAAAGCAGTTATTGGATTTCTGTCTAGTAATTCCGGCTGGTTAAAGACTCTGAAGGTCTGTAAAGGTAAAGGCAGGTAAGATGAAAGCGTTATAGGCAGAAATGGAAATAATTGTAATCTCTAGTGATGAGCGACTAGGCAATATTCGAATTCGCGTAATTTCGTGAATATCCGCCATAATATTCGATTCCATATTCGTAATCCTGAATATCCGCACTTACGACATGAATTGCGATCTTAAAATCGCATTTGCGATCACATATGCGCAATGCATGCAAGTCAATGGAGCTCGGATATTCGACTGGGAGAATATCCGTCATTTCCGTTTAAAATAATCGCATTGCGATTATATAATCGCGATCCCATTCATTGCAATGGATTGCGATTGTTGCGGGTTTGAATATTAATAATAATCTATTTTATATATATTAATAGAGATATTTTGATATGAATATTTATATAGACATATCAATATATTCTACCAGTAAATGAGGATATCTTGCAACTAGAGATGGCTCATATCACAACAGTTTGATTAAGAGACAGGCCGCAGAAGCATTTCACAGTAATAATGTTTATAAACTAAACTATACATATAACAATGAACATAATACAAAAACATATAAGACAAAGGACTATTAAGTTACATTATGGTACCTGTAGCTATTAGAATTTTTTTATGAAGGTTGGGCACCTGGGGTTTAATTAGTGCCACACCCCATGGGATTAAATGTTAAGACAAAGGGCCATTCCTATTTAGGTAGGGCGAGAAATCCCCAAGCCATTGGAACAAACCTGGAATAATGGGGTTTAAGGCACTTACATATACAAATTAATTACATAATTATATATACAATTTAAATATAAAATGTATCCCGCTGAGTTTCTGCTAGCCGGATCCACTTTTGAACTGGATCAGATAAAGAAATTTATCTGATCCAGTTCAAAAGACAAAAAAAAAAATTTTAAACAAAAAAATCCAGATTTACCTTTCAGTCCAGGTCCCACCTCCGTGACGTCACTCGGCAAGCAGGCAGAAGCCGGCAAGGATGTCGCTGGAGGCGGCAGCAGGATTAGGTAAGCTCTTGCACTATGTGTGGACAAAAAAAGCACAGCACACCAACATCAGAACCTTATCCCCACTGTAAAAGGGAGCATCATGGTTTGGGGGTGTTTTTCTGCCTTAGGGCCTGGACGGATTGTTGTCATTGATGGAAAAAGTAATTCTAGAGTCTATCAGGACATTTTTCAGGAAAATGTAACACCATCTGTCTGCTAACTGAAGCTCCGCAGAGGATGGTTGATGCAAAAGGACAATGACCCAAAGCATACAAGTCATTCAACAAAAGAATGGCTTCAACAGAACAAAATATGAATTCTGAATTCAAAACACATCCCAAGAATATTGCTACACTAAAACAGTTTTGTGTTTTTTTACTGTTACTTTTTTACTGTTTCTATTTGAAAACGTTTTTTAATTTATATTTTTGAATGTACATTTGTTAGGAGGATGTCTTTAAAGGATATCAAAGGAACAGTAAGTTAAAAATCCTCATATTTGAATAGACCATGTGATCTTGAAAGTCCCATTTTCCCAGAACTTTATAAAAATGAATGAAACCGAATAGGTGTTTTTTGCAGCCATTATTTACAAAACAATTATAAGCCATAACCTTTTACCTCTTTTAGCACCTATAGCCAATACCGTATTTTATTATTATTCGGACTATAAGACCCACTTTTTACCATTAAAATCAATAGGAAAGTGTCCCTGCGTCTAATGATCTGAATATGTTGAAAAGAAAGGCTTTTTTTTGTCCCAACCATCCTGGGAGCAATAGTCATACATCCCAAGAGACAGAAATGTGTTCAATTCCCTTCAGCCAAGCCAAAAAGCCACTGCCAAGAAGAGATCTTATCTGCATTAGCAATAAATTTTTTGACACAGACTTGTATCTCCTCCCATATGTAAATAGCTGCTAATGAGTAAGTTGTTCAGTTCCAGATTGCAAAATGTTGCTGGAACTAAGACCTCCCTCCTGGCACTGGCATTTTGGTTGGAGGAACAAAGAGTGAATATTGCATGGTCCAGTCAGGCCTACTTTGCTGGAACATTCTGTATATTCAATTGATAAATGGCTGTGTCTCTTTTTTTCTCCTAATTTTCTCTCCAAAACGTCTGTGGTCTATGCGTCTTATAGCCGGAAAAATATGGTACTCTATGGATAATTGCATAATTAGAAATACTTTAGATAATTTTATAATGGAAGATGCTGGACTAAATTAACTTTACTTACAGGTATCTTAAATTCTCTCCACCTAGGCAAGAATGCAGACAGACATGTTAAAAAGAAAGAAACTTTACACAGTACAATTTATTGATTAGGAATTACAATTATTAATTCAGATTCATCTCAGCTGATGTCGTATTATAAGAATATCAAGTTTATAGAATTATTTTCTTTTGCTACTTTGTGTGAGTCTAAAGAAACCCACGTATTTAAAAAGTAAAGCCATACCAAAATGTTTATCCCATCTATCAGGCATACTCAGTGGTCTATGCCAATTATATATTGAAAAGAAAAAGTAGAGCATTGTTCTCATTAACATGTAGAACGTCGAGAGAGAAAGCAGTGAAGTAAGAACAGGTCTATCATGTTGTCAACATGAAACCCATGAGAACTATTTATATTACTGCTGCAAACAATTTATAAAGATGTGGCAGTGTTCTGAAAGACAATATGCGGGAGGTTATCATTCACTGTTCTGTCTTTTTATGGTAAACAAAAAATAAAAAAAACATGCAAAAGAACAGAATTTGGATCCACTTATTAATTTCCACTAATTTCCATTTTTGTAAAAAAAAAAAAAAAGAAAGCTTAGTTTAGGCAGCACATAACATCTTATTGAAATATTTGGAAATAGCAATTTAGGATTATTATGAATGGAAGAACAATTCAAGTTTTCTTAGAACTTTAACTGGAAAAAAAACTACAATAAACTGACCCCCTTAGACTTTTATCTTTGGGGTCATTTGAAACCATTGTCTATGCTGTGAAGATACGAGATGTGCAGCACCTGAAACTAAAGATACTGGAAGCCTGTGCTAGCATTTCTCCTGCGGTGTTGCTATCAGTCTGTGAAGAGTGGGAGAAGAGGGTTGCATTGACAATCCAACACAATGGGAAGCAGAGATGGTCGAAATGAATAAAATTAGATTCTACTTAAATTTCGAGTTTCCCAATCGAAATTCGATTCAACTGCGAAATTTCTAGTCGAAGTCGAAAATTCGCATAACGCCAAAAATTCGCATAAAACACTCAAAAATTCGCATTAAAAGTCTACAATTCGCATAAAGTCAAAAATTCACATAAGGTGGAAAATTTTGATTTGCTGTATGAGCTTGAGCTATAATAGAAGAATCAGTGTACATAGTAGCAGAGCTTTAGATTAAGAGCTGAGATTTAAACCCAATTTATACACAAACTTGACATGTTAGAGCAAAACGTATTGTTTTCAAATGTTTCCCCAACCCTTCTCTACAACTCCAGCAATTTTTGTGAGAATACCATTTTCAGGGGCTTTGCAATAAGCTGACAAAGTTAGCTAGCACCATGCGAATTTCCGCCAATGCGAATTTTCGCCAATGCGAATTTTCCAATCACTCCTGCATGCGAAAAATTTTAATAAAATGGCGATACTAGCACGCGAAATAGCGGCACGGCAAATCAAAAGCAAAGTTATTTGCAAATATGACATTTCGATTTCAGTTGAAATATCAGGCTGATTTTCGACTTTTTCGGCGAAAAGTCAAAATGACCCCATCAAAATTAGACTATGCGAATTTTCGGCGAAAAAGTCAAAATTTCTACTTAAAAATTCGCACTGCGAATTTTTCAACCATCCCTAATGGGCAGCACATTGAACACATTTTATAAGTGGACAGAAACTTGTAAATAACTCATTAAAGAATAAAGTAACATTAAAACCAAGCACACAATTATTTTTCTTGTGAAATTCCCAATAAGTTTGTTGTGTCACATGACCCTCTTCCTATTGAAAAAACAAAAGTTGGATTCAAAATGGCCAACTTCAAAATGGCCACCATGGTCACCACCCATCTTGATAAGTTTCCCCCTCATATATACTAATGTGCCACAAACAGGAAGTTAATATTACCAACCATTCCCATTTTATTAAGGTGTATCCATATCAATGGCCCACCCTGTTTAATTATTGCACACATATAAATGAAACCTATTTATATTTGTTTAACCCCAGAAAATACAAATGTAACCCTGTTTAGAAATATTATAGTTACCTCTGATGTTTAAACTTCAGGTGTGATCCTGATATCTCAGGATATCTCAGAGGCAATGGGAATAGATCTGTTCCATCATTTTTATCACAAGCATCTGTGAACACATTGCATTTTTCTCCTTTTTTTAAATCATCTTTATTAACACTGTTGATTTTGACATTTTAAAACTGTATTAGAACAATTAACATTAGTTTTTTTTTTGCTGGTCATAATTAACTGCATTTCTAACACAATGCTTTTTATTTCTTTCTCTATTTCTTCTTTCTCTATTTCTCTAAATGTCTTCATTGACACTTTCAATTTTACCAAATTAAAACTGTATTAATGCACTCTACAGCGGAGTTTGTTTTTGCTTTTTTTGCTTGCCTATTTTAACTGGAGTGACCTCTTTTTTATCTTACTGAAGGGACCTCGGTCATATTAAAGGTAGCTTGCTAGCCATAAAATTTTAGGCACACTGAACTTGTGTCTCCGAACAGCAAAATACAGCTCACATTGTGACCTTGAGATGTGCAAAGTGAAAAAAATGACAAAAATGGTAAGGGAGAATCTAAGCCTGTTGGATTGAAAAACTTTAGATGTTGTGTAAATGTAACAGATATACCCTCAAAACCTTAAAAAAGTTAAAAAAACTGCAATTTTTCATAGCTCCAAAGTAGGTCTTCAGAATGAAGTAGTTAGCCAAGACCTGAGTGCTTAATGAAAAGCACAGACACATTTTCAGAGTTTGAAAAGTCGGTCAAACTAGAAAGGCAGAAAGTATAAAATTATTCATTAAAAAAATCAGATACATTCACTTGCTATTCCTCAAGTGTATCAACAGCAACAAATTTAAAGTGCATCTTAAAAAAAATTGTAACCTCAACCAAATATGTCAACAGTCAATCTGCCCTAGTTCAGTTTTCAAACATTATCTTTTGAACCTTGCTTTGTTTGAATGACATTTCAGGCTAAATACTTTGAAGATTACAGGGGTGACTCAATAAAGTAAATTATTCAGGCTGTTTGTAGGGTTAGAAATTTGTAAACTACCAATGGAGACACATAATTGCTCTAAAATAAGATAAAAAAACAAACAAACATATAAGATAAAAAGGCATGGGTTATCCTGTCCTTCAAATTATTGTTTCTTGCGACTCCGCTGACCAGCAGTAATGCTTTTGCATTGCTTTTTTTCTGGTTATAAAAACTTTTGAACTGGACATTTGGTGATTGAAAACATGATACATGTTGGTGATTTACATATGTTTCTATTCTAAGATGAGTAAGTTTCTCATACCTCTCATGCCTTTATTGTAATAATTCTATATAATAATTTTTTTATCAAATATATTAAATACTTTGCTAAAACATAACATAAGGGTCAACACAATGCAAGGGAGGGTCAACGCAATGCAGAGTAATTTAAGTTTGGCTTGCCACACCAAAAGTTGAGCATAAATAGTACAGGGATAGACACGATACAGGTGAAAGGACATTGTATCAGCAGAACTTCTAGAGTTTGAAGAAAGGGACCTGAAGAGATAAGCAGTATTAATTGAACATGTTGTTGTAGCAGATATTTGATAAAAATTTGGTGAGCAAGAATGGAATTTATGCATTAAATTTAAAACCACCAAAAACACAAACCCCTTGTCTATTAGCACATTTAATACTAGATTTAAGGGACAAAATACCCCTATGGGGGTTCAGGAGAATTCACGTTTGCTTTATAAAATTTTACTACCTTAGTGACTTCGTTAAATCAGCCCCAATCGCCTGCAAATAAAGCAGATAAATACTGAAATAAAGTAGTATTAGTAAAAAAGCTCTCCACTATCCTGAAAAATATACTTACCTGCTGTTCTCTGGGACTGTATGAGAGATTCCAGTCTTGATTAACTGCAATATTGCAAGCCACTGGAGGCTGCCAGATATTTGTTTTGAATGAGAAAACCATATACACTGTAATTGCATCTTTCCCAACTGTCACTGAGCTTGAAGGTGTCAGGTTTTTTTACTAGTGATGAGTAGCATAGGCAATATTCTTTTCGCAAAATATTGTGAATTGTTTGCCTAATATTTGCAATAAATTTGTAAATGAAAAAATGTGTGACCTCCTGTCATTATTACCCTTATTGCACAAATCATCACATGAACATGCGCATATTGCAACGCAACGCAATACACGGTAGTTCCGGGTACTGATGTAAATGTTGAGTATTAGAGATATAGCACCATATTTAAGATTTTTGCATTAAATTGCTGTGGGGCAACTTATTCAGGGAAGTAGCAATGTGGTAAAATTTGAGTTTATTTATTACAGGCAAGGTTTTTTTTTTCACAGATAGTCCCTATAATGTGGCATTTGGCTACAAGGGACATGAAGTACATGGGCATTATAACACCTCTTAAAGCCTCTTTTAGCGGCTCTGAGTGAAAGTGTAAGGTAGTGCCATAAGGCAGCATGCTTAGAACGCTCACACCTGATTGAAAGAATCCTTGACAGTGCAAAGAGTGTAGGATTGTGTATATATTTAACTCCTATACATACACAAGCATTTAACCCAGACATGGGCAAACTATGGCCCAGGGGCCATATCCAGCCCCTTTAATATTTAAATCTGTCCCTTTGTCACCTCTCCCCTGAGCTTGTTCCCTGAAATGAGTGGAAATTTTTCTTAGAGGATGATTATAGTCTCCTTCTAGAGGCCATAATTGGCCTGCATGTCTGTCCATATGTTTTTCTAGGTTTAACGTCTCTGGCAATGCAATATTTTTTTTCCAGTGGTAAGCTGTCTGGCCCCTCTGTCAAAAAGTTTGTCCACCCCTTATTTAACCTTTGCACTGGAGTGAAATATCTACTGCAAGGGTAAACAAGGTTCTAATATTTCATCTAATGGAAATAGTAGCTGATGAAAGTTTTCTTACTATTCTTAGCCTAAACTATCTATCTAAATATTTTATATTTGTCCTTATTAAACTTACTAAAAGGTAGGAGAATCTTAACTAAAGAAGTTAAGAATTTTCACTCAAAATTATAAATAGTTATTCATTTCAAAGATTCAATCATGGAAAGAGCACATTTCTGTATGCTTTCCATACCCCAATCACATGATGAATTTGCATTTCACATGATTTAATAATTGATGTGAACCTTTGATTTTTAAATCAGCCTCAGTATTTCCCCACCAGTAAAATGGGAGTGCAATTCTATTATTATAGCAAGCAATGTGTAGGCTGAACTCTTAATTGTTTTGACTATCTTACTGAACTGTAAAAGAACGAGCAATCATGACCGTGTTAGATCAATGAACTCAGATATGTTCAGTTTTTTTTCTTCATACTACAGAAATATAAACGCTTTGTAGGGGATAATAAATGCAGGAAACGGATTACCTATTAATAGCTAGACAGGGGAGTAAAAGCGAGAGCTCACAAGGGAGAGTTGATGTATTTTTACCAAAATATTAAATGAGGCTTAGAAAAACATACGCTACACAATTGGGACAAATGCAGCTGGAAAATATTTATCTTTAATTTTACACATTTCTGTGCAGAAAATTATAGATCTGTTCTACAGAAAATTAATAATGGCACAGGTAAATGCACTAGAAAGCAGAATAAATTACCAAAGATATTGCTAGTGCGTTGCTTTGTAACCAATTATGTTCTACCCTATGATGTTCGTACTGGGCCTCATGGGACTTTGTAATAATGACCACCATTTGTTTTACATGAAATAATAGCTTCAAGCTTTTTATGTGCAAATATTTCTAATATGTTAATTTAATTATCCATTTGTCGAATTTAATTAGGCAGTTTTAGATGAAATAATACATTTTTGCAGTTATTTCATTAGTGATCATATCTGGATTTTCTAATGTATTGGCCTCCTATGTTAGTAACATTATCTTTGATGCAGGACTTGCTTGATACACTGTCATGTTTTGCTCTTCTCATTAATTTTATTTCACATAATTTGTTTATTTAAATAATATTGAAATGTACACCAATTATGACCACAGGATATGTTTTACAATTTGTATATAGTTTAATTGCAGCTATGCTCTATATTTTATGCTAATTATTTTCACTATGTAATATATAATTCCCTAAATATTTTTAATATATAGATAAAAGAACTAGGCTTGACATTTTCTTTCCCTTGTGTATTTACAGTGCTATCATATTTCCCCACATAGTATATCCTTTGGTATTGCTAAAACCAAAGCTAAAGCAGGGCTCACTAGGAAGAAAAAAGGAGATGATTACCTTGGGGTTTAATTACCATATAAAATACAAGACCATTTACATTTGACCAAAAAAGGATCAAGGAATTTTAATCCACCTTTTTTGCATAAAAGTGTATTATAATTTTATACCTTACATATTAAATAAAGTACTTTTAGTATAACCATAAGATAATTAAAGGAGGCTTTGTCTGCACTATGGTTTTTTTTCAATGTTCAATGTGTGTCAAACTCCGTGTCAAATGCACATTGTTAACAACGGGATATGACGCAATGCCATACCCCCAAGATCTGCCATGGAAATCACAAAGCAGGCATGTTTTGTCTGTGTCTTGCTCATAGGAGTAAGACAACCTTTACATGCCCTAAACACAGCCAAACTGCCCCTCTATCCCCCACCATTAGGCATCATGGTCATTCTGGTTTTTACACTAAATTCTATGAATACCTAATAGGGAAAAATATCATAAATAATAAAAAGATAAAATGTTAGCATGTACATGTAGAATGCTGATAAAAAAACCTTTTAACCCCGCTGGCGTTCCTGCCCAGGCCGTACAGTGCTGATCTGTCAGTATTGCCCAAACTCACTGATCTGCACAACTCCACTGACTCCGATCTTCTGAACTGGCCAATCCCCCACATGCCACCATCCCCAACCCCCCCCCCTCCCCCATGGAGTGGCGTGATGATGTCACATCGGGGCGGCACCGGGAAATATGAAAGTAAATTGTGCAGTGATAACTGTATCCAAAACAATTCAAAGAAAAAAAAAGAACACAAAACAATTGAATAAAAATGTTATTATAAACCAAATATAAATATAAATACATACTGTTTTGAAAATATAAAAGAAGTATTTTAGAGATTTTATCATTAAAATTATACCTTTTATAATTTTTTGTGTCATTTGTTTTACCTTATTGTGTGTTTCAAACATTATAATATTTAGGATATTTACTAGACCCTTGTATGGACCTATTTGGTAAGTTACAGGCCTACAACATACAAAAATCTATTTTTTTATGGTGTCTAAATCTATGGTGTGGTTTTGGTACAGAAATCTGGACCTCAGTAGTGCACTAGGGAGGTTAATTATTAGGAGAAAATTATAAAAAAAAAATAGTAATGAACTGCACATTTTAAAAATGAAAAGAAGAAACAAATACGGTACAATAAAAACATAATGGTTTGCCAATTTCAAATAAACAAAATTCTATATGAAGTCCATTCACACATTTGCCATTCAGTATATGTGATTATAATAGCTTGGATTTAGCTTAAATGTTTAAATGAAACATAAAGCAATCACTTAGTGTAGTATGTTCCAGTTAGGATGAATGTTTTATACCTTATTTAGAATTAGGCCATCGTGGTGCTGTCTCCACCATCCCTAGCTAATATGTCTAACATGTTTAATGCTGTGAAACGTTTCCCTGGTGGCTGGTTATTTCTTTATTGTAAAGAGGTTTAGGAAGGCTGTCATTTAATGTCCACATCCCTCTTTAAAAATGGTGTGTGCATCCATTTTCTTCTTCACAATTGAAAATACATGTTATCACTCTTATCTATAATATGCACATTCCAGATTTTCAAATGCATTTTACTAATACTAATTTATTATCCTAAATAATGTGCAATCAGGACCCCTGATATGATAGATAGAGAGGACCATGTTGTAGTTTCAAGCCATCTTATGAATAGCTGCCCTATCACTTGCCATTGTAAACAACTAAAAGAATATGATATATCTAACTATATTGAAGTACACAATGATAATATATTCTATTTATTAAAAAATTTTTAAAAGCTGCAATTAAGAGGAGAATATTAATGTTCAGAAGAAAGAATAGTCACATTACCATGTATTTTTTTCTTGTTCAAAATTTTGTTAATATCACTCCCCACCCAATGAATACTAAGGTCTCATGGACCTCTTATACATTCAGATGGGGTGTTTCCTTGAAAGTCCACACTGAAAAAATTATTTTATTCAAATTTTTATTTTTCAACATAGTTACTTGAAAAGTGTCTACCTCAATGTCCTAACTCCATTTCTTCCCTCGAAAGGTCAAGTATCAATCTCCCCGGCATCTTTCAAGTTTCATTCAGTCACTGAACTTCTAGGGATTATTGCTGGAAAAATGTGAAGCAAGAGTTTCAGAATGACAACAGGCAGTGCTCAGAATATATTTAATCTGCACCAACTACCATATATATGCAAAAACTACACGTGCTAAAGCAATACTTAAACAGTTAAAGCTAAAGCAATAAAAAAACAGTTCCAACAACCTTTTCTAAATATTGCTAGCTATTTTGGTGATACCACTTTGGTGATACCTTTGGTGATTTGGTGAAAACTCAAGGTAGAAAAATAGAAAAGTTGTTGGGCATTGGAAGCTTCTATAGAGAGCAGGACAGAATGGTGCTATCAGGTGCTGGAATCAGGTGCTATATTCATCCATATTAAAAAATATACAGCTAGTATGATTATAAATAGAACTGTATAATGTATACTTTATTGTACTAAAATCAATCATTAGAGATCACACAATTTTAAACTTTAGACTGTAATTGCTTTAGAATTAAAATTGTTGGTAGCTACTAATTTTCTGGTGTTAATGTAAAATGTAAAGGTCTAAATTACTATTTCATTGCTGTAACATAAATTTTATCTTTGCAGTCATGCAAATGTTCAGCCCAGTCCATTACTGAAATATAACTCTGGTAAATGATGTTTTAAAAGTGTCTCGCCATTCTGGATAGAAAGTCATATTAACGGAGCACTAACATCAATGGCTAATGTAAGGCAATTATTTTCCAAGTATTGTTTATTATGAAAAGATAATTTTTTTTCCTTACAGAAGATGTTTGCTGCCAAGATAACAAAATCAATATACATTTAATAAGAGGCTAAAGTAATAAAACTGCAGTTTTGAAAAGGTAAATACTTTAGAAAGTGTAGATTTGTTTGTTCATCATAGATCGTGATGTTGGTTCATTAAAGATTAATGCCAATCATGAATCTCTCTGGGAAATATATTAAATAAATATTCCTACAAAAAGTAAATGTAATCTCTCCATGGACATAATAAAGTTTCTCATAGTTTATAAAAGAACATGTAGGTGAAGTAAAAACTATTTTGGTAAGGCTTTTATGCTGTCATTTTCATTTCGTTTTCTGGAGAATTTAGTATAGTTATTATCAGTGAAATTGTTTGTGGAAAGTTAAGATACTAACGTTTTTAAGAAAAAACACTCCTAAAAATTTAACTGAACATCAAGAAACAATGATCTGAATGCAAAAAATTCAAACAAAAGCAATATACTCTAGTTTTTTGGCCATTAGATACTCCATTGTATAGGGAGCACCCTATACAGCAAAGCATCTGATGACCAAAAAAATTCATTGGCTTTGTCTCACTCTGCTGGCCTGAGCCCCATGCTCAGAATGGCAGAGCAGGAGTAAACACACTTCCCCCACTCCAGAAAAAGGGGGGGGGGGTGTATGCAACTTATGGTAGCCCTGGCAAAAAATATCTTAGCTAGGGAGGAGCTGTCAGATGGATGCATTGTTTGTCAGACGAGCCCTTCAGAGTATCAGAGCCCCAGAAAAGAGAGTCGACCACCAGCACAGTGCGTCGCAAAGATCTGCTAGTGGGTGACTTTTCCTTCTGCACTGTATGGGAGTTGGGCTCAAGCTGCACAGCTCCCAAACAAAAGCTGATGTTCAGACAGGAGACAGCTATCCTGTGATTTGAGATGTTAATTTGGTGACTTTACCCAGATGTAAATTCTAATAGAATTATCTGGGCTGTTTGATTATTGATTTATTTGATTTACCATATCTATGGCAAAAGGGTCTTTGGAGAATGTGAGATGCATACAGCAAACACAGATATTACATATGCAATAAATCCCTGATATTTTATACACGATTATTTGTTTATAATTGATAATAAGGATAAGGCTCAGTTGTAACAGTCATTATAAGACATGGTTGTGAAATTTGACTAGCTGACTTTGTGAGTTAATTGCTAAGCCCCTGAATTTTTGCACTTGACTTTGAACTTAATGTATGTAAAAACTACACATGCCAAAGCAGTACCAAAAAAAACTACACATGCTAAAGCAGTACCAAAAAATGTTTCCTACAACCCATTCCTATATTTCAAGCAATTCTGGTGATGATACCATGTTCAGTTACTTTGTAGTGATGGCGCGAACTGTTCGCCGGAGAACTATCCGCGGCGAACATCGCATGTTCGCGTCCGCCCATGTTCGCGAACATATGGCGAGTTCGATCCGCCCCCTATCTTTTAACATTGCAGAAACTTTAACCCCTGTGAGTCACAGTCAGCAGACATAATCCAGCCAATGAGCACCCCCCACCTCACAGACCCTCACACCGCCTATAACATATCAAGTACAGGACGCTGAAGAAGGAGAGAGTTAGGAAAGAGAGCTGCTGCTGCTGCTGCTGCTACAGTCATCACTGAATATCCCATCCATTCATCCATGGGGAGTATCCATCTCCCCCAGAGTCCTCCACACTGACCATCACCACCAGTGTCCTCCACACTGTCCA
>CM070035.1:84122192-84137859 GCA_036250615.1 Ptychadena robeensis | reverse complement strand
CCCCCAGTGTCCTCCATACTGACCATCTCCCCCAGTGTCCTCCACACTGACCATCACCATGTTCGCGCCATCACTATTACTTTGCAATTAACACACAATCAGTTAGACTTGAGATTACGCTGAATACTTTCTTTTCATCACATTTTAGGTGTTGAAAATGTGGCTTGAGTGAGTTTATACGGTTATATGTACTGCTTTCCACCTCCTAACATCTGTTAACCACTATAATCACACAAGGATTTAGGGATTTTAATGCCATGCCATTGTTTGCCATTGTTTCACTCAAGATTATTTAATTAGTTAGAGCAAATGGTTACTGGGAAATGGAACCCCAAACCCAGAAAGAAAATTCCCCCTGAATAGAATTTCAGGGGCAAGGGGACTTTAACGGCCACACTTGTAGAACGAAATAAAGTAAGTATATGTAGAGGTAAAAAGTATACATTGTATTTAATATACAGAATTCATTAAAACCATAGACCATCACAGTGTTGGCTGACATCAATAACAAACACAGATAGGACATTAAAATATCCCCATATCAAGTCCTTAAAATACATAAGAATATAGATATTTATACATATTAGCAGCGGTGACCATCAAAATTAGGTGTGACACAATAATAGTTAGGATAAGGGATCCTGTGATGAACAGGGTCCGCCCCAACGCGCGTCAAACATAGACAATAGAGGGTATAGGTTAGCATCTCAGTCAGTATAGTAGAAAAGTTAGGCAATATAAAATCATAAGGTTATAAAGTCACAAGGTTACAAAGTTATAAATTTACAAAGTCACAAAGTTATAAAGTTACAAAGTTATAAAGTTATAAGGTTACAATGTTACAGAGTTACAAAGTTACAAGGTTACAAAGTTACAAGGTTATAGGTTAGCATCTCAGTCAGTATAGTAGAAATATTAGGCAATATAAGGTTATAAAGTTATACCTGTGTAGATGATAGCTCACATGTATATATAGGCATTCAAAGGGACATGGCAGCCAATAGCCCCCCTAGGGGGCATTCATAGGTGAAGAACGGGGGGCCAGGCTTAGACCCGGCAGCCAGTCGACCGACACAACCTGCACGGAGAGTCGACCCATGTTGATGTTTTGGTATACATATCAATTGGTATGTTTGTACATTTAGATGATAAGTTTGTTAAAACATGAGGGGAAGGCCAAATAGGGTGTGGAAAAACCATAAGTGGTTGTAAAGGTGCACTACCTAAGTGAGGTATGGATTGGGATTTATGTGATTACTTATAGAAGGGGAGTGTTGAGATGAAGGGGATAGTTGGGATCAAAGTGAAACATTCAATACACAAAAGCGTCATCCTACAAGTGAAAAAAAGTGAGGGGGTAAATTAATTGTTGTGAAATCATGATTGGTAAGAGGTGACCAGGTACCTATTAAACATCAGTGAATGTGCAGACTGTGCATTAGTCCCCCTAAAGTGGTGAAATATAGAGGTCTTGTATGGGTTTGGGGATCAGTCAAAAGGTGAAACCAAATTAAGAGGTAAGGTGAAGCTGTGAAGGTTAGATTAGATTAAGGTAAAAGTAAAAGTAAAAGTAAAATAATAGTGTTTGTTATATATTGGTAAAGGCTCAGTACCTGTTTACCATTTTGGATAAAGAGACCCCCTGAGGAAGTTTATAAACGAAACGCGCATTGGGGCGGACCCTGTTTATCACAGGATCCCTTATCCTAACTATTATTGTGTCACACCTCATTTTGTCACCGCTGCTAATATGTATAAATATCTATACTCTTATGTATTTTAAGGACTTGATATGGGGATATTTTAATGTCCTACCTGTGTTTGTTATTGATGTCAGCCAACACTGTGATGGTCTATGGTTTTAATGAATTCTGTATATTAAATACAATGTATACATTTTACCTCTACATATACTTACTTTATTTCGTTCTACAATTGTGGCCATTAAAGTCCCCTTGCCCCTGAAATTCTATTTAAGGGGAATTTTCTTACTGGGTTTGGGGTTCCATTTCCCAGTAACCATTTGCTCTATTGATATTTGGGATGTGGGCCACACTACTCCTAAAAATGCAATTCTTAGATATAATATTTAATTAGTTAAGAGTTAAGTAACTGTGTAAGATCGCAAAAAGTGTAAAATGTGGTCCCCAGACCCATAATTTTCTTCTTTGGAAATGCTTAATGGCAGCAGCCCAGTGAAATATGTAAATTTCAAATGTGAACAAGGCATGCATACTGACCTGCCACTTCACTTAATGAAATTTAACATGCTATTAATGCACCTTGGAGGCCTGATAAACAAGGATCTCTAAGTATGCACCCATGCTGGCTTTTTAGAGAAGGTATGCAACCTTGCCACTGAAAAGCATTCTCAAATAACGTATCAAGTTTATTCCGCTGGAGACTTGACAGAGTGGCCAATTGCCATCTGCTGCCAAAATGTGCTGTTTAAAATAATATGCAACTTTGAATCTGCTCGAGGTTATTCTGTAAAAACTAAGAATACACAATAATACAAAACAAAAATATGACACGAAATGCTGGCAGATAAAAAAAAAATATTTTTTAACTAACAGGAGCAATACGTTTTATTTCAAATGTTTTTACTTATTTTTCTACATCTCCTGCAATTCTGGTGATAATTTCATGTTCAATGGCTTTAGAATTAACAAAGAAATTGGCTAGTTTATATTGACATTTGTTGTGTGTTTCTATGCCTTAGATGCTGCATTTCCAACCCTAGGCTTATACTCAAATCATTCCATGTTCCTAGGTATGTTTGGTAAAATTAGGTACCTCTGCTTGTATTTGTGTCATCTTTAATGTCGTCTTCAATTTGTCGTTAATATAGTCTATACAGTACATGTTTTTGTAGCTAACCTATATAAGGAATTGCAACAAATGTGGTGTTTTGTATCTTATAATATAATATAGTACATTATTGTGTACAATACTAGTCTGTTTTTTTATATAATTTTGATATGCTAGATTTTTGCTTGTAACCCATATTTTGCAATACACGTTACAATCATAGGCACCACAGAACATTGAAACAATTGGGAAAATAAATAAGTAAATAATATATATTATTTAATAATATATTTTATTATTATTTTTTATGTTTAAATCCTGTCATTCATAATATAATTTTATGGGTATATTTTGCTTTTATTTGAGGATTTTTATAAAAAGCAGTTAAAACTGAAAGCTTCCTCATTATATTATATAAGGACTTTTCATAGAGCCATAATTTTTTGGGGTAAGCTAATGACTCAGAGACCTTTAGGCTACGGAATTGGAGGTAACTTTAAATTGTTCTTTTCTTTGATCAATAAATTAGAGTAGGTATGTTCAGCAAATAATAATAATAATAATATAATTATAACGAAAATGTAAACTTTGTGATGAATCCAAGTTTGATTTTCGGCTTATCTTTGAACTTATCACTGCCCACTTATCCCTAGTCCTGCAAGATTTAGAAAATGTCAACAGCTTTAATATAATGAAACAACACTGCTAGAGAGAAAGCGCAAAAGTAGAAAAAGGAATAGAAATTACATGTAGGCTTTGGTCATTTCAACAGCTTAAAATATAATTAGCAGAGATGACACAAGATTGCATGGCTTGAGCATAGGTATCACTGCATCTGGCATTTTGTAAAATTGCTACAGTTAAAGTGTATTTTAACAGTTTAGACTCTTTCCCCTGGTCGGTTCCTATCATTAGCCTTCTTCCAATATATGACGTACTTCAAATTTAATAATTGATGCTTGTGTATATAGGGTCATATGTAAAACAATACCCAGTACAGTTTATATGTTCTAATCCTGTGAAAATATATTATAGTATATATATTACTGTACGTGTTCTTTAATACTTCTCACTCATGTATCAGAAATATACACATATTTATGCTGCTAAGGGAAAACAAGGATTCTTTTTTTTTAGATAGGACAATTTAAGTAACTTCATAAAATATGTACTTATATAAAAGGAATTATATGATATCTCATTGACTTTCTCACTGTACTATCTCATAAGAATAATCAATCTAGTCAAAATGACTCGTTTATGTTCTTATTTTAATTTACCAGAGCGATTTTATGAGATTGTTGATGTGTGTTTGGACAGATCTTCATTGAGCAGGGCAAAGCAATTAAAAATGCCACTTGGGAAATTATAGGTCTCTAGAATACACTTTCATCTCTTTGCTGGCCTCACTTGCTGGCCTTACACTACAGAACCAGCATACTGAAATTCATACGATTATCCAGATGTCTCAATTCTCTAGAATTATAATTATTTGAAATTTACAGCAACACATAAGTGTGTAGACATCGCATAGCCTGCTCTTTTTGATAGACATCTCAAGTACTGTATATTTACAATTATAATAGAAGCTTAGAAGAGTCCGAAATTCATATGTAAGGGATGTGTACTTTGAATTCTTTACTGTGCGGGTCATGTGTTAATGACTTCCTTAACTAAGTTACCTTTTATATATCCTATTAAATTACATGGAAAAATCTTCCAGTTTATACCCAGGGAAACATGGAAGCAGCTAAATTCAATTTTTTTACTGGTAAACTATGCTTTGAAAGCAACAAGCCACATTAAAAAGCCACCAGTTGTATTTTAAACTCCACTTAATGTAATTACTTTTAGTGTATTTTATGTAAGATTTTCACCCTCAACACACTTAACTAAAAGTTCATATCAAGATGATAAAAGTTGTCCTCCCACTTACTGAGAACATCAGAAAAAAGGTCAATTTGAATTATAAATCAGTAAATATTCATTTCATAAACAGTTTTAAGATTCCTGCTTAAAATTTTAACGCAGAATTTTATCTTCCTTTAACAAACCAAGCAAAAGTAAAAGCTAGATAGTCATAGATATTACATTCTCAGCCTTGGGTTGAAATAGATTTTTCCTTAAGCCTCCTCTTGCCTGTATACAAGACAAGTCAGGCTGCCCAAAAGCCTACCCACATGCACACATTAAAAGACATTTTCCCGTAATTGAAACAATGCTCCCACGCTGGGGTAACGTTCCCTCCCTCCAAACTTGCATGCACACAACCCTTCTTTATTTCTCCAGCAATTATGCTGATGATACCTTGTTTAGGGGATGTAATTAACTTGCAAAGTTAGGGAAATATTTTTACAAAATTCCACAATCTCTAGTAAAGATTCATAAAATATCCACAAGATGTTGCTGACGCTTGTTTACTTTGCAACCAGTGGGAGCAGGGGGAGTATGTAGCTGAGCTTACAGCCTCTCTCTGTCAGAGGCTGCAGGACACAGAGTGTGACCACCCCTTTGACACCAATGATGGTGCCCACCCCCTGTGATCTCTAGAACCCCCTGCGCAGACCCCCATCTATTGATGTGTTTTGCACCATATCAGAGAGAAAGTTTGTACTCTGGAGAAAAGTCCAATCAATCTTTATTTCATATATAATTAATCAAGTACAGAGAAAAACCCCATCACCCCCATAGTGAGGGACCCCCTAGCCTCTGATGCATTTCACTCACTGGAGCTTATTCATAGAGTCTGCTATGTTGTTTCCTGTACTTGATGAATTATATGTGAAATAAAAATCGATTGGACTTTTCTGCGGAGTGCAGACTTTCTCTCTGATATGGTGCATGATGGTGAAGCGGAAGGCACGCTTAGGATTCCGGCACCTGGAGAATCAGCCTGGAGATGAAGACAGCAGCAAGACAAGGAAAGATAACTGTTTTGCTTTTTATTTTGTGGATGAGATAGATGCAATTTTGGAATGTTGAAAGGGTGTAGTGCAGCAATGGTTTGTGTTTGAGGGTCAATATTGGTGTGTTGAATACAAAATTCATAAAGGCACAGTTTCCATATATTTTAATAACAATTGCTACATAAATAAAGTTTAACGAAACTTAAATGTTAACATCCTTCTGAGAAAGAGCACAGTGTGTACCAATATCCCCTACATATGTGTAATGATTGTGATACTGTAGTGACTTGCTTACAGGTTCCTTCATTTAAACCTGTGAGTGACAAGAAGGTAGGTGCAGTGAATGACTTCCTGGCTTGTCAGTTTGTATGGTATTGGTAAGGTACACCTTATACAGAATGGTGTCATCTAGTGACAATAAATGGTATATGTACACTCCTACTATAGATATAGAAGTATTTACACTATTTTATTAATGACATGCAGTCAGATGTACAGCTACAGCTTTATCTGTAGACATCATTTAAATTATGATGTAATATTTCCTGTTCAAATATGTAAAAAAAAAAATTAAATGACCATGTGATGCACCACTCATACAATATATAATTTATATTTTATAATCATACAGTGATTTTTTGATATTTCTTTTAAAAGATCTTTTGACCTGTGTAATCATTACCTAGTCAAATTACCACAAACCTTCTTACACTCATTTGCATAAGTTGCATTAAACTTCTAAAAAATGGGAAATAGGGATCAGGGTAGAATGAGCTATGGTTGTTAACAAGTGATTTCACTTACTTAAATAATGTACTTCAATTTAATCAGCAGCAGCTTAATGTGAAAAGTATAATGGCATCTTAAGAAGAGACTTAATGAGACATCAATTTGGTGGCTTAGGAATTCTGAAGTCACACACTGCCTTCAGATATTGCATTATTAGAGTCTGAAATCCTTCTCTTACCAGAAACCAAATTAATTGGAAGTAACAGCATAAAAAGCTAATACTTTATTACTGGCTTCATCTGAATACTGAATTGGCATCAACTCTCACAAGTAGACTTACGTGACTCATTTTACTTTTTAGTGAGTACAGCATTTAGGGTTAAGAGAATGGCTTTATCAATCCATTAGTTTAGGTAAAGGCAACACATAAATCTAGCACCTAGCTATCACTGTTGTAATACTGATCCCAGTAAGGTTGGCTAAGTATAGTTACCAGAACTTGTGTGTTATGGGTCTGCCAGCAACACATGCTTTTGTCTGCAAGGTTTAAATATGAATTTAATCATACATATCTAGATGAGTGTATGTAATGCAAATAGAATCAAGGTTGTATAAATGTCAATGAATAAAGCCCCCCATAGATGGGCCGATTTCCGGCCATAGTTGTAGCAGACCAACCTGCATGCTCGCTCCCGCCGAGCACATAAAGGTTGGTCGGCAGCAACTATGAGGGAGCCCACCTTGAGTTTTGTAGAAAAAAAGCCGGCAGGTCGGATCGCACACGGATCCGTCCTGCTGGTTTTTTTTCCGCACGATCCTCTGTTCCTGCACTGCAGGCTGTTAACTCGGAGGGGGAGTCTCCTCCCCCTCTGAGTTAATTGGCTACAGTCTGACAGGAGTCCCGTGTGTTAGTGGAACACACAGGATTCCTGTCCGTTCTGTAGCAGACTGCTCACAAAGTCTGCTAAATGTCGGCCATAGATCGGGATGTCTATGGCTGGCTTAAGAAGTTAAACTACATTCTTACATTCAAACCAGAACTGCATTTCATGAATTAACTAAAGGCACTTGTTGCAAAACATAATTGATTTTTGGTTTTAGAAAATTTCATCCAAAGATTATATAGCAGACCAACTAGGAATAGAACAGGAATGTTTACCACAAGTAATTGAGTGTGAGAACCTATCAGAAAATGATTCTAGTTTTACCAAAATTCATAATATATGTTGCTCCGTATATATGAGGATTTGTGTTGAACAACCCTGTTGAAGCTAATAGGCAAGACTGCAATAGTTTCCTAAAGCAGTATATTTAAATAAAAATGATGTAACTATAAAAAGAATTGGCAAGTTTAAGATTAGTTGAAGCATTTCTGTTAATTAAATACTAAACACAACATCTCTCTGACATTTCCCAATTTATTAATTTCTTTTTATTTAAAGATATTCCAAGGATATGTTATTAGAAAGATATAGTCAATGCAAGATATTGAAATGCAAATATACACATGCTAAAAGTAAAATAACAAGTTTTAAAAAGAATGTGATCTTTTTGTAAATCAAAGTTAAAGTTGAGACAGAAAAAAAAGGTACACTCAGCCTCCCTTAAAACTACAACCATGACGCAAATTGTGCAGGTAGTCCAATTCCTGATACCTACCCCCATTTTATCGCTATGGATGGACGCAACATGCCATGGAACAATGACATGCCATGACTGCCCATATAAGTTTAGCCTGAAATCTGGCTGCCATCTTTTCCAGCTAATTGCATTCTATTGCAATAAAAATTGCTGTTTAGTGTGGGTGGGGTGTATAAACCACCCAAAATATATATATTATTAGAAATCATGGGATTTGTCTGTACTTACAATTTTAAAACACATGAGCCCTTGTTGTAGGACTTTTAACATAAAATGCCTAAAATGGCAACTAAAAGGCCAAGACCAAGTATTAAAATCAAACAATTATTTTTATTATTAAGCTAAAATAATATCAAATGACATAAGTAAATAACAAATTATGTCCCTGATATTATGTAATGGTATTCCTGCCCTAAGCACACAACACAAAGAACCAATGTCAAAAGTTTTGTAATGGTAAATATATACACCAGAATATGTGCTCAGATGTTCTAACCTTTCTGCGTTTGTACTCTGTTTATTGCTAATAAAAACTTTCCATTACAGCTAGGTAGATTTTAAAGCAGTATACTCGCTTATTTTCATTATTCAACACTTCTTGACTAATGCAAGGTCTGCATCAGACTGTTAACTTCTACTTTTTTCAGGATTTAAGTTAGTTGTTTGATACACATCATATAATTGATCAGCTATATCCAGACCTTTTCCACTGTATGGGTTTTTAAGTGACCATGACAATGAAGTACTTAAACGAGCTACGTTTGTTCAATTTCCAACCTAATAGGATGCACAATTGTGTTGAGTAGAACATTAACTGATTTTTTCATAGTCCATATCTCTTAAATGAATTAGTTTAATCAGCTTCACATGGCAGAACATAATCTTAAATGACATAGTATTTAATTTAAATGTTTATTATTCTGAAGGCCAAAAGAAATTGCTTCATTCATTTTCTAAATTGCTGAACAGAATAGAAATTAGGCTTAGGCAAATAAATGCTAACTCCAACAAATGGACTCTACATAGCTGTACATTTTATCAGGCTTAGGAATAGCATTGTATTGTGTGTTGAAACTACAGGATATGAAACAATGGAAATAATTGGCAGTCAGGAATACAGCTATTTACATTTTGCTGAAAAAGGCATTTTGAGCTCCATCTGCTATAATGAAAATAGATCACTCTAACCAATTTTGTGTTTTAATACATGGATATATAAAGTTAAAACTAAATATTGCATGAAGCATTTCTTTGACATCTTTTTTCTTTTGCTGACTATAACATTGGTAGTACCAACATTATAGATAATATATCTAGTTTAATTCATTTCAATAAATATTCATGAACTTTGATTCAGTCCATTGTCACATTCATTCTGCCTGACACTTTAATCAACAGTGTGATTGAGGACAGTCAAATGCCACAAAAATCTTTTTCTTGGGAAATGTTGTGTTCTCTGGTTGGTTACGCTTTTCATGATAATCTGTGATGATGCCATACGGCTTCTAGCACAGGAATTACATGAGGAACTTCCATAAAGATTAAATGTAGTATAAAACAAATGCAAGATATACAACATATCATTATGAGAAACTAGTCTTCCTAATGAGAGGACAAAACTTATATATAATGATGGTATGGATAAAGATGTATAATGCAAGACAGTGGAACCTTAATCTTTTACTCTTTTAGACAAGTGGAGAAACAAAGAAGTATTTATTTAATACATAATTCATTGGGGCTGAAAATTTAAAAGTGTAAGGTGATGACAATATACATAATTTCCATCATTGGCTATAATGTGCATCATGTGAATTTTGTACAATATAATGTAATAATGTAATTAATAATGTAATAGCTCAATGCCTATTTACTGGTTAAACCATAACACTAATCTTTTCCTTCACAAGCAAGAATTGTCCATTATAAGAAAAACATTAATAAGTCAAGGAAGAGCTTTAACAGCCTTGTTTAAATCTACAAATGCACTACTCTAGGATTTTTAACTTGAATTAACATGAACTAATAAAGAAATTATTCTGCTTTCCCAGAAAAAAAAATTTTTAAGGGGAAATTTACTTTTGATTAGCTTAAAGATTGATCCTCTGGTTTAGTTATAAGTCATTGATATAGATTTTCTAAAGAAGTTTAGGCTCATAACTCCTTACCTTGCTTAGTAAATGCAGTAAAAATTCACACAGCTATCCATTAACATAGAAAGAAGTTACAAAAAAAAGCATTTTGCTCAGATCTATATTAAAGTCTACCCTATAGATTCAAATACAGTTAAAGAACTCTTACTATAGCTTTTTTTGGAGTGGGGCTTTTTAAGGATCCTATAAAAATCTGAAAAACTTTTCTGGGTATTTCTTTTTTGGGGGGGAAAGGAGGTATATCCTTTAACTTCTTAAGTATTAAGGAGACCATTTATTTGTAACAAAGCTATTTCAGCATAGCATTAGATATAAGTGGCTTTGGAGTGTCATGGCAAGTGATCAGGCTAGAATTGTATAGAGCTCACCTCACAAGCTGAAACAACTTGTCCTTAACCTCTTGATCTTGAACTGCTGTTTACAGGGTTGCTTTCTGTAAAACACTGAAAACACAGTGCTCCTACATTTCCATGTAAGTTTTTAGAAGTAATGTGATATCACTACACTTTTTGGTAGGCTTGGTCAAGGCTGCAGCTGAAGACTGAGTGGTTTTAAGCTAGCCATACACGTGTCGGATTCCATGGCCGATTGATCACTGATCCGATCGATTCCGGCGATCTCAGCGGGAATCGGAGCTCCGATCAATCGGCCAATTAAGAGTATCTGATCGCTGCATACCACCTTGTCCCACGGATTCCTGGACGATTCCGTGTCCGATCACTTACTTCCCAAATGGCAACTCTCCCTGATGTGTGCAGAATCACATCAGAAAGACCAACATGTTGGTTCTCTGTCGGATCCGATTCTGAGCCCCCGATCAATCGGACGCGAACGATCGGACAAGGTGGGCTGCACGCGATTCCGGCACGATCGTTTCGCGTGCACGCGCCCGGAATCGATCGTCCCGGAATCCGGTCGGAATCCGACCCGTGTATGGGGGCCTTTAACCTGACCTTACCCATAACCTCCAGGAAAAAATGTACAATCTGGTCTAGGGAACATGAAAATTTACTTCACAAATACTCTATAAAACAGTGCCCATAAAATGAATGCAACAAGGATTGTTGATTAGTGTTCGAAAATGTGTAAAAAGTAATTTTTGTGTATAAATCTCTCTTTACATCTATGTAGGAGACACAAGCAAATCGCAATGAGTTAAGCTAGCCACACATGATTGAATTTAGCGTTCAATCGAGGTTCGATTCAATTCTGTAGTTCGATCAAAGAAATCAAGAATCGATTTTAATTTAATCAATGTACACCACATGGAGAGTATGATTATTGTTCAATTTCGACTGAAAAGTAATCGAAGTAATCCAAGATCGTCGATTGAATTCCTCTTACGATTTAAGTTTCAATTGGAAGTTAAAGGGAAGTAGCCACACAAATCAAGCCAAAAAAATCGAGACAAAAAATCGAGCCAAAAAATTGACCTAAAATTGAGACAAAACAAATCGACCAAAAAAAACAGCTGCAAGGAATGTAGTTTGATGATTGTACAATCAAGCAAAATTTTCCAACATGTCCGATCACTTTTCAATTGACGATTTTACAAAAATCGATCAATGATCATCGATTGTACAATGTTGGCAGCACATCGATTTTTTTACAATTGATGGTTTTTTTCATCGAAGAACGTCAATGTAGTTTGATGATTGTACAATCGAGCAAAATTTTCCAACATGTCACTTTTCAATTGACAACTTTAATAAAAATTGATCAATGATCGTCGATTGTACTATGTGGGCAGCACATCGATTTTTTTACAATTGATCGTTTTTTTCATCGAAAAACGACGGTTGAACGCTAAAATCAAACCATGTGTGGCTAGCTTTAACGTCAGCATTATTGCCATTACTCCACCAAATACTTTTCTTTGAAATTGCTGTCACTGCTGACCTATATTTGGCCACTACTTTCAGTAAAGGATCCTGTTGCTCTCACATCCAAAGGTCCATCCTTTTTATTGCCGGTTTGTAAAAAAAAACTGGCTGTGAAACCTGAGCCATGTGTAAGGTAAAGATATAGGTAACATAAATAGGCGGTCCACAATCCTGTCAGACATGTGCTTAACAGTTATTTCTGTGAGAAATCAAACATAAAATTAATCGAAAAGTGATCAGACATGTTAGTAAATTTTAGTCGTACCTGATGGGTATTCTAGGTGTTTAGATTGATTTTTTATGTGATTGTACTATGGAGCATGAAGATCGAATCTAAGATTGAGTGTGCAAAAGTCGACTTATGTATGGCACTTCAATAACTCGCTAAGATGTCAAATATAGTGCTATATCTTCATAATTGCGATTTTTTTTATCAGTAGTGTTGATCGTCAAATATGCGAATATCTGCATTTTTTATTTTCATCTTTTTCGCAATCATGGCAATAATGACTGGAGATCACAAATTCTCGAAATTACACATTTTTGATAGGTGAAAAATGTGCAATATTTTGCGAATAAAAATATTGCCTAGACTGCTCATCACTATTATAAAATAGCTCAGATATCAGTGCTGTGTGTGACTCAAAAGGGTTTAGGTAGTAATGGCCAAACATCGTCCTCGTCTGTTTGCGAACAGGCGGATTGGACTTTAGTAAAAGTCCGCCTGTTCACAGCAAAATGAGCTTGACCATACCTGTTCCGGTCTCTAAAACGGTAAATATACCAGAAGTGATGTCCGCGTCATCAATTCCAGTATTTGGAATGCACAGTTCCGCATTCCTAATATGATAGGCATCACTTCCAGTTTCGGGGACATGCACTCACTCTGTGGTGTTGCGCAGTTAGTGGAGATCCGCGTAGCGATCTTAAAAAAGTTCCCACTTACTCACCCCTGTACTGTTCGCCTGCGAGAAAAAAATAGAACATGCAGTGTTTGCGGTGGCAAACACTACAGCCATCTCTAGGTTTAGGTTGTAAAGAAATTTTTGGCCACAATTGACTTTCATTTTATACAAATTACAATCCAACAGGTATCTGTAATTTGTTTGTATTTACTGTTTAGGTTTGCATAAAAAATATTGAATAGTATTTGCAATTGTTGTCACTACCGTACTTTTTAGATTTTCTGTGCTCTTTGACCCAAGTCAAAAAAATCTTCAGCATTTATCAGAATCTTCTTGCTTCTTGTCATTTTGCATGAAATTTTCAAAAAGAATTTGGTGAATGAGCACACATTGAAGCTCATTATCTCATAAAAAAATTAAAACTGTTAAAATGGCTCTGTTATGACCACAGCAGTGAGAAGAAACATGCATTCCTATAAGTGGAATTGCTTGTGCTTGTATTGTATTTATATGGCTGTGTATTAGTTGGTCAGCAATTCTACTGTTATTCTCTTGTCATCACATAAAGAGCCTAAGATGTCTCAGATATATTGCCCCTCTTTTACCTTGTTCAAAATAAGAAATTTGTTTGTGATAATCATTGAGTTGTGTTACCAGTATTTACAAAAATATATGCAGATTTTTTATAAATAAAATATCTGAAAAAAAGTTAAAAGAAAAGTTTGTAGAGAAACTAAATGAAAACTTTTCAACCCATGCTGGGTTACATCTTCTGGGAAAATGAAACTGCTAATAGTCTGTTGAAGAAAATAAGATTTCACAGCCAGCACCATGTAGTCTAAATATTTTATTCTGAACTTAAGAAAAGTATTTTGCATTGCATTTCTGTAAGAACAGCTTTACCTTTTTTAGAGAATGTTATTAACTTTTGAGACACCGCACATCTATATAACCTTACTACACTTACAAATGACTGCAGATATAGTGTAGGGAATGCCTATTTCAATGAGTCATTTTGTAATTATGCTTCTAAATGATTTGTTTGCAATAGTTATTCCAAGTTAAAATCATAGATGTTTTGGTAAATTTTATTTTTTAACCTGTACCAACACATTTTAATATATATTAATATACCGTATTTTTCGGACTATAAGACGCCCTGGACCATAAGACGCACCCAGTTTTTAGGGCAGAAAATCCAGAAAAAAAAGATTTAATACGTCAATTGGGATAATGCAATGAATTTAATGGATGCAATATTCAATTCAGCCACAGGTGTCACTAGCAGCAGTACACTCTCAGCACAACACGTCACACTACACTGATCTGTTCAGTGTTCTGTGTTCAGCCCAGGATTTCTGCACCCCCTGCACCCTGGCCGAGCCATCCATAGCCGAACATAACACAGCGCACAGCTCTCCTCTGTGTTCTCGTTGGTGGGGATGCAGGGGATGCGGCATTTAGATGGAAGAGCCGAACATCGGAAATGACAGCTGCCGCAGCTCTCCTCCTCAGCTCTCCTCCCGGTTCAGACTATAAGACGCAGGCACTTTTCCCCCCCAATTTTGGGGGAAAAAGTGTGTCTTATGGTCCGAAAAATATGGTATATTATATAGCATTTTAGCCATTCATCAACAAAGCAAAATGTTGTAAATGTTATCTTACACCCTATGCCCGGGGTATTCAATAGGCGGACCCCGGTCCGGATCCGGACCGAAACAGGGTCACATGTGGACCGTCGGCTCATTCCTCCCTCTACACTCACGAAGCGAAGGAGAGGAAATGCCCATCCAGCCTCGGCCCCCCCTCTCCTCCTCCCCGATTTCAGTGTGACAGGCAGCAGGATTCTGTGTTCTCTCTGTGCTTCCTGTAACTCCTCCCGCAGATACGTCCTCCCCAGCCAATCAAAACGCAGGACACACCCTCCCCTCTCTCCACTGCACTGTAGAAAGCTGAATATTTTGAACATTCATAGCACGAAAACCATTGAGAGTATATTCATGAAACTTTCAGGGTAAGTAAAGCTCCCCTACTACTACTTACACCCCGAGTTTCACCCCTCTAGCTACAACACTTATATGTTAATTTCAGCTAAAATTACAGCTATTAAATATTGCTTCCCTATGAGCATAAAGCACTCTGCTGCATACATGCTTTCACTTCTCCTATTTTGAACACATCTTTGAAACCCTGCATGGTAGAACCTTGACATTTTGGGGGTTACCAGTTAACCCCTGAGACTACATCCATGCATTTTCAGGTCCTTGAGCACAATTCTTCCTACTAAAAAGCCCCCTATCATATGATGCTTGGATGTAGTCTCATTTGTTAGATTGACAAGTTTTTTCCGTTTTTATTGGTAAACGCATACAATTTATGTCACTTGGATAACCGCAGGAAACATTAATAGCGATAAAAGGTTGCAGATAGTGATGTCACGTTGTAAATTACTGATCCAAAAAGGGTGTTGGAGCATCTGGGGGTGAAATTCAGGGAGTAGGCATATGTAAAGCCCTAGCTACATGTCTGCTAAAATCCCTGGTATGAACACAGAGATTTTGTTGCAATGCTCAACGGCACTGGGGCAATGAGGGGGGGTTTCCACTTCCATCGGGACCCCCTCCGCTAAGCGTATTGCT
>CM070035.1:84096138-84119978 GCA_036250615.1 Ptychadena robeensis | reverse complement strand
CACAAGGTGGCAGAGCATGGAGAGCAGGTCTCAGGGATGGCTGTGAGTGACGCAAGGCAGGTACAGCCGGCGACGGAAGGGAAGCCCTGCGAGTAGTGGGGTGACAGTAGGGGTTCAAATACTTATTTCACTCAATGAAATGCAAATCAGTTGCTATCTTTTATTTAAAGTTATTTTTTCGATTTTACTTTTGATGTGCTATCTGCCACTGTTACAATAAACCTACCATTGAAATGATACTTTTCTGAGACTTTTCATTTCTTTGTCATTGGACAAACTTACAAAATCAGTGAGGGGTCAAATAATTATTTCCTCCACTGTATATATATATATAGCCCACAATTTCTGGCAACCAAAATGTTCTTAAAAATTACATTCAGATAAAAAATCACAATAAATTTTTTTATAGCTGACCTTGTGACTTAATTGTCAAACGTAAACGTAAAAGTTTTTGTATACCTGCAGTGCCAAGCACTGTACTTTGTACATTGTAAATGCTTAGATTAGGAAATTTTACTACAGCGCTGCTCACAATTTAGATGAGTATTTGAGGACCTGCAATTCTTGCATCTTTTGCTTTTTCATAGTTTTTTTGCATAGTTTATGGTTTCTAAACATCTGGTCCTACTACTGCTTTCTCCCTTCTCTAAAGGCCAACGGATCATCAGTCATCAATAATCCAATGGAAGCTTAATAAGGTATGTTAAATACAAACATCTTTTCATGGAAAAACTGAAGATATGACACTAATGCCTGCCATACACCCACAGACAGGTGCAGACAGACGAGCTCCGATGAGCTCTGAAATGCAACGTGATAACGTCATCACGTTGCATTCTGGGGCTGCTTTAATCGGCCGGGCACCCTTTGTGTGTAATGGCATCGGCCAGAGAACATCGGACATGTCCGTTCTCTGGCCGGCCGAGCTGTGCCCTGTCGCCCCATGTGGGCACATGCTGTTTGGCGGCCGATTTTGCCGCCGACCGACGGCGCAAGCACGCACTCCCATCGGTCAGCGGAAAAATCGTCCGCTTATCGGCTTGTGTACGCCAGGCTTAAGGTACAGTGTAAAGATGTACAGCTTGTTTAACAGTGTAAATTTGCTATCCACTCAGTATATCTCAACATACATCATTTTTTTCCATCGACAACAATGTTGTTTTATAGACCAAAAAAAAAAAAGGCAAAGTTCAGTTGTCAATGTGTTAGATGTCACAAGACAGTAGAATATGCATGTCTTAAAGATGGTTAAAACAAGCACCACATGTTGATAAATGAATGTATATTTTTCAACATAGTAATAGTATTTGTCTTGACAAACAAATTATGAGAAAGGGGGTAACAAATACAGTTATATCGTTCTGAAATTCATGTAACAGCAAAACAGGGGTGGGCACAAAAAATAAAAGGGAAGTAGAGAACACACTATACCATGCGTACGAGTCAGGGAGTTGGGGTCTCAAAATCTTGAGAGACAAGATTCACTGAAGGTCAAAGGTAGTGTCACGGAGCAGCAGGAGTGGACCCACTGTGCCACGTGTCTCCCCTATAAGGGCGTTGTCTAAGTGAACCCACTCGTTCTTCACAATCACTCCTGATGGTGGAGATAGACTTTCCAAGGGGATCACCAGGTCGGACCTCTTGAGGGAATGTAGGAACACAAGGCAGTGGTCCAGGGGACAGCAGGGAACACTCCAGGGACACAGGTGTTGTCAGCAGACAGTGTGACAGGGCAGGGCAGCCCAGGTAGCAGGAGAGTGCAGCAGGCAGGTAAGGGTTAACAGGTATCGGTCTAGAACCAGGCAGTCTCTATCTCACAGGAACAGCAATAGCATGCAGTGCTTAGCATAACACAGAGACCTTATAATGAGGCAAGGCTGAAAAGGGCAGGGTTCTTATATAGCTGCAGGAGGTCCACTATGGTCAGCCAGGTAACCTGACGAATACCTTAAATCCAAGGAAATGAAACGCGTGGTGTTTAAGGAAGTGTACAGAATCACCGCTGAACACGAGAT
Organism: Ptychadena robeensis; assembly: GCA_036250615.1. NCBI lineage: Eukaryota > Metazoa > Chordata > Amphibia > Anura > Ptychadenidae > Ptychadena > Ptychadena robeensis. Next base: position 84,117,963 of record CM070035.1, on the reverse strand, counting down.
CGGCAACGGTAAGTAAGGAGGCGACGGCGGCATACAGCAGCTGCCGTTACAGGTAGCTAGTCAGGATTTTGGCAGATCTAATCCCATGTGTGTAAATAAAGTCTCAGGCTATAGAAAATATTAGACAGAACCTCAGCTATCCATCCACAGTTTAGTGAAAGGAGGGAGAGAAAATTAAGACGTTCCAGTGATTCCACATCTTGTTGTATTGTTTTAGTCTATCATATTTAGAGTGTAGGAGTTGCTCTATTTCGCAGATGTATTTGTTGTATCCATTCCATTATAGAGGAAGTCACAGGTACCAGTGTCCAGTTCCAGTGTCGTGACACAACCGCTTTTAAAATGTTATAAAAGAGATTTATTTTTCTGTGGGCATGGATTACCAGAATGGTGGAGTAGGAAGAGTATGGGAGAGAGGTGAATGTCTACACCTGTAACCTTAACTATCAGGGCATGGACCTTTTGCCAATAAGGGGCAATCAGATGGCACTCCCAGTATATGTGTAATAACATCCACAGCCACAACACCAACATTGTGATGGTCAAATTTGTGTAATAGAGCTAATAATGTCTTAACCTCTGGCAACAAAAGAGAATATGCCACTTAGTGAAAAGTGTCAATATTTATTGTGGCCATCATTATTTTTGAGAACTGCCTTTGCTTTAATGGACATTGAGATCACTAGAGCTTCACAGGTCACCACTGGAATTCTCTTCCACTCCTTCATAATGACATAACGGTTCTGGTGGATGTGGGTAACCTTGCACTACCCCCCTTTCATTTGAGGATGCCCTTCCAGTGACTAGTATAAGAGACTTTGAGAGCAATAATACCAAATTTAACACACCTGCTTTCCATTCACACCAGAGACCATTTTTCACTTAAGGGTATACTCACTTTTTTGTCAGAGGTTTAGACATTAATGTGTCTTGAGCAAATATGAGGGGACAACCAGGATGCGTCCAGAAATCTGGTCACACTTCTTTCTTTTTTGTTTTAACATTAAAAAAAACTTTTTTTCCCCAGAATCCAATAACATCCAGAGACTTCAAGCTTGGGGCATAAAGAGCTGGATGATGCTGATGCAACAATGCTTTAATGAGGTGGCTTCAACAAACTGCTTCAATTGTTAATGAAAATTGTTACAAGCTGACTGTGTACTGAGTATGCAATTTCAATACAGGAGAAAGCCTGTATAAGTGCACAGATGGAGTTAAAAATCCAGGATTTTTGATAAATGTCTATAAAGGTATTTTAAGTAAAGTACAGTTTATTTCAACATTTACTCGATTACATAAGATATTTCCATTCAAAAAGTCAAAAAGGCGTTTTATTTTGATTCTTAGTGTTCATATATTGAGTATTAGTGTTCAAATACATGAATTTCAATGGCATAGGTGCATATAAAGAACAGATTTCAAACACACACTGTGTGATTAGAAGAAGAATGTTTGCTATATGAATTTTAATCCAATGTCTATTGTATACAGTATCAGATTTTTTATTTCAGTTTAGTATTATAGAAAACATTTACAAAACGTAGTACTTTTATAACACATTTTATACAATTTCATACAATTCATTGTATCCTTTGATAAAGTTTTGTTTTTGGCAGGATACTGTTCCATGAAAAAAAGGGGTAGCTGCCTGGAAATTTTGCTATTAATACTTTTTATTAAGGCAGATTCACATCTCAATATACTGCTTTTGTACAAAAGTAACAAAGACGTTTTGACATGTAGAAATATAGAAATGTTCTTCCAGAAACTATAAAGGTTTACTTCATAGATTGTAAACCAGATATTTTAAGCCCCCTTTGGAGAGCTAGCTTTCTAAACTATAAATTTACAATGCCACAAAGTAAATGGAATTCATGTAGGCTTGCCTATCTTCTACGGAATAGTGACATAATGCAAGGAATATTTCACTATAATGAAATTTGGCAAACATATAATTATCCCTGAAACACATTATCAAATTCCAGCAGATTTTAGAAAATATCAAACATAAATGTATCAATAATTAAGTGGTAACATATATTAACTATATACTAGAAATCTTTAAGTAATGAAGCAATGAACAAGTTAAGATCTATAAATATTACCTAATATAGCCATCACTGTTATTATTTATAGATCTTAACCTGTTCATTGCCTGAAGAAGCCCGTTATTTAGGGCGAAACATGTCGCGCGTATACAACAGGGAACCACCAAACTAAATGGACTATTTTATTCATTGTTTTCAATAAAGCATAAGAAAAATTCACATGTATGTGTTAAGACAAGTTTTTTTGTGTAGATTATTGGTCCATTCTCCAAATAAAGTCCCAGGGAGGGACATTCCAAAAATTCAATTTCTAAATTACAGTATACTTTATTCAGACCGTAAAGCAATAAGTTATGTTAATGTTAATCTATAACACCTTGGTGTATGAATTTTTTTTTGCTTTCTCCTGTCTGGATTGTACTTTTGTATTTTGAAGTAAAATTGTGAAACTATAAACATCAGCTATGTTGGGAATCTCTTCAAACAACAAAGCATATAAATAGATAACACTAAAGGCACTCTCCTTTATTTATAAACACCATAATGTTGGCTTTAGTCTGAAACCCTTTATTTACCCTTCATTACATAAATTGAAATAAATTAAATTAAACTCCCTAGCGGGTTTGCCCGAACTGCAGCGATTGTCTTAATCGCCGCAGCATTTCTGGGGTTTCGGAACCTCCCCAATCAGCGTCCATAGCAGCGGCTATGTGGAAATAGCAGGCAGTGTACTCTGTGCACTGCCGCGTATGGGCAGTATGGTATGGTATGGTACGCTAGGGAGGTTTAACCACATTAACCCATAAACCCTTAATTGTACCCTCCTTGCTAACTGAACTGGGTGGGTATAGTTAACTATAGCCTTAAATCCTTAAATCAGTTTAAACAGTATTAAAAAAACAACACTATTCACTAACACTAACAGTTCTTAATAGTACCTATCCTTTTTTTAAAAACGCATTCAGTTTAATCTTGGTTTCAAAAATACGGCTGCTATATACAGCTGCTATATAGTGATGAGCGGCATAGGCAACATTCGTATTCGCGGCATGCCACAAATTTTATGGAAAACATTCGGAAAATATTCGCATTTGGCAATATTCGGGGTATTTTTTATTGCGAATATCGGCAGTTTTTATTGCGAATTTCGCGTGCGCAATATATGTTTAACATGGTGCGAATTTTTAAAGTGACGATTTTTGCAATATTCGCATCACCCCAATATTCATTTAAAAAACTGTTGATGGTGTTGCTAAGCTCTTGTTGCAGCCTTCCCATTCGTCCACTTGCATTGAGAGGCATGTGTAATGGATAAAAAAAATACCGAATATCCGGAATTGCGAATATTCGGCAATATATTCACCATCTTCGCAAATTTCCGAATTGCCGATATTCGCGATTAATATTCAGAATCCGAATATTCACGATCATCACTACTGCTATATGCGAGTGATCATATAATCTCCTTAGTTATTTTCTTAACAATGTAAATCAACCTCAGAATATATGTTCCACTAGGAATTCAAACTGATGGCAGGGTTTTCTGCCATTGAAAGTTATGATAGGGGTGTTTCTTTACCGCAGAAGAAAGAAAAAGAAACTCTCCAAAAGAAACCTAGACAAAAGTAACAACTGCTTATTTATGTATATACAATAGATATGAGGAAGCTGAAACATCTGTCAGCATTTTATTGGTGCTGTTTCCATATTGCTGATTTCTCTTCTCCCAAAACAGAAAAGGTGGAGGCATTTCTCTAATAATGCAAGCCTAGCAAAGTTATTAGTTCAAAACGTGTCTACTGTATATTTGAGAAGCCTATTGGATGGAAGTTAACAATAGTATACTTCTACTTCCACTACTTACTGCTAACTCCAGTATAATCCTTTTGCTTGCTTTTAACATTATTTCAGACATGCATAGAAGATTTCTCAGGTACCCCTGATGTCATCACACCCCCCCCCCCCCCCCAGGAAGGCAAGGGAAACAAACTTAACTAAAATTCTCAAAATATTTAAGGTTAGATACCTTGGATGGATAGTATTGACATTGAACGGATAGTATTAATATTGATAATCACTATATTAATGAAGAAGCCCCCATTTAGGTCTGGAAACTGGGGAGTAAGTTAAAAGTGTAATAGTGTGGGACCTTGATATTTTTGTCTGTATTGTAAAACAAAATTCATATTTATTAAGGAAAGACTGTTTTTTGTTTCTTTTTCAAAAAAAATTATAGCAGCACATATTGGGAAAAATGGTGAGTACTAAAACAAAGGCACCAAAGCCAATGTGCATGTCCAATTCAAAATTGCATTATTGTATAATAAAAAAAAACATTTCAAATATAATTAAACAAGTAGTCAACATGTTACAAGGAGTCCACAGTTATACTTCCTCAGGAATTTGTACCCCACACACAATTGTTCATAAAAAAGTGACTGGACTGCTGTGATGCTTAGGGCTGTATCTTGTCTGTTCTATGGTATCACAAGATTGAATCCTAATGCTATATTAAAAGGTCAGTAGACCAGATTGGCATCTGTTTGTGACCATGTGTATAAAAAAAATCACCAGCTCACTTTTTCACATTTTACATTTGTTACTAAATTTTAACTTTGGAAACTAAAAGACTATAATATTCTGAATAATATTATTTGCATTTTAGCACAATTTGTGTTTAAAAGCACCCTAGATTATCTGAATGATAGCATTCCTAATATTTTAACTGATAGCCAGTGACAACAGTATAGAAATAAAGTTAATAAGTGAATCTATTTACATTTTTGCACATTTTCATGATTATCTATGTCAGGTTTACAATTCTAATTGCTGAGATTGGCCCAAATGTCAAGAATATATAATTATTATACTTAATAGCTGTACTTTGTTTAAATCACAATCATACTATTAAAAGCTATTTTAATATTTGTACTTCTTTATCATCATAATAATAATATTTGATTGATTTCTGATTTCTCATTCACATTGTTTAACGTAATGTTATCACTCTTTAAATTGTATTAATAATACTTAGAATACTGTTCACTTAAATGCGAGACACCATTTGAGATATACCTTTTCTGATTCCTATAATATAGAGACTCCTGCTCTCTGAATAAGTCCATGTCACCTGCCTTAACTGACCATCACTTCAGGAAGTACCTTATATATATATAGATCTCTTTTTACTTTGTTGACATTTTAAAGGGGCCTGTGAGTTTTTTATGTTAACAAAGATCTTCCCAAATTAGTATTACTTTTAAATCAGCCCTAAACCGACCTGACAGATCTTAGCAATGCCTTATCTAGATCATTAGTGTACCACTGTTTGTTTGAACCTTGGAAAAGTATACATTATACAATCTCGACGGCTCTGGTCTATTATTGTAGGCTCTCTGTTCTCTGGGGGTACCCCCTGGCTGCACTGGTCCCCGCTTTGGTTTTAGTATCTGGCATCACTGTGTTAAAAGATGCCATTATGCTTGATGAACTCACGCTGGACTAAGTGTGTCGGGGGTTAAATATATATTTAACCCCCCACACTTAGTTCAGCGTGTGTGCATACCCTTTGAAAGATACATTCATGTAGATGGATATATGGCTGGGACAGTGCATGCAGATACAAGACACCTTGTCTAATATGTTGTATTCTACAAATGTTTTTAAATTGTTGTTTTAATATTCTTTACCATTCTGATCTTGTAATACTGCTACTTACGTCAACGTACTATTGAAGCCTTTAAAGTCCCCTTGCCTTAGAGATCACAGGGGAAAAGAATTGCCCTGGTTGGATAGGCTGCCTTCTCTCCTGCTGTCTTGTTCATTTGGGATGTCGGCTTCAGCAACACAGTGAAAGTGTAATGTTATGTTTAAGCATTACTAAAAGTAGTAGATCTCATTATTATCCACCTCCTTTATGATGCTTCTGTTTTGGAGCAATCTATTTCCTGTCTTTTCTCCAAGTGGGAACATATCTGTATTATATATTTTGTATTGTTTTTGTTGTATAAAAATTTTAAAACTGATTAAAAATGATTAAAACCAGTACGGTTTACCAAAATGGTATTTAGACCTTTCTGTTTAACAGTCATTTAATGTTTTTTTCTGAACTGTAAATTAATACAAATTTTAGCTAATTTTATAAAAAAAAAGGTATTGTAGGTATTGTGTATTATGACTGTTTTACCAATTATTGAAAAAAAAACATTAACGAGAACAGGGTGCCAAATGCAATATTTGAATATGCAGGCATAAGAGAGGTAATTTGAATAGGTGCACACTTATCTTCAGTACCTGGAGAGTTCATATATTGGCTTGAGTGCACAAATGACTGTTATTATTGCATCTGAAATGCATATCAGCTTTTATGTTTCAAATATCATAACAAATAAAACAGCTAACAGTTTGTGGACACCTAATGGCATTCTAATAACAGCCCCATAATTAATACAATGAAAACTAATGTGTTCATTAATCATTTAAAACAAATTAGACACATTTAAATGTAAACAAGCTGTGTAGTGATACGTATACAAACATTGATTCATGCCTTATTCACTCTAGTTTAAAGAATTATTCCTGAAAACAAGATAATGTACCATCATATATAATAATGTTACATAAATGGTTTTCTTATAAGATAGATAGATTAATCATATACCAAGTAGTGATGGCGCGAACCCTCCCAGGGGTGTCCGCGAACAGGGCGGGTCGAACTTCAAAGATGTTCGCCGTCCGCTCTGTTCGCGGACATATTCAAATTCCCCGCCTCTAGGCGGGGAATTTGAAACGGAGAAACCGGATGTGACGTCAGTGATGTCACATCCGGTCCGTGGACCGCAACCTGGAACGCATAGTTCCTGGTTACGGCCACAGGATGTGACGTCACTGACGTCACATCCGGTTTTTCCGCCGGTCTTCTCACTACAAGACCGGCTTCTGTAGTGAAAAGATTCTTCCTCCGGCAGGATTACACAGGTTGTGATCCTGCCGGAGGAAGAATTTAGACCTTCTTCTGGCCGGCGAACAGTACGGGTCGAACACCCGTACTGTTCGCCGGCGAGGCGAACGGCGAACATGCCGTGTTCGCGGCCGAACTGTTCTCCGGCGAACAGTTCGGCCCATCTCTAATACCAAGCATTTGTTAAATGCTGTTCATGAATTCATATCCAAAATAACCAAACTTTTTAACTTCTTTGTAAAGAGGCACTTCTTTGTAAAGAGGCACTTTTTGCTTAATTGCTTAATAATCACCCACGAAATCACTTTTTAGCGTTTACTAAAGTATTTCTATTGTTTTCTAGTGATATTTTACTAGATTCATTTTGGTCCTTCATTTGAAAGTTTAACTAATAGTAACTAAACTATACTGCATTATTAAGATTGTCTTCCTCCATCAATGCTTAAATAACACTTTTGTTTGGAATAGACCATTAGAACTTATTTTTAAAGATTATTTTAAGAAGCCTATTTTTAAAGCATTGCATATGACATTTACCACACATTAACTGCAAGGGAAATAAATTAAGTAAATAAAAATATACACATCAGACATCAGGAATCAGAAAAATACAAGTAGTGTTAATATTTAGTGATTGTCACATTCATTGCTTCATAAATATTCTGACTAAAATATTCTAAAATGACTGTACAACATGTTAGTATCCATACTGTATTAGGTATAGAGATATATTTTAAAACATTCACTGTCCCCATGAACAATGACAAGGGTCTTAAATTTTTACAAAGTAATGGAGTTAGATGGCACGATTTGACATCATTTATTAGGCAGAGCCTGGCACACCAAGATGTGAAAAACGTTACTGGATTTATATTAACTGTATTCTTACTTCGACATGTATTTCTTTTTTTTTTAAATCCTAAAAGTTTCATACCCCCAAACATTTTCCCCTTTCCAGGTTTATATAAATGAAGACAAATGCAACAAAACATTTTGCCTCTCTTTTTAAATATAGTTTTTATAGTCGTATGTGTTCTTTGTACACATATCCACATTAACCATCCTAGCGCACTGCTGAGGTACAGATTTCTGTACCAAAAGCGCACCATAGACATTTTTTTATGTTGTAAGCCTGAATGTTTGAATCAATTATGTAAAAAAAATTTACATTTTTTTTTATGTAATCAATTGAATGATGAATTCTCTAAAATACTTTTTAGTATGATAGATTTCAAATCAATATGTATTTATATTTGTTTATTGTTCATGATTAGTGAGGGCCGAACTGCCCGCAAGGCGGACAGTTCAGTGGCGAACATGAATGTTCGCCCTCCTTCTCGCCGGCGAGCAGTACAGATGTTCGACCTGCCCCATTAGCCGGAAGGAGAAGAAGATGTCTATTCTTCCTCCGGCAGGATCAGAAGCAGCGAGATCGTGCCGGAGGAAGAATATTTTCACTAGAAGACCGGGCATGAAGCCGGCTCGAGAAGAGGAAGTGACGTCAGTAACGTCACATCCGGCTCCCTTAACCAGCAACTATGCATTCCAGGGCCCGGATGTGATGGCACTGACGTCACTTCCGTGTCTTCCGAATCTGTCCACGAACAGGCGGACGGCGGACTTCTTTAAAAGTCTGATCCGCCCGTTTGCGGACAGACCTAGCCGATGTTCGGCCACCACTATTCATGATAAATTGGATAGTGTTTTTTTTTTTTTTTTTTACTTTGGATTGTATTGGATACAGCTATCACTGTATCCAGTACAAGTCTCTTTTGACTTTGGCCCCCCCACCCCCGGTGTGATGTCATCAGGTTCTTTACACCGGGGGTGAGAAAGTTGAATGAAAAGGGGGGACCTCAGGGGCACTGAAGCCTTTATTTCTGTATGTTTTTAACTTTTTATCGAACTGAAAGCTGTAATCAGTCCTATTTATAAAATCGTCATTACGTCCGTGACAACGGGGGGAAGATGGACCCGCAGATGTTTCTTTTTAGATCGAGCAGAGTCCCCCCCCCCCCCCCCCCCCCCCCCCCCCCCCCCCCCCCCCCCGGAGTCACGGACGTAATGACGTGTCACCGACAAAGAGGACTCCGCTCCGATCTCAAAGGAAACAGTACGTTTTTAAAATCCAATTGCTCTGAACAGAAAACTGTGTTCAGATTGGTTGCAGTTTGGATCCCTCATTCCCCCCGGTGTCACAGACTTAATGACGTGACACAAGGGTGGGAGGGACCTGCTCCCTTCCCGGAAATCTGTTGCAGTCGGCAAAAGCCGCCGTGAATGCCGGATCAGGTATGCCAGCACTGCAGGGTACCTCACTAGTGGTTGAGACGAACCCAGTTCGTTCCCTCTAGACATGCAAAAAGTGCATTGAACGAACTGGGTTTCTCTCAAGCACTAGCGAGGTTAATGCACTTTAATGTACTTCATAAAGGTCTATGTGCATCTGGATGAGCAAACATGTTGATGTTCATCCTAAAACATGTGTTGAGATGCATGCTGTTGCAATTTTTAACTTCTTCTCGTCCCCTGGGATCAACTTCATTTGGCACAAAAGCAAGATCAGATCACATCATCATGGGGCAATACCACACACAGAAATCACATGACACAGGATCTTACCAAAGAGGCGCTTCTGTGGAAAATCCTGATGAGCTACCCAGCCTCGTACATATATTATGTGTAAATAATATATTGTGTGGTTTAACTTGCCTCAAAAGGAAAAAGGAAAGGCCATAGGGAACATAAATTGTGAGTAAAATAAGAAAAGATAAATACATAACAATATACTGTATTTTAACATTGAATAGAGGAATTATAAAAGGTTATAACTAAAGGTCTGTTTAGGTAATCAGTCCAATTAATGTGTAATTCCTTGTTTTTTCAGTCATATTGAAATTACAATTTATTATTAGCCAGAATTGTTCTTGAACCAAATTATTTGATTTGTAAATATACAATTTGCTTTGGTGGATATTTATAGAATGTATCACCCAGTATATAATAAAGATGAACAGTATAAATGTTCTCTAAAAGCATTTTACTGTGCTCATAGGTGACTGTTCATTTCTTCAGCTTAGAACTGCTTTTATATTGTACTTTTAAAGACACTAAAGGAGCACTAAAAGTATCATAAAACAACATATTTGTATTGAGTTATTCAACAATAAATCTACTTAGTGGGGAAAACATACAAGGTTTATTTATACCTGTTCTAATCAGAGGAGTTTGGATAAAACAATACATACAGAAAGCTAGCTTCTTAGTCTGCTTGTGAATCGCCCTGCTATAAATTGGCTCACAATTTTTATAGCCAATAAAAACAAGTAATAAGGCAATAAAACAGCTTCTTTTTAATCACTATAAAAGTGGTGAACAAATAGCATTATTGCCTAGATAGGCTATAACAAAGATACATGTATTTAATTTAAACAGAGCCTTGATAGCGATAAATGGTAATACCGGTGATTATATCTATGGGGTTTCGAATATGAAAATGACACAGTTGAACTTTCCATTAGGAGCAATAAACCCCTATAAGAGTTCAAGTCACATTTATTGGACATAGGAGATCTCAGTTGATTTTTTACCGATAGCTGGATAGCTCAAAAAAATTAAGGGAACATAAAAATAAGACTGAATGAAATATTTATATATATATATATATATCTATATAGGCCGCAGGAAGGCAACTACCCATCATCAGGTCTGCTACCTTCACCTTTGTACAAGGAGGAACAGGAGGAGCAATGCAAGGGCCCTGCAAAATGACCTCCAGGGGGCCACAAATGTGCATGTGTCTGCTTAAACTGTCAGAAACAGACTCCATGAGGGTGGTATGAGGGCCAAAAGTCCACAGGTAGGGGTTGCTTACAGCCCAACAGTGTGCAGGATGTTTGGCATTTGCCAGAGAAAACCAAGATTGACAAAGTTTCACAGACCCCTTGTGAGACCATATGCTAGTGCAGTTGGCCCTGGGTTCCTCCTAATGCAAGACAATGCTAGACCTCATGTAGTTGGAGTGTGTTAGCAGTTCCTGCAAGATGAAGGCATTGATGCTATGGACTGGCCCGCCCGTTCCCCAGACCTGAATCCAATTGAGCACATCTGGGCCATCATGTCTCGCTCCATCCACCAATGCCACGTTGCACCACAGACTGTCCAGGAGTTGAGGGATGCTTTAGTCCAGGTGTGGGAGGAGAACCCTCAGGAGACCATCCGCCACCTCATCAAGAGCATGCTTCATTTTCTCTTGTTTTAAGAACATTACATTAAAGTTGGATCAGCTTGTTGTGGTTTATACTACTTTATATTTTAATGAGATTCCAAATCCGGACCTCCATGGGTTGATAAATTAGATTTTTCATTGATAAATTTTTGTGTGATTTTGTTGTCAGCACATTCAACTATGTAAGGAACAACGTATTTAATAAGAATATTTAATTTAGATCTAGAATGGCTTAATTTAGTTTTCCCTTATTTTTTAACAGTGTACTTAATCAGGATGAAAAGATACTCAATATTCTGGCAATGCTAGCCTGGTTTCATACACAGATTGTCATACCGTTGCTTTCTGTTCTGTTATGTTGTGTGACATTAGTTAAAAATAACATTATGGGTATTTTCAGCAAATTACCTAATGTGGTAAGGGTCATGATGTCACATAGCTACCAGCAGATTTTAGCAAAGAAACAGCTTCTTAAAAGTCACACTGATCACAAATTTTGATAGGTTGATAGGTCTTGAATAATGATATGATGAATTAACCACACCTTTTAGATATGCTGAGGAGAATGATGGAATGAAGAGTGCCCTGAAGTTATCTTCACCTTCAAAGAAGGTCAACATTAAGTTTAAACATTTATGTATTCATTTTAGGTATATACCATGCATCCATTTGTCATCAAAACCAGATCTGTAGGTGACGAATCATATATGGAGAAAAATTTTATATAATTTACTGCATTTGACCCAAAACTGAAACAACTCATGGCCAATTAACATTTAAACAGAACCCCTAACTACTGAATGGAATTGTATACCTATCATCACTATCTTACCAAAGAATAAATTTTTTATTTAAACATACAGAAATATGAACTCTAAAATCACACATTAACTCTTTTTTCTTTTCAATCTATTTTCTTCTTTGTATTTTTCCTATTTTAAGATAGACAAATTTGTTTTTAAACATTTCAAACTATAAAAGAGAACTGCCCCAGACACTTTAATAGATTTTCTTCAAAGCACACCTTAACCCACCAGACAAAGTTTTCCCCCTAGCTAGCCAACCCCTATATATAGGAGCAATATGTAAATTAAAAGTTAAAAATCATTACCTGTAAGGAGAAATCTGTACATTTCCCCCTCACCCCTCCCCTGAAATCACGGGGGCCGCAGCGTTTCAGCTCCTCACACTGCCTGGCTCGGAACTTCCTTCTGCAGCTATACATGTTGTGTACATGTTTTTTGTCCTGCATTCACTTTGTGTGCATTGACACACATTGTATCTGGCCAGCATTATTGCAGCCTTAAATCATTCAAGATTGAAATCTAACACTGAATCTAAAATGGCAGCTCCCACAGACGTCAGCAGGATAGCTAAAATAGCTTTTTTTTGGTTTTTGAGCAATTTTGAGCTATTGGGACAGTTTAGAGGTAAGTAAAAATGTAATTAAATTTTTTGGGTGTTTTTTTATTTTTGAGTTTAGGTTAGCTTTAAGTAGCTTTAAGTATAATATTAATATATGTTCACTCTGCTGGATTGTCCTGTTAATGTTCATAATTTATTTTTCAAAAACGAATTTGTATTTTTAGGTTACTAATGTTAAACTGAGAATGACAAAAACGATGAAAACTAATTGTTTTTTGATTGTTTCCTATTAAGTAATTTATTTGAAATGCACATGTTTAACAGAAAAAGGAACAGTAAAAGTAATTACTTATTTTTGAAACATTAATGGAAACATAATCACTTGAGTGATTATTTGTTCAGAAAAAAGCATTTTCTATTAATGTCTTATCTACAGAATTTATTATTGGATACTTAACTATCTTCCTTCATTTACACATTGCTGCTGGATCCTTTAATATTTACCAATGTCATATTTAATTGGGTGTTGAGAACTATATCAGATAATTAAGGTGAATTAAAATAAGCCTTGTACAATTGTCATCTCCCCCAAATTGCTAAACTAAAGCACCTCAAAACATAAAGAAAGATTCACTGAACTTAATGTCAATCAGCAATTGTCAGAATTTAAGTGTGGTTTATCATCAACCCACAGAGTAAGATTGGACTGAAAGAAAAAGAAAAATATAGAACATGCACAAAGTCTTCTTTACTGTAAATGCTGTACAAAATAGCAATTGATAATAATAATAATAATAATAATAATAAAAAAAAAAGGTTTAAAAAAATTGGGGAAAAGGGCAGAAAAAGGGTTAAAACGTATTGCTATTGCTTGATAACAAATGCCTTAATTTACATTGTTAAACATATACCATATAGTATGAGTATAGTGGCAAAAAACTTTTTGCAAAGAGTTTATTTTTTAAGCCCACATATATTTTAAAACACATCCAAATCAAGCACTAAACTAAAAGAATGTGATCTCTTAAGACACAGCAAGAAAAAGAGAATCTGAAAACATAACAATTGATAATTACTTACTTGTTTATAATATTAAATTATTCTTTTATCACTGCTGTTAAAAAAACGAAGTCACCTATTATATAATATATTATTTAGCTACATTAATATCATCAATCTCATCATATAACCCAAATCCAAATACAGCAAAGAAGCATATTTAAAACATTGTGCTAGTGCTAGCTGTTTGGGTATCAGTGGTATGTAAAAACTATATCATGGATAAAACAACCTTTTTTTTTTTTAAAGATAAATGAATAGTTTACATTTGTATCCCTGTAACTGGTGGACATATACACTAACAGTTAAATGTATTTGAAAAGTGACAAAATTGTAGTTTGGAATACCGTGTTTCCCCGATGATAAGGCAGGGCCATCAAATAAGACAGCCCCCCCTTTTCCGGGAAAAATGTAAAATAAGGCCCCCCCCCCGAAAATAAGGCACCCTCCATTACGGTACCTGCTGTGGTCCGTCCCCAGGGGTCGGCAACCCGCGGCTCCAGAGCTCCCCTGAGTCTTCCCGTGGCTGCGGCGCGCTCCTGAAGAATGGGGAGGGCTTGTGTGCTGTCTCTCGCCGGCGGCGCGATGACGTCATCGCGCTGCCAGACTGCCGCTGCACTGCACTGCTGAGCCTGCCTGACTGGGCTGAAGAAAGTTGAAAGGCGCGGAATCAGTGGTGGTGAGTACCAGTAACTCCAATGGCACATTATATGGGACTCTGAACTCTGGACCTGGCACATTATATGGGACTCTGAACTCTGGACCTGGCACATTATATGGGACTCTGAACTCTGGACCTGGCACACTATATGGTATGGGACTCTGGACCTGGCACATTAGGTAAATAAGGCATCCCCCTGAAAATAAGCCCTAGGGCATATTTTGGCCTTCAAAAAAAAATAAGACAGTGTCTTATCATCGGGGAAACAGGGTAGTGATAAGCAGCATAGGCAATATTCGAACGTGTTTCGCGACCTACTTAGTGACACTGGACTCAGAGCTGGTGACACTGGTGACACTGGTTGCATGCTAAGGGACTATACACCAGAGAACAATTTCCCATTTCCGAGTCCATTGTCGCTCCTGAAGAAGCGACAGTAGGTTGCGAAATGCGTCGAGCTATAACACAGGACTATCTGTTTAATGTATATTTATGGACTACACTACTGATACATAAAAATTATTTGGTTTTATAAATCTTGAATGTTGTTTCTTTCTTTGCACATATATTGCCAGCGACAGTTCCTGCAAGTCAACACGGTGTGGTTGAAAGACCAGTGTTGAATGGGTGCAAACTTTGGTTAAACTTCTTTTCTAGTTGATTTCATTTGTCTTTCTATCCACTTTCATTTCTCCACAGGTTTCCATTTCCAGGTTTGCATTTCTCCACATCCAGGATTATAATGTATCTTTGCCTCCAGCAGTATTCAAATGCAAATTAGTTTAATGATAAAAAAATTAAGCAAAAACACAAAGAGGAAAGCAAAATACCAAAGAGAATTTAAGCAAATATATTATACATGTATTATAATACTGTATCACTATAACCTTGCAGAAATTAACTTCTTAATAATCACGGCACAGAGTTTTTTTTTTTTTTTTAAGTCGGCTGTTGGACATCACGTAAGACAAATATTAAGCTAATAATTGGTTATCAGCATAGCAATAGAATATGATTCCCATCGCATCTGTGTGATTGCAGACAGTTAAGATGCAGCCTGGGAGCTTAATCAGACAGCATAATTTTTCCAAACAGTCTACTTGAAAATCGTACATCAGGGGTGCCTTCAGCAAAGTTATTTCAACATCCACAATAAAATTACAGTGACATCAGGGGTCTGATAACATTGATATGAATTCGCTACCTAATGCACATCTAGAATATAAACACCATCTATATCTACAAACCATACTACACATAAGCATTTTTTAATTATTCTCAGAGAGGATGCGTCTTGAAATTGATATCTAACTGGGATAATAACGGGTAGATGGATCCATGAATTGTTGCTGAACTTAGCAGGAGCTTCCTAATTAAATATGTTAATCCTTAACACTCCAATGTTGTTAAAAAAAGTCAAGACAATAATTTCAAGGCAAACAAAAGTTAAATAAAACTTGCATAATAAAAACTTCAGAATAAAAATAACCTGAAGCTGACTGAGAAAAAATATATAAAAAAGGGTACATATGTAACATTAATAAATCCACAATGGAGTCTATGTGTAAAGGAGGGAGTTATGCCATTAGTGCTTTTTTCTTACCTTTGCTTCCTAAAGGAGTGATAAAACAAATCCAAAGACAGTATCAGCAAAATCTCACAGTAATAGCATGAGCCTGTGGGCAACTTGAAATAGGACATTAAACATATATTCTTTTGAGGGAATTGAAATAAACCGGTACTCCATAAAGGGAAAATAGGAGGTCCAGTTACTAATTCACAGATATCTTCTGTTTATAGCAACTAGAGAAAAGTATAAACCCTACTTCCTGGTATGGGAAAAATTTTACTCCTTTATCTTCCTCCCATAATGGAGCATGAACTGCTGAGTAGCTAATATCCAGTCCTGATACACTTTATCCCAGGTTTAATTATAACCTGAGTGGCTTGGCACTTAAGAGACTATGAGGTTGATACTGAACACTATACATCATTCTAGATAGTCAGTATGTGACCTTTAGAATAATGCATAAACCAATAAAGCAATATAGAAAATAATATAGAAAAATGTAAGGCTAATGATAGTAATACAAACAGGGTCATGGCATATAATTTATGTTATCTCTTATCTACAGTAATAATGAATTTAATAACAAATTACAAAGCAGTGTCTTTGGTAGATTTTTTAAATATAATTGTAAGAGATCTTTATTTTGGTGCATTTAAAGCCCATATTTCGATGTTGACTAACAATTCATGTTGTCCTTTGCTGTTGGTTTACTTGTCATTAAGGGGATGGCACATTTGATATTCGACTCAATTTGAGAGCTGGTTCCTTCATTATCATTAATCTCAATAGTATTAGATAGAGTTTGCCAAAAATTTTTATCATGAATGCTTAGGGTTTAAGATATTTACAATGTTAAATTTTTGTCACTTGAAAATATAGCTGTATGTTTTAACAAATGGTATTTAAAACCATAGGAAAGCTATGCTTGCATGTATATACAGTAGACTTGCCATTATCCAGAACTCAAGCAACCAGAACTGTTAAGCAAACAGAATGTGACCTGTCATAAAAACATAAAAATTGTAAAATTACAATTGGCCCAATAATCAGTTAATTTTTTCATTTTATCATATTGTCATAAGATAATGTACCCAGACGTATGGTATTCTCATTGTTACAAATTTTAACAGCTGACATGCACATAATATTTCAATTTAATACCTTTTGTTATAGTTCTTTTGCCTTGCTTTATATTTGAGATACATAAAAATTGCAACAAAAATGGAACATAGCACTGTTTAGAACTGTAAATGAACTGTCTTGTTGCCAGTCTTTTAAAGATTAATCAATTACAAATGGTCATTTGATGGCACTAGATAATTGGTTTTCAATGCTGACTCTACAGGCTTATGAGGAAGTGTGTGTCTTCCTATCCAAGTCTCTCTAAGCTGGACAGAAGAGAAGCTGTCAATGCCTGCAGTACAATGTCAGTGGAGAAGGGTAGAGACAATTCGTATTTACTTTTTAGAGGTAAATTTTTGTTTTCTTTTTTGACAAATTGACCCTAAAATTTAGGTTTTGACTGCTATAGACATGGAGCACATTAGGTGGGTATTGGACAGCTTTAATAATACATAATATGTTAAATAGAACATTATTCATCTTTAAATTGACTTTGGTTTGATGAAATTAAAATCTGTGTTCAATTTAGCTACACAAAAAAACAACAAACAAACTAGTTCAATGCTTTCAAAGCTACAGATATGTCCACAACAACATGTGTCATGTTTTAAAATATAATAATAACATACTAACACCATTCAATGTCAGGTTTCTGTGCCATTCAGAACCATAAAGTATGTGCTTACATAAATCATACTTTTTTAGTCAAAATTCTGCATCACAACAAAATGCCAGCTGACTACTTTTTCTAAATGGCCTTAAAAAGTCAACCCATTTAATAAAAGAGTACCTAATTTATACTTTCATGTATAATCTTACATACATTTCTAGTTGTGTCATTGTTTCATATTCAACTTAAATTAAAAAAAAACAATAGGGTTTGTAAAGTAATCATATTTACTCTAGCCTATGATTTTTTAAAATCACAAGATTCTAATTTAGTAAATCAGCCTCAATTTCTTTGTGGATGATTTTGTAATTTACTCTGCAAGTATAATGGATTTGTGCTGAAATAAAAACAGCATGCAACACAATACGCGTGTGAATTATTTAATTTAAAATAAATGTATTATATAATTCTTAAATTATTAATAATTTCCTTTTATTAACGCATAATGCTGTTCTCAAACCAAGCTAATTTCCAAACTGTTTTGACCATTTCTAGATTTAAAAAAAAAAGGAAAAAATATAAATAACAGATCAATTCTGCATACAAATGCTCAGTTTGCTTATTAATGAGGCTGAAGCTGTCTTCGCTTTGAAAACCCAGGAATAGGCATAGAAAATTGTAAAATCATGTTTTTTTGGTTAGACAATTGAAGTCACTTATTTACAATCTCAGAGAAATATCTGTGTATGTTCAGATTCACTATATGTTTAGTGAATCTGTCTCTTTAAAATACATGTACTATATTTACTAGTTTTGCTTCCATGGAGTGTAGTCTTTGTTCTCTTACTGAGCTAGAAACACCAGTAAACCTTTAGTTTTTGACACTACCAGGTGTGTCATATTTTTGTGTGGTTTACCTGTCGGTCACTACTAGAGATAGTAGTAGTAGAGATAGTCGGTCAAATAAAAAAATAAAAAAGTTCAACCATTTCGACGATTTTGAGTTAATTAAAGTATGTCTCTAACAGAAATAGTTTTTGCATGAATTAAGTTCAAAGTCAAGTAAAAATTTCAAAAATCAGAATTTTGACTTTAATTAAAATGTTTTATTTATGCAAAAACTACATGTGCTAGAGCAAAACTTTTTTTTTTAAATGTTCCCACAGTCCTTCTCTACATCTCCAGCAATTTTGGTGATGATACCATCTCTAGTCACTACATCACTACTGTGTTCCTGCAGCTTTAAAAATAACTATTACATGTTTATCAGTATTTATAAAAAAAAGTATACCTTCATTTTTTTCTATAAGTCACTTGTTATTATAGATGACTAAACATAATTTGACTTCTACATTTCTTAAACAGATGTGAACAAAATCCGAAATCTGAAATTATTTTACAGGTGTATTTTAAATGCTGAGTGTTCCTGAACCAACATTTTTGTACTTTTTCGTTTTTTAATATTCATCTGTTCCAAAGTGCATCTGAACTCAATCAAAGGAAACACCTGCCATTTCTAGGAGAAGTAAAAAAAATAGAAATGGGAAATTTAAATTGCAATATATTTGTAATTCATAAGACAAACATTGCCATATGGATCTGTTTAACCTTAGGGAACTCACATATGCTTACCCTTTTACTAACAAAGAAATACCATGTGTCTGCTATAATATATAACTGGTTTTAATCGTTCTCTTTAGTAGGAATATGTTAAAAGTACTAACCTCGATCTCTGTAGTACAGAGATCTCTGTACTTTATACTCTCTGAAGAGAGATTATTTTAAAAAAAATATTAATTTACATGGGACTTAGAAGTTTAGAGTTTAATTTGACACAGATTATTGCAGTAAAAACAGCAATTTAGTCTAGGGCCAAACACTTATTGCTGGTGCATTGCTAAATGGCAATAATAACCAAGGAGTTTTTAAAGTACATTAATAAGTACTAAATAATTAATATTTATCTATCTAGAAATATTATTCCCATATGTTGTTGATAGGCCCCACATTCAGTCCCCTAAAAATCCTGTGACATCCTTTGAGGTTTTCAATCCATATACAAAAACCATGCCAAGGTCTGGTTACAATTGTCCATAGTGCGCAATCATTGCAACAGAATTAGAATAAATTCTAGAGCTAGGTAAGATTTGATAAAATTTTTATATTGCAAAGATTTCAACTGTGCAGTGAAAAATAATTTTTCTATTTAGACGTGTTAATCTCACAGGTTTTATCAGGCAACATTTTGTAATTCTTAAGTGTATACCCTATTGTACTTTTACTCAGCCTACCAAATCATGTAACAGGTTGTGTTTTTATGTGCTAAGGCTCCCGATTACCACTGTTGTTCCTGTGTTACTGATGCATGCCTGTGTTCAGAGACTCTGCTACCTGTTCAACCCTTGTCTGCCCTCTTTGATTCACCTGTTGACTACCTGGACTGCCTTGCTGGTACCTGTGCCCCCTGCTCTAAACCATTGCCTGCCTGGCTACACCTCTGCCTCGTTTCTTAGTCCTGCATGGTTGCTCCTTATGACCTGGCCTGCCGACAAAGCCTGTGCATCTGGTACCCTTCTCTGATGTCCCCTGGTCCCCATTGGCCAGCTGCCTTGTGTGCCTATCGCCCCTTAAGAAGTAGCACCCTGGTGTTCCCCTCAGGAAAGTCTATCCACACTTTCAGGGGTATTGTGAAGAACAAGTGGGTTCACTTAGACAACGTCCTTAGAGGAGGTAGGAATTGTGGCACAGTGGGTTCACAGCCGCTGGTTTGTAAATAGTCCTGGCTTCAGCATTATCTCTTTTAGGAATTATTTCTACAATATGACTAAATAAATTAATTTGGTAAAATATCACTATTGTATTCCTCTAATTTAGTGGCCTATGATGAGATGTCATGACTGTAATCTTGTTATAATATATATATATTAGAGCACCACTAAAGCTAGCCCTACATAGGGTAATTATTAATTATCTGCAAAATTGTTTCCTTTAATGATTCCTTTTTAAATTCAACATTCACTGTGTAAAGTGAGTCCCTTTACTGTCGTGGCCAGTTTTGCTGTTTTTATTTGATTCTAGCAAACACACCATTGTTATAATATTCGGGGGGAAAAATCTGTCTATGAAACCAGCAGAAGAAAATGTCAGTTCTGCTGCTACAAAGACTTGCATGATTTGTATTCTGTATGTCTTAGCTGCAATGATATAAATTGATTCCGTCTCCTGAGGTAAAATTTCAGTTCGCCCTAGAGAAACAAAACGTATTTGCTCAGCCTCTCTTCTAAAAGATTTTAACTTTATTGCAAGCTCAGTAAACTATTAAACTGACATTTATTACTTCATGACAGCTTTTTGCAATGAACAATAAAGCACTTAAAATGCTTAAAACAAGAATAAATTCACAGAAAAAAAAACTTTTTGTCTAAAAGTGCAACATTTTTTTGCCAGAGTTAATTAGCTGTTTGAATTATATTTTTTTCCAATTTGCTATTTCTCAGCTGTTCGGATTGTCAAACTACAAAAACTTTCTGAGCAATTATAAGTCACTGTGAATTTTCAATTTCCTTTATCATAGAGATGACTTCATTGTTAGAGACTGGAAATAAAGTTTTGGAATATGTAAAGTGTATCTCAACAATCTCAGCAAATACTAGATATGGAACCTATCTATAAATAATGAACAAAAGGAAATAGGGAACAAAAGTTATATGCACAGCAACCTTTCTTATTCCTTGTTATATATAACGGCTGAAAAAAGGATGAACATGACTGGTACATTTGATGCTTGGTTCACATCTGTCCATTGCCATGCACTGGGTTCTTAAAGAGTATGAAACATGTATGCGTGTTAATACACATTGAACAACACACATTAAAGTAAATAGGTTTGAATGGAGCCTAAAAATAAAAGCTTAGGGGGGTAGTATAGGGGATAGCATGGGGACGCTTGGCCTAGGGCATTGAGCATATTTTACATCATTATTATATTTCCCATCTATTGTTACTACCTCATCAGCTACCCTAGCTGGGCATATAAATTATGATCCAGAATCATTAAGAAATCTAGTGAACTGACATCCATTAATCTTTGAAAGATATTGACTATTTATTACTTTGTACATACTTTTGTGTCCCTAGGCTTGATTGACATGTGGAAACCTCAGAGTATGCGGACGCAAAGTGGCAGTTTGTGGCCAGCTGTT
>CM070035.1:84079777-84090487 GCA_036250615.1 Ptychadena robeensis | reverse complement strand
TGCGAAGGACCCCCGCATAAGATCGGTCCCTCTGCGGGCAGTCCCGAAACACGTGTTCGGTCTGCCCACAAAGGTTGCAAGTCATGGACCTGGGGCAGTCCCTCGTCACATGGCCGGAAGTCCGACAGAACCTGCACGACTCGACCTTACAATTCTGTCCTACGTGGTCCGTCCCGCCGCACCTACGGCAGGTACGGGGGAGGTCCTCATAATACAGAATTCCGGGAGAGGATCCCAGGGTGAAAACAGGGGGGAGGTGCTCGGTCTCCCCAGAGGGAGACCTCCTCAACTTACAAAAGAAAGCCCACTTACTGGTCCAAAAGCCGTTGCCGTCGAGTATACGGGTGGGTTCCCGCTCCATGGTACAGTACCTTTGGAGGAAGGTGGCGATGTCTTTTCCTGAGACGTGGGGGCTTCGCATCGATACCGTCACCCGCCTTATCTCCCGCTGGATGGGGGAGATGGCTACGAACCTCCGGAACGGCGATTCTGGGGGGCTGATGTTACCGCCTGCCAATAACGTTTGCAGACCTGCAATGAGATAAAGGTGATCTAAAATATACCTCTCATGAAGGTCTGCACTGCCAGGGTCTCCGCCTTGCTGAAGCCTTGATCTAGTATGGCCATTTTCCCAAACACGTCCGGTGTCATCTGGGGCACCTTTCCGTCCACCTCACGGAGCCTTAGGACGACGGTCTGCTTCATCCAGGGTTCCAGGGTAGGAACCCCGTCCGGGAACCGGGGTACTGCGGCCATGGGGTCAGCGGCTGGGGCCGTGGATGCCACCTTCTGGGTCTGGGCGGCGGAGGATCCCTTCTTGCTGGTTTTCTTGGTCATATTCGGTGCTTGTGTCGTCGTCAGGTTCCGCACTGGAATCCAGGGAGGTCCAAAGCTTCGGGGGTCCAAAGGTTCTGGTTCCTCGGTTCCTGGGGTCGCCTGGTCTTCGGTAGTCACGTCCGGTAGGGGATCAGCTTCGGCTGGGCTGGAAGGCTTGGCGTCTGCTTCTCCCGGTTCTTCTGTGGCCCAATGGCCTGGGTTCCTCGAAATCCTTTTCAGTCCTTAAAAGGACCGTTGAGCTGCGACTGCCGGGGCAGTGGAGCTTGTGTATTGGGGAAAGGGAGGATCGCAATCTCGTTCCTGAAGGGGACTAAGCCTCAACCCAATAGCAGCATGCACGAGTGCAAGGCCGAGAAGAGGGTACCCCAAGCAGGACCTAAAGGCTTGGATAGATCTCGTGTTTCTCTCTCGTCCTAGCACTTAAGCCTAGACACCCTCTCGGGCAAGGAAAGATACTACACTTGATCTTAGCCAAAAGGCAGAGAAGCGAACTATTAGGTTACATTATGGTACCCGTTCGGTGGGACAGCATTTTTTCTGCTAAGATCTTCCGCTCCCAACCTCTTACCCCCTATGACTGACTATATTTATCTATAATTTCTAAGGAGGGTCAAAGGGGTGTCTTCCTTGACTCTTAGGGAGTTACCTGCTTGCTTATTGGAATTCTTATGTTTAGGTGGACACCTATAACTCAGCCCACTAATTGTAATATTACTAATTAATACTCATTACCTTTTAACCGAACCATGGCTCCGTTAAGTCTGCTTTTATGTTTATACTAATTTGCATGGGCCCTTTGAAGTAAAATTAAGACCAGGTGATGTGGTGCCACCCTGACCTGTGAATGAATAGGTTTGATCTGGCTTTTGTTAGTAGGTTCTAATCAAATTAACATTCTATTGTGTACCAGATCTATTGTTTAGGGTTGACTGACTGTTTAGGGTTGTAGACAGGTATGATACGGTGTGATACTAATATTTGTCTATTAATGGAGATCAATCATAAAACCCATATGCAACACCGATAATCAGCCGGTCACCCTTTGTGGTACTAATGGGATCAACCAGGAATTTACCAGCATGTCGGATCACCAGTCAGTGTAAGAAAAAATTGTATTTGTATCAGACCCACAAAAAAGTCATCTAGTACAAGTGACCAAAGCAGTGTTAGGTTTCCCACATCCTGCATGAGTTGCCATTTAGGTCATTTTAAAACAAAGGTCTTTCAGAAGCATGATACTATTTTGAATTGCCGAACTACAATTTGAAATAAAATTGTAGGAAAATAAAGGAAATTACATGCAGTTGAGATTAGGTGGAATTATGATCCTTTTGGGTAGTTTGTCAGCCAGAAACACAGGGCAGCTAAAGAATGTGTTTTTACTAAGAATAACCAAATTCCACAGCAAATGTTCCACAGTCTTTGAAAAAATCACAACTACATGAAATGGGAGATAAAAGTTTTAAAAAGCAATTGACATTGTTTGCAAGGTAAGATAATCATTTTTATGAACTAAAATTATTTGAAAAGGAAAGGTAAATTATGTTTCTTACACATAAATAAAATTCTCTAAGAAGGCAGCAACAAACATGTGGAAGCTGTGATTGCTTACCAAATACAGAATTGCAGAGCAGCCAAGTGTTTGCACATGCATTTCAAATTTTCTAGCCTAGTAAATTTAGCACTTGCATACAAATAGTATTTGACTGCAGTATTTATCTAAGAGAGCTAGAAACCCCTATGTAAAAACCGGTTTGCTCCTGTTATATTTCCGGATTTATAAAAATAACACAAATTAGGACAATTCAATTGAAACATGTAGGAACAGAGACATAATCCCTATATTTATTTAAAAGAATAATGAAAAAAAAACAACCAGTAACAGGTTTTAAAAAAAAGTTTTATCAATTTATTACGTCTTTTTGCATTATTTTTGCATCGTCTCAAAAAAACAAGTAACACCAAACAACTAATAACAACACAAAAAACAACAGGAACTTTAGAAAATATAAACCAACTGAAAAAAATTGTTGTCCATTAATAATTTTGTTATTGTGTTAATTAATATGGTACTATGTTTTTTTGTAGGTGTAACCTATTACATTTACATCTAGATTTTTCTTATAAGGTTTAGTAAGTAATATAACTTTTCAGGCAATTCATAAATCCTCAAAATATGCTGACTGTTCTACTGCATGTTCTTTTGAATATGTAGAGTTATCTGGACTCAAATTGAACTTGTTACTTTCATCACTAGGGTTCACTTGTTACGTAGAAACAGCCTCACAACAGACATAATGCCTGAGGAAATCAACCAGGGCTAACATTAGTTATAATTATTATTATTATTGTGATTACTATGGGTAAAATAGTAATTTTATTTGTGTTAAATTAATAATATATTGTTAGTGTCAGACAAATTAGGCAATTTATTTAAGGCAAATTTTTCAAAACATCTACTATACAGAAACAATTCTTTATTTACATTTTGACAGCAACCATATTTCGTTAAATCAATGTACACAACCTTTCATGCTTTTTTATGCTAATGTATTGACTAGAAAGAGCAACATATACATTAAACGCTTCGTTGTATAGGGCACACCCATAGAAGAGATGAAGGAGGAAGAGGAAAAGTTTTAACGCTCCCATACACGGGTCGATTTTTTCACTCAATTTTGACCAGATTGATCACTGCGCGCATTCACGGCAATCGATCGGTGATCAATTGAGTGCTGCCCACCGACTAAAAATTGGATCAGACATTGATCTGACATGTCGTTATTTTTTTGGACGATTGTTTGGCAATCGAAGTATGTTGGTGGACCCATAGCTCCCTATGCAGCAGCCTTTTTGATCTATTGATTCTGTGGAATCTACCATTTTGGCTATTGGCTCCTGTCAAAATCCACCACAAATTGGATTCCCAAGGTAGTGTTTCATCTATTCCAAAATGATTGATCGGCAGGAATGATTGAATCGGGAATCAATCGATGACAAATCGAGGTGGGTACTTTTAGGAACTTACCTTTTAGGGAAAGATTAGTGGCACTCACACGCACAAATCCAGGTCTTAGGAACCTAAAGATAATAGGTGATACAGCCATGTTGCATGGCTAATATAGTGAAATACTTTTCACATGACCACGTTGTAGATTCAGGTTCAGCTCAGTATGACATATTTCAGTCTACATTTTGTGTATATATTTAAGATACATGTTTTTGTGAAATATTGCATGCTTGACACTTTAAATAGGATGTGCCAGTACTTTAGGTTCTCAATGGGCAGGTAGAAATAAAAGATTAACTTTGTGATGTTTGCAGTTGTATTGCTTACATAAAAATGTAGTACCTCACTGACTACTTTTACTTGTTAAGTGGGATTTCTCTTTAATAAAAGCAGTGATTTTTTTGATTCCGGCTGGAATTTTTGCTTGCTCCTGTTTGTGTGCAAGTGATTGTATCCTTATTTCAATGTACAGGTTAGAAAAGACTTCTGACTGCTAAACTACATTTACATACTGTTTATACATTTTAGCTCTCATCTTGTCAGAGCTGGAACATCATGTAAGAAAATGAAAGCAAGGTCAACATTCTGCAATACTCAGAAACACTGTTCTTGACATTGATGTATCACTTTTTGATTATTTTCAAGGGGGTAGCAATTACTTAGGAAAGTGGTCTTTAAATATACTTCTAAAGTGAGATGAAGAAAGCATTGTCTAGCAGAAAAGTACACAAACTGTAATTGTACAGAAGACTTATCATCTTGTGACTTTCTCCAACTTGCAAGCATGCATATGTGTTAGTAAGAAGATGGGTTGAATGCTGTTATTATATTCTAGAAGGAGAAATATATAATAAAAACACATCTACCATAAAAACCTTTAACAATGACACTTTGAAAGGAGGCATATTGACTACCAGTGTTTTAAATGTGTCTGAGTTTCTCTTTCAATGAGAGTGGAAGCACGGAGGTCAGAAACAAAAGTAATTCTGTCTCCTCCATCTATTTTCACACTTTGATAAACTTCGTTCAGCTACTACTACCCTGACAAGTGACTTTTGCAGCCATTCAGGGGGATTTTTTTTTTAAAAACTCAAAGTTAAAATTCTATCTGCAAATGCAAACTTTGCTAATTACAGACATAATTTCCCAATAATGTTATAATTAAATAAAGTAATTTTCATAAAACAATTTAAATGTTATTAGCAACAATAATAAATAGGATAACATTACCAGCCATGGCTGTAAACATATAACTGTCACCAAAGATACTGTGTTCATTGATACCACATAAACTCAATCAACTAAATTAAATTGATATTATGGTCTGTCTGACTAAAAAAACACAAGTTAGGCTTAAAGCTGGGCTTCAGGTAACAAGAAAAACTACCCTTGTAATTTGACAGCCTAGGTATAAAGAAACAACAGAACGATTGGAGGGTAAATCTGATCACTGTTCCCATCCCCAAAATAATATTGAAAATATGGAAAGGGCCCCTCATTGGACTTTGAATGAAACAGTGATACAATTGTTAACTGAATTAATAAAACCTTTTTATTTATGAAATCCTTGTCACAGCGAGTGCGTAATTTACATCACACAGAAAGCAAAAATGCACATGGCATACAGAATGTATTGAAACACATAAATCCATACATAAAAGAAACGAACAGTCGATGATGATCTAAATAAGGTGCATGTAAGGCATAAATCCATACATAAAAGGAACAAACTGGCGATGATGATCTAGATAAGGTGCAAGTAAGGCAACATGTTTCGCCGGTGGGGCTTCTTCAGGCCGATGCACCCTAAGATGTATGTGGTTCTCACATGGAAGATACGATATGGGAGATGTCTGTGTGAAGGAAACACGACAGTTCTCTGGGTTTTCAGGCGGCGCTCGGCTCGTCTCACAGACGGAAACACTTGTGTAGATAGAAAGGTAAAAAAAGTCAAATGGTAATATTTTATTTAGGTTTATTAATTCAGTTAACAATTGTATCACTGTTCCATTCAAAGTCCCATGAGGGGCCCTTTCCATATTTTCAATTTGACAGCCTTGGGGGAAAAAAACTAGTGCCTTCTCTCTCAAGTTTGTTAGTTCTGTTTGTGAACTGTGGAGGTTTATCACCATAGCCCACACTTGTGAAGAGAAGAGGCTATAAGGAAACAGTTTCTTGAGACTGATTATGCAAAGCAATAAAGTAAATAAAACTTTTTTTTGTATTTATACTGATACAAAAACACACATTTTGCCCTTCCCATGAAGTTCAGCAGATTTGAAAGAGGTGTAAGCATGAACTGAATTTTTGAAAATCTGAATTCACTTTTGTTGGATATGATCCGTGCTGCTCCAGGGACTACAATTCAAAGTAAAAAAAACACATTTCCAATTTCACAAAAAACAAATATAAATACATACTGTTTTGAAATCTGTCATACAAGAGAAATTTGAAAGATTTTATCATTCAAATTATAGCTTTTATTCATTTTCTCTTTTTTTATGTAATTTGTTTGATACATAATTGTGTGTTTCAAACATTTTTATATTCAGGATGTCTACTAGACCCTTGTACGGACATATTTTGGTAAGTTACAGTCCTACAACATAAAAAAATTCTATGGTGCGGTTTTGTTACAGAAATCTGGACCTCACAAGAGCACTAGGTGATCCTTCCTATTTTCCCACCCCCACACATAATTTGCACAAGCAATGGGAATCTTCCTCCTAACTTCCCACTCCACTTCATGCATCAATGCTTCTTCTTGTTATCGCCAAGGGAGGTCTGAAATATTTGCGAAATTTGTGAATTCTTGAACAGCTGATATTTGTTGAATATATATTTACAATTTGAATATTCCAGCTCAACACTATTCAATAATTAGCCCCATGCAAAATTGTTTAGCCAATTATGAGCTTCAAGTTGAAATGTCTGTTTACCAGTTGTCAAGATCAATCCTGCCAAAATCATAAAATTATCTGTAATTTTTTTTAAGAATAAGCCTAAGCCTTAAAGAATAAGTTCTAAGGTAGCATCCTGAATACAAGTTGCTATTACAGTAAAACATGCACACATTTTTTTGTAGGGGAACAGATCCCTGACGACCCAGCCTACTGCCTGTTACACCTCACACCCATACCCATCTCTAAATACAAAAAGATGTCACTATCCCACTTGCAAAGGCTTTGATACCCCTATTTTTGGGGAAAGCATTCTACTCATCCCATTGATCTGTGGGTTAGCAAGGTCTCTGAGATCATGGAGGCAGAGGAACTATTGCCAAGAGGGATGACTGGTATTACCAACATTACGCTTCTTGGGCCACATGGATCTATTTAATTTCCTCTGTAAGGAAATTAGACACAGGTAGTATAGGGAGAGGATTTTGATGGGTTTGAAAATGCATACAAGCCATTTAAGGTATGATGCCTTTATGTATGATTTTGCACTTTCATTTGTGAGCAACAGGAGACGACACCAATTGTTTTAGTTTAGTTTTCTTTCCTTCTTTTTCTTCAAGGGTAAACATGTCAATTTCTTTTGTTTAGTATGAGGTATTATTCTCAATATATGCATGGTGTACATGTTTCACCTGACTATATTTTTGGTATGGTTTGTTATAAAAAAATGAAAATAAAGATTATAAAAAAATGCGTACATTTATTATTAATAAAATTTGTTTTCAAAATACCAGTGTATATGTATTTTTATCAGTAACCCAACTAGAATCATGATAGATTAAAATAAAAAAAATTGAAGTTGGGTAGTTGTCATTTTGCTCTCTCTGTGAACTCTACATTTATATGGATAGGCACTGATCTTTTTCCTAGAAATATCTGCCAAAGTGAATACATTAGAACTTGGCCTCATTTCTTAAGGGAGAAAAAAAGAAACCAAAGATTCTAGCTAGAGGAAAATTATATATATTTTTTAATTGGAGCAGGAGTAGATTTACATATTATTAGATAAATTGCAATCACAAAAATGACCAGTAAGCATTTTTAGACAAGGTTGGAGGAATTCATTATATTCTTTCCTGCAAAACATATTTAGCATTCTGAACATTTGCATTGTTGTCAGAGGTAATACATTTGATTAAGCCCATATAAATTACACTGTATTAACCAGTTTAATGACTCAATCAGCAAGTACCATTGGGCTTATCTTATTTGCTGCATCAATGATCAAACTCTTGCCTAAGTGTAAAGTACAGTCATTTTATGAGAAAGGAGATGTTTTATGATTTCAAAGAAGTGTATTTTTCTGCAGAAATACAAATTTATTGTAGACTGATCTCATTTATTTTCCAGTTGATGGAGATGCTGCCATTAAAAGTATACATAATTGCATTCAAGGCATACTGAATTATTCTGTGTTCTATTTTGCTCTTTGATGCCCTGTGCAGCATCTTTTTATATATCATGATGCAATCTGTGAAATGATTACCCTGTTGAGTGAAGACAGATTGAAAAAACACATTCTTGCATCCAGCATACTGCCTGGACCATTAATGTGATTAGCAGTTATACTTCATCAACATGATCACTAGTACACCCTTTCAATAATGGGAAAGGACAATTTATTTATGGAGGCTCCTTATCTCCACTGTAATGACCATAACAAAAGGGAAGGCCAGGGAACACATATGAAGATATATGTATGCGAAGCATCATGGAAGAAACAATCACTGAATGATGATACAAGTTGCAGTGAGTTTTGATGAGTAGTTACGTCTCTCTCGAAACTTGTTACAGTACAGGACATCTATTAAGCCAAATTCCAAGAATACCCTACATCTTATAAGGTCCTTTCACACAACACATGCTGTGATTACAAGGCAGCAGTTTACAGACAACTGCCTCATTTGCTGTAATGTAAATGCATTAATTACAGGTAAATAAACCCTGCCTTAGCGCATGCCACTGTGCTGGGTCTTCCATGCTAGTGTATTGGATATTTACTTGTGCTGTGTCAGCGAATTATGGAAAACTGTGCGATTTTCCCGCGAGGAAAACCGCACAGTGCAGCTGCCCCCTGTAATCCCCTATGGTAAATGACGTGCCTGTCAGCATCCAAACCCAGGGACAGTCCGGTGTTTGGCTGCAGCTCTATCCCTTAAACCACCGGAATGTTTGTTCAGTGCCTTGTCCCATACCTTATACAAAGACACCTGCTTACCTAATACTCATTGAACCCTGAACCCTTGGTCCCTCCCATGGAATTCCTATAAAATCCAGGTCCTTGCTTAGCTTCAATGCCAGATTATTGTGCTTCCAGCCAGTGTCACGCTCCTGCTTGCTTCCTCTCGCTACCTGTTGCTCCTGCCATTACTGTTTCAGCTACTGGACTCCGATCCTGACCACAGAACATTACAGAGCCAGTCTATACTGGTGCATCATGCCCACCGGAGACACATGTTTAGATGTTGTTTACCAATGGGTGGTGTGTGACGCTCGCAAACTGCGCCTGATGTGTTTCCGGGAGCAGTTCGCTAATAGAAATTTATAGGACATGGAAATACCGTGCCCGCACGCACATGCCAACATGCCCATAACACCCGAGTCCAAGTCTGCCGAAATTCACATTTTCAGTGGGTTCACTGGGGATAGGTCAGTATTCCCAGGTGCAGCTCAGGGTGTGTTTTTTTGTATAACAAGCTTACACCGAGCTACACTCGGGGTAATGCCAGGGAGGTTAATAAAAAAATAGATGCACTGGAAAAAACACTTAAAAAAAGATGCACTTGAATCCGTCACAAATTTTTCTATATTTTGCCATAGTACCTCTGCGTACATATTAACATTTTTGCATTTTAAATAATGACACAGCAATGTCAATCCACTCCATAGAATGGAGTTGGTGGAGAGATGATGGAGAGCCAGGGTGGTAGAGGTGTAAAAAAGAAAGGGGTAGAGACAGCAGAGAGAGAGGCGAGGATGAGAAGGATGGTGAAGAGAGAGGTGGGGAAAAGGCAGAGAGTTGGAAGAGGACAATAGGGGAAGAGAGAGAAAAGAGAGAAATATGGGTTGTTGGATAGAGGACGTTGATTGATCCTTCCTGCCAACTACATGTCCAATACTAGTTATTTACATGAGATGTTTCTGGCTGATCATTTTGGAGAACAGGTATCTAGCAAAGATTATATTCTCATAGATATTGTGATATCTGATAGAAGATTGTAATAGAATGGGGGTTGGGATATCAGAGATGCAGAAGAGATTTGTAAAGGAAGATGGATGGAAATGGTTGACCCCTGGGGCCCAAAAACACAATCACATTTCATCAGGGAACCCAATTGCTTTGCAATAAGTTTTTAAAGATCAGCATATTCATCATGCGTAACTGCATCTCCCAGAAATCCAACAAAAGGGACTATCAGGCCAAAGCAATCATCTGCTGAGTTGCAGTGAAGATAAACAGAATGAGCACAAATGGAGCTTGTGGCAGACCTGTTACATATATATATACAGGGGTGCACATAACTTTTTTAGTTCAGATGAGTTCAGATGAGTACCAGGAGATATTGTTTGGTACTCACCCCATATGTAGCGTGGTCTACTCACTGTCCTCTGCGTCACCCTCCTGCATGGTAGATTCTGCTGCAGATGGACCTCCCTGTTCCTAATTGAGCCTCCGATTAGCTGCCTCCATCCACAGGTCACCTGTGTTTGAAAAAGTAACTTGCATTCCCAATTTGACACCCCTAACTGCAAACGTTTATAGTTATTAAAGCTTCATTGCAGTTTTTCAAGTGACATAAATTGTATATGTTTAACAATAAAAATTGCCCTTAATAATCACTCCCTCCACACAGACACACACACTACTCCCTTATCACCACACACACACACAGGCACACACAC
>CM070035.1:84031183-84045083 GCA_036250615.1 Ptychadena robeensis | reverse complement strand
CCCCCCCCCCCCCGGTGACTATGATATTGATGGATGTACTGAAATGGGGGGGAGGGGAGGAGAGAGGTGGAGACAGCCAGGCTGAGAGAAGAAGAGGCAGGCACGGTAAAACTCCTATCTGGGGACGGAGATGGAGGGGAACAGGAGAGGGCTGAAGGAGGGGAAACCCCAGATACACAGTCAACCCCAGAGCGTCACTATACAAGAGACTTCCAGGAGCCACAAAGAGTACAATCTACACCACCATCTTACCCTAGCCCCAGAACCACTATGACTCAACCCAATATGCAGGGAAGCGAAGTAATGGAGGAAGTTAAACAAAGTTGTACCCTAGTAGAAACTAACTTGGTGGGACAATTAGACAATACATCATCCTCAATGGACTCGTCGTCAACCTCAGTAGCTGGAAGAGAGGCACTATGGCAGCAATATTCGCAATCAATGATTACCAAGCAGGATGTTCAGAATCTAGTCCAAGAGGGGAAAGGTGTATGTAAAACAGAAATTAACGTAATCAGACAGGATATTCACCAGCTATTTACAAGGGTGGACCAGCTTGAGAATGACGATCAAACGTTGCATGAGGAGGTGAAGTCGCTGCGGAGGGTGGTCACCTCCCTGACATATACAGTCAGAGACCTGCAACGCCAGAATGAGGACTTAGAAAATAGAAGCAGGCGTAATAATATAAGAATACAAGGGCTCCCAGAGTCAATACAAGAAGAGGGGCTTAAAAAGGCGGTGACCACCCTATTCAATGACATTGAATATATGGAATTTAAGATGGATAGGATCCATAGGGTCCTAAGACTCAGAGCGACAAGGGACACCCGAGGGATGTAATATGCTGCCTACACGAGTACAGTATGAAGGATAAGATCATGAACTGTGTGAGGAGGCATCCGGAGGTGAAACTTGGGAACACGGATATCCAGCTTTATCCAGATATAGCATGGTCGACGCTGCAGCACCGCAGGCAATTGGCACCTCTGTTGGAAATTCTCAGAGAACAGGGACTGCAGTACAGATGGGGCTACCCGTTCTGTTTGACAGTACGGAAAAATGGACGGTCATACATTATCAGATTCCCAGAAGATGTACAGGGTTTTTGCGAATCCTTAGACATTATGCAACCAAATCTCCCAGGAAGGGAACCTTTGATTCCTGCACACATGGCCAAGGAACGGGAGACCTGGAAAAAGACTAAATACGCTAAAGAAGTAGTCTGAAAGGGCAGTGTGGCGCCGCGGGTGGAGGGGGGCTGAATGGGTCGAGTGGTCTCGCCATCGAGGGGGGGGGTTGGCCTCCTCCCCCCCTTCCCCCCCTGGTACCTCCCCCCTGCCCCCTCCTCTGCGGACTGAGGTGTCCCTGGGAGAGAGACAGTTTCCTATCCTTGCATATTCTTTTTTTTATATTTCCTTTTTTTCCTCCTCAGGGAGGATAGATAGTAAGAGGCTACAGACGGCATGAACATAGGGGACAGAGATGCGGTCAGAGCGTCGCCTTTGTGCTGGATGGGTAGTACCCCAAGGCTAGCGTTCGCCCCGCCACACAGGGAGGGAGGAGGGAGGGCCGACCCCTGCAGGGGAAGAACGAAACACTGCTGGATTCACAGATATCCTGACACCACATCTGACAAGGCTGTTTAACAGCTTCATGAATGGGGAAGAGGTACCCCAGCAGACGAACCATTCATATATATCAGTGTTTGTAAATACAGGTAAAGATCCGGCAGATTGTAAACGTTATCGACCAATTGCGCTATTAAACACCGATATAAAAGTATATGCAAAAATTTTGGCAAATAGAATATTAACCTATCTGCCGGTGCTAATACATAGAGACCAGAACGGTTTTATACAGGGAAGGCAGACGGGTGATAACACCAGGAGAATAATTGATATAATAGAAGTAATAAATAGAAGAAAAGCTGGGGCGGTGGTGCTGAGTCTAGATGCAGAAAAAGCCTTTGACAGACTGAGCTGGCCCTTCCTGATGGAGACATTGAAACATTTTGGATTTAATTGGGCCTATTTAACAGCGGTAAGAGCTCTATACTCAGCACCATCAGCCTCAGTTAAAACACCAATCGGTAATTCAGAGGTGTTCCCAATCTGCAACGGTACCAGACAGGGCTGTCCATTATCTCCCATTCTATTTGCGTTAGCAATAGAACCGATGGCGGCTCATGTAAGAAACAATAGCAACATCAAGGGAGTGGAAGAAGGGAACCAGGAATATAAAATCTCACTGTTTGCGGATGATGTGCTACTGAGCATAACACAACCAAACACCTCTATCCCATCTTTAATGAGTATTTTATATCAGTATGGTGTGGTGTCAGGATATAAAAACAATGCAGGGAAAACTGAGGCAATGCCATTAAACATGGAAAAAAGGAATATAGAATGTAATTTTAAGTGGAAGTGAAGCACGGAGCAAATAAAATACTTGGGAATAAAAATAACGGCAAGATATGACAAATTATACCAAAGTAACTACCCCCCATTAATAAAAGAAATAGAAGACATGATGAGAAAATGGAAAAAACATACGATCTCCCTGTTTGGAAGGATTGAGGGAATCAAAATGATGGTAATACCCAAATTTTTATATCTATTCAATACAATGCCAGTCAAAATCCCAATAAAAACAATTCATAACATACAACAAATGATACTATAGTATATATGGGCTTATAAAACACATAGATTGTCCTCCAAACTTATTAAAAATATTATATAGCAGCCCAATTGAGACCACTAAGGGTTTGGATGGATGAGGAAAATGTCCCTAGATGGGCCCAATTAGAGGAAGATATTCTGAAAACAAAAAATATGAAGGAATGGATATGGGGGCAAGGGAGGGCAAGAGTAAAGACCTACGAATGCTAGATACAATTAGACATACAATAAGAATATGGGATCAAAGTAAATATAAATATAGGCTAGTAAACAAAGTTTCGAGACTAGAGCCAATAATTGGTAATCAGCATTTACCCATAGAATGGTCCAAGAAGAAAAAAAGAATATGGGAGGAGGTGGAGATTCCGAATTTAGGCGACATCGTGTCATCCCAGGGGAACTTAGACCCATTTGATGTTTTCAACAGAGAGAAAGGCTTCCTGAGAGCGAGCGATATACATATATCCAGGTGTGTCACTACTTCAGGGGCAGGCTGGGGGACAGGGGGCTCCGGGACCACACAAATGAACAACTGTGCAGTCAAAATAAAAGCACGAAAGGGTTCGTGGCAGATCTTTACAAGATCCTCGAGGAGAACGGGGAATGGAGGCCCAACTATATGGGGAAATGGAATGGGATAATA
Organism: Ptychadena robeensis; assembly: GCA_036250615.1. Classification (NCBI taxonomy): domain Eukaryota; kingdom Metazoa; phylum Chordata; class Amphibia; order Anura; family Ptychadenidae; genus Ptychadena; species Ptychadena robeensis. Next base: position 84,041,756 of record CM070035.1, on the reverse strand, counting down.
GGAAGAGAATTGTCTCCCCAAGAATGGCAGCAAATATGGGAGAATGCCAAGAAAACTTCGATATCAGTCACCCATAAAGAAAATATATACAAAATCCTGTATCATTGGTACTACACCCCCGAGAAATTACATAAAATATACCCGCAAGCGGTGGAAGAATGTTGGAGGTGTGGGGTGGGAACATTGGAACATATATTTTGGGGCTGTAGAGATTTGGAGTTTTTTTGGAGGGAAGTAAATCATATAATGGAACAGGTAGTGAATGATAAGATCCCTATGAATATAGAAACACATATAGTGGGGGTATCAATGACCTAAATAGAATCAAAAGGAAAATAGTGACCCATATATTGACAGCAGCCCGATGCACAATAGCAGGAAGATAGAAATCTACGGTACCCCCCACTCGCAGAGAACTCCTCAATAAGGTTAATAATGTACGAACGATGGAATACCTGACAGCAGGGATTAACAATAAATATGAGGCGTTCCCTGCGATTTGGGATCAATGGGACACCTTTATAGAAGAGAAATCAAAATGATGGACTGCAAAAGAGAGGGAAGGAGAATATAAACGCACCTTGTACAGGGGAGAGGTGGAAGTGGGGAAAGGAGCAAAATTGTAATGGGTTATGTATGGGGATGAGTGGTGACGTATACTGCTAAAACGATGAGATTAAGTTTAATATGTCAGGCATGTATGTTTTATATGGCTGTATGTTATATTTAAATATAATAAAGAATATATTGATCAAAAAAAAGAAAACTTGTTCGGAAGACATTTTTATCTTGGACTATTTAGATTTGCGATCGATTTCACGGCAGATTAGGAAAGTAAAAAAGTTCCAGCATTGATGGTGTCAGTATAAGAAAAACATGCACTGGAAGGATGCAAGTCATGAGTGAAAGGAAAAATATTAGCAGATCAGTGTTAACAGTGGGACTAAAACCATATTCCATGTCCTCCACATAATAACTGGTTCTAGCATTGCTTTGCTCCCTGTTCTATTCGCCTTCCACACTATGCTGCTATTGTGCTGCCTCCAGCAGTTATATAGCAATATCATTGCTGTGTTTTTTCTATGCGTGTTAGTAATGTTAGTAGTTAATGTTATGCTGCCACCTAGTGGGTATTGCCTGCTATTACATCTATCTGTGATTTACCTCATGAGATGTGATGTAACTTCCTCCTTCCTCACTGTGAGCTTCCTGCCACCATTAAGAGCAGACACACATCTGGGCTAGGAAGGAATATTCTTTTTGACCTCCTGAAGTAACTGCATTCATCACTGAAAGTTACCCCATCTGTTGTACCTATGGATGTTTACAGCTTTCAATAAACTCGATGAAACTACTACTAAGGGTGAGTTCAGGCATAGAGGTCTCAGGAAGGGAAATCGCTATACAGCTATTGGAGTCAGAATAGCTATAGATGGAGGGAGAAAAAGAGCCTTCCCTCTAAGATCCCTTTCACACTATATGTGTTGCGTTTTAAAAACACATGCTTTTTTTACTGCACATGTTTTTTTTACATTTTTCATTGATTTGTTAAAAAACGTAAATGCAAAATGCAAACGCAGATGTAATGTGAAAAACAAGTTTTTGTACATATGCAGAAATGCATGCCTTTAAAAAAAAACATATAGTGTGCAAGGGCCCTTAAAGTATTCTCAGTTATCTCACTGATGTTTCTTCTACCAGTGAGTAAGTTGGTGGAAATTCAAGACTGGAAGAAAGAAATAAATACCCTATTTTTTGGACCATAAGACGCATTTTCACCCCCAAATTTGGGGGCAAAAAGTGCCTGCGTCTTATGGTCCGAATGCATGACCCCCGCGGCCACTCGGACACCGGTGGTCGCACCTTGGCTTCCCACCAGCTCTCCTTAGCCGGGGAGCTGTCAGATGTGAGATGCCGGCGATGTCCGGCTCTCTCATCTGAACTGTGTATTTACCTATGCCAGCAGAGCTCAAAGCCCTGAACTGGCATAGGCAATGAAGGGAGAGATCCAGCACACAATCCCCCTTGACACAGCATACCACATCCCATTAATCAAAACATTCAGTTAATGTGATGGAAATTAATATTTTCTTCACTAATAATAAATAAAGTTTGTATTATGTAATTAGTTTCTCGGAGTGAGTCTGTTCATTTTAATCAGTGTTCTTTGTGTTTGTATTGTTTTTTCTTTTTTTATTTAAATCTTGTTTGTACCCTTCATTTTTTTATCTGCATTTTAATGTAACTGTTTCATTTAACCACTTTTTTTTGTATAAAAAGGAGAATAAAAAAGTGAATGGGGACTTGTTGTCCTTCACTAGTATGGGACAAGGATAGTTAAAAAGCCCCACTATATACCCAAGAGCTATTTAAATGCCACAGAAACCTCTTAATAGCACCAAAAGTTAACTAAGTTAAATGTTAGGCGATTTGAATTTGTTTTAGATATTCAATAAAGAAAGAACTTTATATTTCTAGATTGTCGTTGTCCACCTCCCACACACACATACACACACACAAACACACACACTATGGCCTAAGGTTTAAAATGTTTGCATCTTCTGTTTTGGGATGAAGTACTTAAAAACATGGACAGACACATTATCAATTTCTACATTTCAGTTCATGATTATTATTTTCAGTCATATATCAAAACTGCAACAAATACACCAAAGGATATATAATTTACAGGGAAAAAAACATTACCACTTCCTGAGATTACAGTATTTTGGGAGATGGATGAACAATTTAATATTAAACTAAACTGCCTTGAGAAAAAGATGTCCAAGACACATGTAGAAATTTCAACATGACAAAATGATTTATTGTACAAATTTGGTTTATACCTAGTATAAAGAACGGGGATTGTTAAAACACAATAGAGAATGATTATGTACAAAATTGGACCATGTGAGACTGACTTTCAATTACAGAAACATGTTACTTTCTCTGTTACCGATGCAAAAAGCATAGCTTATGTTGATATTGATTCTTCGCTGGATGGGGCACAAAGTTTGGCTGTAGGACATCATCAGTTTAATGATGTAATACATTTGAAAAACTGGGAAACTTGATCACCTACAAACAACAGCATTGCAATAAAGAAGGATTCATTAGGGAAAAGGTAACCCAGAGAATATATCCTTATTCTGTAGAATTTTGTACTGAGATCAGGGATACAAATCATACTACAATATAGTTCTTATTAGATAAAAACCAAATGTATTTACTATTTTAACCTCCCTAGCGCACTGCTGAGGTCCAGATTTTTGTACCAAAAGTGCACCATAGATTTCAATGGTACATGTTGTAGGCCTGTAATTTCCCAAAATATGTCTGTACAAGGGTCTAATAGACATCCTGATTATAATAATGTTTGAAACAAACAATTATGTAAAATAAAATTATTATTATTTTTTTTTTAATAAAATTTATGAGAAAACACAAATATCAGGGCACAAAGCTATTCTGCTATGTACTTAACATCGCCCAAATAAAGTCACTGGTGCCCCAGATGTGCCCATTTGCAGTTAACCCTCTCTAACCTGGTGTGATGAAATCAGGGCCTTTCGGCAGGCAAAGCATCTGGTAATCCAAAACAACACCCTTTTAATCTTTGCTGACTATTCAGCTGAAGTCTCCCGCAAACGCAGGGCATTTTCGTCTACATGTTCCTGGCTTTACAATAACCGGCTCCGCTTTACCCTGGCATATCCCGCAGTATTGCGTTTCCAATCTCCGGATGGGGAGCAACATTCCTTTGATGACCCGATCAAGGCTGGAAAATCTCTGCAGCTGTCCCCGTCCCAGCGCCCACCCAAACTTCCACCAGAATCGACGACTGCTGTGTCCCTGCCGCGTCAAAAACCGACGAGAGCATCATTGCTCCCCTCTCCTGTGGACAGCGACGATTGATCCTTGCAGACTACCCCTGCAGGGGGTGAATTTAATTAAATTTAGCTTAATGCATGCCGTTTCTCTCCGGGCTGCTTGTTCTCTGTACGTGTTCGACTATGGACCTACATGGAGAAAAAAGTGAAGTTCCTAACGTAATGTATGGTTTTTCCTTAATTGAGGTTTTCCTCACCATTCTTTGGCCCTTGGGCCGTGTTTTTATTACTCAGTTTGTTTTTGTTGTATTTGGTCACACACATGTTGCTGATATGCTGGGGTCTGTGGGTATGTTCTCTGATTTCCTTGCAGGGGTCGTGCCTCTGGATTTGGTGTCTTTCTGGGAGCACTGGGCTTCCTGCCACTTTGCATGTTATCGCACATTCCATGTTATGCCTATGTAGTTTATGCGGGTAGTTTCTTGGAACGCTAAGGGTTTGAGAACCCCTCAAAAACGTTATCAGGTACTCCGGCACCTGCAGCGTTTGAAGGCAGATGTTGCCCTTATTCAGGAGGCGCACCTCTCAGAGGCTGATTTTGGACGCATGAGAAAGTTGTGGGTGGGAGAGGTTATAGGTTCAGCAGCTGCTGGCAGGAAGGCTGGGGTACTTATATTGTTCCGCTCTAGTTTTCAGTACACGTTGGTTTCGCAGGACTCCCTGCCTGGTGGGAGAGGGGTCAGGGCAGTAATTCAAACTGCTCAAGGATTACTGACCATTTTCAATGCATATGCGCCCAATTCCTCTCCAGCCTCCTTTTACCAGGAGCTCAGTGGGTGGATAGCGTCCGCACCATTGGAGGCGGTCATTGTCGGGGGGGATTTCAACTCGGTTATGTCTATGGGGGAGGAACGCAAATCTGACGCCCCCCACAAGCGTACTGTAGCACCCGAGGCGGTACCCCAGCCAACCCCATTGGCGTCATTTGCTGAGGCTCTGAATTTGTTGGATGTGTGGCGGGTCCATCATCCAGCTGACAGAGAATTCTCATTCGTTTCTATGGTCCACCACTCCCTGTCCCGCATAGATTACATCTTTGTGTCCCCTATGCTTCTGCCTCTGGCTGCTCGGTCTGAGATACACGATTTAGTGATCTCGGACCATGCCCCAGTGTCAGTGGGCCTCCAGGACAGGCAGAAACACGCCTCTCCACCGATTTGGCGATGTCCCTCGCATTTATTTGCGGACAAGGAATTTCCCATGATCCTCCAAGCAGCGTGGCGGTAGTACGAGGAGTTTAATGCCCCCCACCAGTCTACCCCGGCACTCTATTGGGAGGCGGGTAAAGCATTCCTCCGAGGGAAGATTATCACATACGCAGCGACAGTCAGGAAGCGCACCCAAACTGCCTATGTAAAGGCTAGTGCTGCCTTGCGAGCTGCACATGCAGCGCTCACAGAGCGCCCCTCTAAGCTCAACAGGGACGAATGGTACGCATGAAAGCAGAGTTTCGACCTCTGGGCCCAGAGGTTGGAACTGATCAGGGAGGCTCATGTTAAGTTAAAGTTTCATAGAATGGGAAATAAGGCAGGCCGTATGCTGGCTAATCTCACTAGAGAAAACAGGAGATCTACCTTTGTGGCAGGCCTTAGAGATCCTCAGGGGACAATGTGTACTAATCAGGACGAGATCAATAAGATATTTTTGACCTATTATCAATCCCTATATTCCGAACATGACCCCACTCCCCAAGGGGGGTTCGATTTCCTCTCCTCGGTGGAGATTCCCAAGATCTCTGACCAGGCCCTGGAAGAACTGAACGCACCCATTACAGTGGGAGATATCACTCAGACGGTATCTCAAATGTCCTCCTCCATGTCCCCGGGGCCAGATGGTCTCCAGACAGAAGTTTACAAACTCTTGATGCCACAGGTGGGAGAGTCCCTTAGAGCTCTGTTTATGTCTGTATGGGAGGGAGGGCACTACTTTCCCACGGGTCAGAAGGGCCATATCCGTGTTATCCCTAAACCTAACAAGGACCCTTTGCTCCCAGGTTCTTACCGACCGATATCGTTGATTAACACTGACGCAAAACTATTTTCGAAAATCATAGCTGACCGGCTAGCTAGAATTTTGCCCACACTGATTGACCCAGCACAAACAGGTTTTGTGCAGGGTAGATCAGCCGTTTCCAACATTCGCATGGTGCTTATCGCGCTGGAATATGCCAAGGCCCATCCGGAGGAAGATGTCGTACTGCTCTCCCTGGACGCTGAAAAAGCGTTCAACAATGTGAACCTGCACCGGCTCTTCACGGTATTACAGCATATGGGTTTCTCAGGCCCCTTTCTCCATTTACTGAGGCAGATGTATCTTAACCCCACAGCCAGGATCAGCTTGGCAGGTCTGTTGTTGGCATCCTTTCCCCTGCAGAAAGGGACGAGGCAGGGGTGCCCCCTCTCACCTCTCCTGTTTGATTTGGCCATGGAACCGTTGTCCCGATATCTTTTGGGGGGGCAGAAGATGCTCGGCCCTCTTTGCCGATGACATTATTCTATTTTCAGCTGCACCCTCGCACGATGTCCCTATCATTTTTGACACCTTGGCCCAGTATGGGTCATTCTCAGGGCTTCGGGTAAATGTGGACAAAAGTGAACTTTTACCTCTAACGGCAAGGCGCAAGGGGGCCTGGTTTGACAGAGTGCCCTTTATGAAGACGAATTCCCATATTACCTACCTGGGCATCAAGGTGGGGAAAACGCCTGCCTCCCTATACACGTTGAATTATCCGCCCCTCATTCAGGATTTGGGAAGGTTGTTGGACATGTGGTCAAAGCTGCCCCTATCGCTCTTTGGTAGGATACACTTACTGAAGATAACGTGTTTCCCGAAATTATTGTATCCATTAGAGACGCTCCCCTTGCTGCTGCGCCATAAAGATACTGATTGTCTGCGAAGGATGTTTACTAAATTTATTTGGAAGCAAGGGAGGCCCAGGATTGCATATAAACGGTTAACGCTTCCTAAGGTGTTGGGTGGTATGGGTGTGCCGGATATTCATCTGTATAATTTGTCGTGCTTGTTGCGCCATGCAGTAGACTGGATCCGTCAGATCTCCTGCTACTCTAACTATGTACTTGAAGCCCAGATGACTGCCCCTTGGTCTTTGGCTGCACTGTTACATGCCCCACCTACCACATTACCTCCCGGCATCAAAAGTAATGCACTATTTAAGGACACGGTGGTGGCGTGGCAGGAGCTTCTCAAATTGCTAAAGGCCCCGGGTAGGGTGTCGCCACATCTCCCCTTGGTGGGCAACCCGAGTGCCCCCCATTGCCCTCTAGCGACCGCTTACAAGGTGTGGGAGTCGAAGGGACTCTCTCGTCTGGCTCAACTTTTCCATAAATCTATGTTTGAGCTCCTCCTGTTCTCTGTACTGAGGGAACGGCACTCACTTCCAAAGACCCATCATTTCTATTATATGCAAACGGTCAGTTTCTGGCAATCCTTGAAAATTTCGGCTGAGGAGGCATTCTCACCTAACGGTTTTGATGCGTTTGTCTCACACAGGCAAGCATCTATTACTAATTTATACCAATCTTTGCTGTTAGAGGCGAACGAGCCGTATGCGGCATCCAAATCCACTGCATGGGCCAAGGACCTACGGCTTGACGAACTAACAGAAAAATTGCTGCAGGGGTGTTTATCGGTGTCTAAACTGATCACATGTGAGGTATGGCGTGAGACACAATACAAGATATTACACAAAGCGTATCTGGGATTCTTTCCTATTTCTTCAGCACAAGGCCCGCATATCATTTCCTCGGGTAAATGTCCCAAATGCCATTTCCTCAAAGCCCCATTGTATCATTGCCTCTGGTCCTGCCCCGCCATACAGGCCTTTTGGCGCAGAGTCCTTGCATTTATATCAGAGGTAACTGGGGAAACACTGGTATTGGAACCCTATCTATTGGTGTGCGCGTACTTGGACAGGGAGGCCCAAACGGGCATTTCATCCTCGGTGTCCCAGTGGGCACAATTGTGCCTACTGACAGCGAGACGCTGTATCATGGCCCAGTGGTTGGCTACAGACCCTCCCGGGGTGTCGACACTGCGACGCACGATCAGAGATCTCTTTGGGGTGGAGAGGCTGGCGGCCGATAGCCAGTCTGACAAAGCGGTGACAAAATTTTTTAGACGTTGGCGCAAGTATATTGCAACGCAATTGTCACCGCAGGAAATCTGGGAGTTAATGCTTCGGCACCAATACTCTACGTGGTACGCTCTAACCGATTTACGTAACTCCCTGAGCCCCCTGAAAATTACCTGAATGGTGGGATGGTGACTTCTGCCCTTACCGACCTTCTGTTGTACAGTATAAGGCCTGTTGGTCTTGGTGGAGACCCGTGACGGAGACGGGCACTAGACAGTATTATGTGCTCTGCATACCCCTTATGTGTTTTTTACGTGTGATTTAGTGTGTGACCACTTGTTTGTCTATTTGTTGATTGTGTTGTTCTGAGGTTGATGTTGTTATATGATTTACGACAGCTATATGTCTAACAATGTGAAAACATTCTTTATATGTTGCAGAATTTTGTCGGGCATTAGGGCTCTGTGTAAGGTCTTTGAACTGTTTTATCCGTTTCTGTACCATATGTAACACTTGTTTAAAAAATTGCAAATTTCAATAAAAATTATTTACAAAAAAAAATTTAAAATTCTATACACAACACCCCATAATGACAACATGAAGAAAAGTTTACTTTAGGTTTTGGCAGTTTTTTCAAAAATAAAAATGCTGTGAAATCACATGTACATAAGTATTTACAGCCTTTGCTCAAATTTCTTGATGCACATTACAGCAAATAACAGCCTCAATTCTTCATGAATATGATTCCACAAGCTTGGCACACCTATCCTTGGCCAATTTCACCTATTTCTCTTTGCAGCTCCTCTCAATCTCGATCAGGTTGGATGGAAAACGTCAGTCCAGCCATTTTCAGGACTCTCCAGAGATTTTCAATCTGAATCATGTTTCGGCTCTGGTAGGGCAATTCAGGGATATTCACAGTGTTGTCTTGAAGCCACTTTGATATCTTGGCTGTGTGCTTAGGGTCATTGTCCTACTGAAACATGAACCATCGCCCCAGTTCAAGAGTACTCTGGAGTACTTTTTCATCCAGACTGTCTCTGTACATTGCTGCAGTCATCTTTCCCTTTATCCTGACTAGTTTTCTGAAAATCTGAAAAAACTACCCTGGTTGGTGGGTGATAAATCACACCCTGGTCCTTGTAGAGCAGGACCAACTAGAGCTGGCAATTGCAGGCATCAATAAATATATATTCATTAAAAATAGGTCTTTATTTGAGAAAATGTGGACCATCTGTTGTACAATTTAAAAGATATCAACAATTATTGGCACCACGCAAGTTCCAAGTCAATTGTCGGCATTAGTAATAGGATACTACGTTCACTCAGCCTCACAAAGCTGACACACTTATATAGCCATACATCTGTGACTCAAAGGAGTGAACAGTGAGTACTTACAATGACTATAAGGAAATCTCTACTTTCATCAACTATCCAACTCTAGATTCTTTTGATTTTACATTGTCTAAATTTTGGATCATTTCCGCTGCACCATCTGGTTAAACCTGTTACCATACACAACGGGTCTCAATATATAAATGGTTAAGAGGTTCTTTTATGCTCTGTGATTCACTGTGTTTATTTGATACTTAAGGCATATTGTAATATATGATTCAGTATTTAATAGTAACAATGATTAGGCACAATGGATATTGGTTATCTATAAGTTGGTATTATACACTATATGGTGATCTGACTATATAATGATATAAATATATATTTACCCATATGTGCTGCCTGTTAATTTCAGAGTAATAGCCATATGTAATGATGATTATATATGTTGTCTGCCAAATTCGGACCATTAGCCATGTGATTATGTGATAATACAAATATGCATTTACTTACATGTGTCGTCTGTTAGATTCAGATTATAAGTCCTAAACCACCTCCCTGAAGAAGCCCCTCTAGGCGAAAAGCGTCGGAGGACATGGACTACTGAGTGATCACTGTAAAATTGAGTTCTTTAGCTTTATTGTTGATATGATCTTTATGTGTGTATGTTTTTATTAATGCCGACAATTGACTTGGAACTTGCGTGGTGCCAATAATTGTACAATAGATGGTCCACATTTTCTCAAATAAAGACCTATTTTTAATGAATATATATTTATTGATGCCTGCAATTGCCAGCTCTAGTTGGTCCTGCTCTACAAGGACCAGGGTGTGATTTATCACCCACCAACCAGGGTCGTTTTTTCCGATTTGTCTATTTCTGGCTAGGGCATGCTTAAAAAAAAATTTTCTCCACCTAAACAGCTCCCACCTCTTAGCTAACAATTACTCTTAGTTTTCTGAAAAACATCCCTACAGCATGATGAAGGGATGGTATTGGCCTTGTGATGGGTGTTGCCTGGGTTCCTCCAAACGTGACACCTAGCATTCACACCAAAGAGTTCAATATTTGTGTAATCAGACCAAAGAATTTTATGCTTGAGTGGCCCAGCAATTGCTCAGACTTGAATCCGATTGAACATCTCTGGAGATCTTAAAATGGCTGTGCACCAAAGCTACACATCCAACCTCATGATGTTACGCCTGGGCTTGGGGAACAAGGCAGGCTAAGCCCATTAGCTGGGGATAGGGCAGA
>CM070035.1:84018589-84031083 GCA_036250615.1 Ptychadena robeensis | reverse complement strand
ATCCAAGGAGAACAAAGCAAGCAGGACTCACGGTATTAAGGCCAGGTATTGGGATACCAGTTTAAACCCAAATGTACCAGCCACTTCCTATTCCCCAGGCAGTGTTTATATAGGAAGTTGATACAACATAGGCCAATCAACTGAGGTCCTGTCAGAGACTGCTAATGAGGTAAAGGAAATCAGCTGGTCATGGATTAAACAAGGCTGGGTCTGTGTCCACTCATCTGCATACCAGCTCAGGTTACTCACTAACAATGTGAGTGGTACACAGACAGGCTCCCTGCCTTTGCTGAGCAACCCAGAACTGAGTTCTGGGTTCGAATCCCAGCGAGAACCTAACACATGAAGCTTGAGAGGTGCTGCAAAGAAAACTGGCCAAGTATAGGTGTGCCAAGCTAGTGGCATCAAAACATATGAGGAACCATGTGCTCTGCTCTCTTGTGAGTAAACCCTCAACAGTGTGGCATGACCAAGTAAATTACATAATTGCCTAAATGGGTCAACATATATGCTGCATTAGAAACAAAGAGAATGGAATGGTAGACTGTCATGCACAGACCCTACTCAGCTTTTTACAAGCTTGTTCTTCTTGCTTTGTTTCATTAAAATCTGTTCAGAATATTGGTGATCTCTGTTTTCAAAAATGTTTGTGACTTGATCCAATTACCTCAAAACTGCAACAATTGTGCAGATAGGAAGCTTTGATTTTGACTAAAATGAAAATAAATCTATACACTTTAATGTCTTCTCCTTATTCCACATACAGATGACAACCTTTTGCCTGACAGGGAGTGAGGTACAATCTAACACCTATTACTGCCACCACTAGACAGTAGAGCAGTGAACAAATGTTCTGTGGAGTAACGAATCACATATGTCTGCCAGGCAGTCTGATGGATGAAATTGAGCTTGAAGGTTTCCAGGAGTAGGGCACTACCCTGGCTGTATTGTGCCAATTGTAAGTTGGGGGAGAGTAGATTGTGTTGGGGTGTTGTTTGTGTTTTAATGGACTTGAGCTTGGCCCATTGATTCCAGTAAATGGGAACTCTGAATGCTACAGCATACCAAGACATTTTGGGCAAGTTCCTGCTCCCATATTTTTTTTAGCAGTTTGGGGATGGTCTATTTCTGTTTCAAAGTTGTTTCAACACTTTGCACTAGCACATAAAACAGAGTCCACAAAGGCAATAAATAAGTAACCTGACCCCAATAAGAGATTTGGGATGACTTAGAGCCACAACTTCAAGTCAAACATGGCGGAACCCACAAAAGATCTTTAGGAAGAATTGTCACAATTCTAAATAAAGCCTATAAATGTATGTGTACAGTATGTAAAGGCAGGTGTTCCAATGCTTTTGGCAACTTAGTTTAAATGTGGTAACAAATAAATAGAATCGGTACACATCAGACAATATAAAATGTTAATTTGTCAATAGAAAAATCCATTATATGTAGTCATTATTAGCCATTAAAGCTGGTGATGAATAACATTAGTTGAAAACAAAATAAAAAATCCAATTAAAGTTAGCTTCTGATCTTTATAATATAAAAACATTTTATTTTCTATAACATCATTATGCTGCTGCAATAACTACCTTAAGTAAATGTATTAAGGTTAAAAAGTTAAAATCTTTACAAGCAATAACCATTAAGTACTGGTATTCATTGATTTAGACATATACTATAATGAAAGTATTTCAACTTTCTCCAGTATCTGTGCCCTTGAACTCAAACTTGCCTTTAAAAAAAAAGTTTTCACAACCTACAGCTAATCTGCATAATGAAGCCAGGAAAGGTAATTGTTTTTGCAGATCCATTTCTCCCCTAATTATTCTTTCCTAAGAGCTGTACAATATATAAATGTGTCACATTTGAAACTCAGCGTTCCATGCTAAACCAGACTCAGCATTGCATTATACAATCCCTGAATCTTGGTACAATGACCTATGCTTCAAGAAGTGCTTTTTTCACATTCATTTTCATTTTGAAACTGATACACCAAAAAAATATGCAAAATGTATTTATAGTTATTTTGTTACTAAACTTATATGAAATATGTGAAACACCCCAGGCACAGATGTCCCCTGAATTAACACAGGCATGGGGACTTTAAGGGCTTCAGTAGTAAATCCAAAAATCCAAAAAATGTACCCATAATCAAATAATAAAAGTAAAAAGAGATCATTTAATTGTCCATAAAAAATAAGTCAAGATTCAGATCGTGGTTCAATATGCACAGGTTGGCACGGTGCCTTTATATCACCATATGATGTTTTCACCAACTCTCCATATAAATTGGGGGGAAATTGTGACCGGTTTTATCAACAATTTGTCAAGCCACCCCATGTACGCTTCGTCTTAACCGACTTCTTCAGGGGGTAAAACGGAGGCAGAGATGTTTATAGATAGAGTTCCAAATAAGAAAAACAAAAGTAACAGCAGCGCAATCCATGAGTTTCCTGGAGAACGTAGAGCCCATGGAAGTATAGACCGACCTGACTTCTAGAGGGCGACTATACATGTGTAGATAGGTCATGAAATGTAAAAGGTGAGAATTAATTATACTTATTCCAAGTGAAGATAGGTGTGTGTTCCTTTAGGGCGATGTTAGGGAGCTTCCGCAGTTTAAATGTTTGTCTTGGTCGGATGCCTAGGTCATAGAGGTAGTTTTACTGAAAAATTGTGATGGCTAAACAGTTCTTCCCGTGGAAGGTTTGTTGTAAACATCTTGCGTTTGCGATCCACCTATGTCCAGTTTATGTTCCACCAGACAGATTCATATCTGCCCACCAGTTCCCATGGTCACTGCGCATGTGGGATGTCCCCAATATTTGGAAACACAACTTCAACGAGGACACACAGTGACCATGGGAAACGCTGGGAGGATATCAATCTGCGGGAAATTTCCAGAAATATTTGTTTGGTGACTGTTTGATTAAAAATCAGTTTTAATCCCATACTTTGACTTGCGCTTGACCTTAAAAAATTGCCTCAAAAGTCCCAGAGGTTGGCCACCTCGATTTGGGTCATTCACCCAATTTTCTTCATTCCCCTTGCCAAGGGATGTGGCAAAGTGGTGCTACTGGCTTTAGGACCTAACTTTATTTAATTTGATTTTGTTAACTCTGTTGACAGCAGTAAAGTATTAAAATGGATCTACACTGAAGAAAAATATTATTCACATTTACTTACCATTTACTTTTCGACCGGTGGTTGGAAAAAAAAAAGGTCCACAAGACTAAAAAATTACTAATGTTACCCTCAGTTCTTATGTCAGGTAATACCACTTTTGCCAGTCCTTCTGTATACATGACAGTCTGCAGTACCCCAAACAATCACTTGGTGCTGGATAATTGATTCCAATGCTAAAACATCTACAAACAGATTTGGTAATAAAGCATCATTAAGGCAATCTACCTTTCAAAGTTCCTCTCCACCCAGCAGAAGAGGGGGTGCCAGTGCAGCATCAGCACTTCATCGAAGGTGAGTAGCAACACAGGACACCAACTACAGATAAGGAAATTCTATCTATCACGCAGAATGTGTGTTTTGATGGAGAGGGATATGGAGTAGAGAAGGTGAGTAAAGGTTTGCTTTAAAATCAGCTGAATAAGTAGATATTAGGTGGCCAATAGATTTAGGTGTACTTTACATAAATAATCCATCCAAACTCTTACTAAGACTGTGATTTGTTCCTTAAGATATATAGCCATATTTCTATTTTTGCCTAGAGAAAAAGTCACTTACCTTATCCTTACCCTGTCCCTTCAAATACACCTCATTATCTTCTAGGTTTAATAAACCCAGATGGTCTACCCATAGACTTTAACCTCCTCCAGTGACGTCACTTCCGGTATTTGGAACACTGAAGCTTCTGACCAAAGTCCCGATTTCTGGAATAATAGACAGCTATAGACCTGACCAGCTATCATTATCCTGGATCCCCTTAAAACCCTTATGATGCCTATGAAGATGCTCAGTATATCAAATTATAAATGATCATGATCTAAACGAGGAGATATAATTTTCACCATTACCATCTTTATTAGTAAAATAATAAAATATGTTATCATAAACATCAAAATAAATGCATTATCATAAAAATTATGAAAGAAATATGATTTTTACTTTATCATTTCAAATCTCAATTCAAGATTCAATACTGTGTCTACAAAACATTGTCATGAGGGAACCGTTTTCCAATTGCATTATGGGAGATATAGAGAACTTTTCTTTTTCCGTAACATAACTAACTCACCACTAAATCAGAATAAGGTCAGGACTAACTAATTACTTACTGTCCATTAACCTGCTGGGTGTTTGGCCCGAGTTAACTCAGGCTGAGTCTCATGCAGCCGGGGTTAACTAGTGAGAGACTTACCTGTCCGCCGGATTCCACCGGCAGTCGGGAGCATCACCAAGTATGCAGATGCTACCGGGTCTGCCCCGATTGCTTCACTGGTGACGCGAAGGGGGCGGGGGTAGGCGTCAGCATAACTCCGGGGTCTCCAGTGACAGTGACATGGGACCTCCGGCCGGGCAGGAAATCACGGCGCCGTGATTGCCCATGGCGCGGTTATAAAAAAAGGGACAACGCCCAGGAGGTTAAATTCTAGTGTATGCATACTTTTACACAAGCATGTCAAGTGGATATTAAACATTTTAACTATGCTAAAGGTTTCAACTGTTGTATTCAATCTTTACATGGGATTTTGCTTATGTTGACCCTCATATTTATTATTATAAATAATCTTAATATTTATTATTATTACCTCTCAAAAATCTAAAATGCTTTGTACATCTTAAAAAAAACTGTTGCCATTTTAAATAAGGAGTATTTTCCTGTCTTTTTATTAAAGACATACGTCACAACTTTCAACTGAAACAAATACACAGTAGAAGAAATGATTACCTTCATATGAAGCACATCAAGAATAATAGTTTACTTTTAATCCTTTTGTCCTTTGTGTAGCAACAAGCACAATTTCCTTTTGTCACAGTCAATTGAAGGAAGCATTCTGTCCTTTGATGATTTCTATAAGCAGTGTGTTTAAGCCAGTGCAAGCACACAAAGGTAGATTGGTGTCCTACATTCAGTAAGTAAGGAAAAGTGTCTCTGTATTCATCTAATAAGTGATACTGCACAGTAACAACAGGGGATCGCTCAGCATCTCCGAGACACATCTGCAGAATAAAAGCCTCTGCAGTTAGTATAGAGACTGACATACTATTCAGATGGAAAATGACCTTTCCTTTTCACTCAGTATGAGTAACCTTACATTTTCACCTGATTATGATCACTCACAAAAGAGCTTTGAGCAAACAGATGTGACCAATGGCATTTCTGCTGAGAACTGGCAAACTGTGACCTCCTCAAATTTAATGCACATCGGAGATTGCCTAATCAGTTTTCCAAAGACTTTATATCCTGTAATCATCTTCATAGAGCATTCGAGATGGCATTCGCAGAGGATTCACAGATTACATGAATCATGATAGCAGAAATGAGTACCACACACTTCATTGCAAAGTGAAACTATCATAATAGGCTAATTGTGGCACACAATCAAGGGCATTTAAAAAGCGGATACACAAGAAACTTAGCTTTAAGACTGATACTTTGGTTTTAGCTTATTGATACCCTAATAAGACAGAAAAAAGTCAATGCAGTGTACGTAGTACATACTTGTATTCCATTCTAGTTGTTCTACAAAGCCAGCTGAGACTAACGCAAGCACTTTGAGGTCACAGTTTCAACTTCTAATTCACTAAAAAGGGCTGCTCCTCTTTTACAGCAAGGTAAGAATTGCTCATAGTACTCTCTAGGAACATGTAACAAAAGGTTTATAATGAGCCATCTCCTACTCCATTGTTTTATAGTAAAGTTTTTCGCTCTCAATGATCTTGACAGATTACAATAACACTCAAGAGTAAAGCTACCCCCACATACCTTTAAATACCTTTGTACAATTTTACCAACAACTATCTGTTGCAAGGGCTTCTATGGCTAACTTTCCTGGCAGCGTAGGTACTCCTGTTTAAAATGGTGCCAGGAATGTGGGGACCCCGTGAGGCCTGTGCCTGCATTCCAATAAACCCTCTGTCACTGATGTGGGGGAGTTGGAACCGGAAGAGACAGCCGAGAATGCTGACACTGGAGAATGGTGTGGGCTCGTCCGGAGCAGGTAAGCTACCCCAAGTGTAGCTTGGGCTTTACTCAATTAATTTTAGTAAATTTTAATGTGTATAGTGACCTTAATCCCCTTAACGGTATTCCCGAGAGTGGCTCGTAGATAGGGTAGTTACCCCACGCGCATGAACGTTGTTCATGCAAGCAATTTGAAAGCTGCCATTGCCTGTGGATCAATGAAAATGAAACCATTATCTTACCTTTTGGTATAAAATTGGTGTATGAACATTTTTGTAACAGTGCATGGATATATACAGTCAATAATTTAACATAAATGATAATTTTTCTATATTGGCAAAAAAATAGTTTAAAAAAAGTTTGATTACCAGGTTCATATATGGTAAGGGGAATGGGCTTACCTCCGCTCCCCCCCCCCCCCCCCCCCCCCCCCCCATTTTTACCTTTGGCTCAGTTTTCCCCTTAGGGTGGTGGGATGGATCTCTATCTTTTCTCATGCCAGGATGTGGATTATGTATGCTCACTTGGGATGTTGTTTGTGGGTACTCCCTCTTCAAGGGGATAAGTGTTTAATTCCAATGGCTGGGATGGTTGGCCTTCTAACCCAATATCATGGTACTAGCAAAACCTATCATGTTGCATGGTATTTTATCGGGGTCTGTGCTGTGCCTCTTGCAAGTGATTATATAGATCATTGTGTGGCCCCTGAACACTTAATAGCAACTCCATGTGAATATGCAGTCGAGAATGGTTTTCTAGGTGATATATTATTTTGTACCCTTTAAATAATAATGCTTGTACACTTCGAAGGAATTTTGTGCTTATGTATACTTATTTTGTAGTGTCAGTGGTGGTCACATAGGGCAATGAATAGAGATGACACACAATAAATTCAGTTTTAGAACATACCATTCTTTTACATATTTTTATTGAAATTCCAGTAGTTCAATATCTCAAACTAGTATAAAAAAAGTAAAAGCATCTCTATTTGTAATTAAATAATCTCAAATCTCCCTTGTCCCTTCTCCCCTCAGCTCAGATTATGAAGCAGCAAAAAACGAAATGTTAGTGACATCATAACATCCCCCTTACAAGCACCATCCAGCGGTCATATGTGTTATAGCATTAAATTAACCTCTAGAAGGCTGCAAGCTTATGATAACAAATATGGCCATTTTTGCTGCAGGTAAGTTGCACTGTAGGATTGTGAAGAGCTTCTTCATCATTTTGATGGCTCAAAGGTAAGTAAAACATTTTTCACTTTGGTACACTGGTGGTTTTTTTAAAGTTTAGATATTGTGTAGGCCACTATTTCTTTAAGCTTACCATCTTCTTTTCTCCTTATTAAAACCCTTACCAACTAGCAATACAGAGGGTATTGCATGGTGCTACAAAATGCTGTGGTAGCTGTTTTGGTTCCGCGTGCCTCTATGGTTCACTGACCGGGCATCCAGCAAAATAGCCTTAGACCATCACACTCCCTCCTTCATGTTTTACAGAGGTCACACACTGAGGAACCATCCTTACTCCTACTAGAACATTCAAAAATCCTGCATGATGAACCAAAATGCCCTTAAAGCGGACCTACCACGTTGTAGGTCACTTTGCACTATCGGCATCAGGCTGCCAATAGATAGGGCAATCACTGTCCAAAATAAAAAGAAATCTTAAAGCAGGAGAGGCGAGTTTTTTCCGAGGTAGCCCCTCCCATGCTGTGACGTGTAGCCTGGGCACTTGTCATAGCTGAAAGGGCTGCCGGGAAATCATCCACTGTCTCTGCAGCCCCATAATGCTCTGCTCTGCCTGTCCTCTGTGACGTCACTGTCACAGCCGTCTGCAGCTCCTCTGCAGCTGTCAGCAGAAAATCCCCCTCCCTCTGAGTTCTGCATTCTTGTGTTGCTGAGCTATCAAGTGTTTGTGATAAGAGCAGGAGAACACGAGAGCTGTGAGGGCAGAGAAGTAAACAATGACAGTCACATGGGAGGTGTTCTGTCATTGCAGCACCCAAATCCTCCTGTGTGTCCTCCACCATCACCTCCTATCTACCTAACCTCATCCTCAGCCTACCTGTGTGCCCCCCAAATCCATGTCACCCCCATATCACCTGCACACTTAACCCCTTCTCCACCACTTCTCCACCACATCTCCATCCTTTTCTTTGTGCTTTCCCTGTCACCTAGTGTCATCTTCATCCTTCTTCACATCAAATTCCATCCCTTTGGGATTGGTTAATATGTCTGCAGGGGAGGGGCATCTTAGTGATGTCCAACAGAATGGGCGGAAGTGGCTTCAGTTGC
The DNA here is from genome assembly GCA_036250615.1 of Ptychadena robeensis. Taxonomy (NCBI): domain Eukaryota; kingdom Metazoa; phylum Chordata; class Amphibia; order Anura; family Ptychadenidae; genus Ptychadena; species Ptychadena robeensis. The sequence goes on along the minus strand of CM070035.1, from coordinate 84,022,638 downwards.
CAGTACTTAAGATGGTGCCTTAGGGAATGAGGAAGTGAAGATTGTAAGTACCTTTTTTTTCTCTGTGTAACAGTTTTCACAGATGTATACTGCTGACAGGTGTGTAATATGTCCATGTAATGTATGTGGGGGATTTTTTTTTGAGTTACTACCACTTTAACATCTTCTTCCAGTCTTCCATTGGCAGACAAATCTCTGCAACCTAAGTCACCTTGAAGTTTCAACTGCAGTTAAAACTGAGACAGGCTTCCTATGACAACTATGAAGCTTTAGTTCTTCCTATTATGTAAGCTGTTGACTCTCAGAACATTTTCTTCCGATGCTGTTGTGTCTGCCAGACTTCTTCCTGTCAGAGTTTTCCCTTGTTTTCTAAAGCACTTTTGATGGTGAAGGAGACTGTACACCTTTCTTTGTAATTTCTCTTTTCTGTCATTGTTAATTTCATTTGCCTTTTCATTTTGATAGCATCACATTACTTTTTTCAGTAATAACAATAAGTTGAAATTATTTTTGGGAGGGTATGGTACCACAGTCTTCTCCGTAACAACTGTGTTTCCCCAAAAATAAGACAGTGTCTTATATAAATTTTTGCTTCCAAAGATGCCCTACATCTTGATTTCGGGGGATCAGAGGGGGTAATCAAAATGGCATTTCAGTAACCCCTTCTGATCCTCCTGTGTCATTTTGATTGCCTCCTCTGATCCCCCATGTCCAGTACTGTTACAGTACCGTATCTTCGGGGGTTCCTTATTTTCAGGAGGATGCCTTATATTTCAAAGTACATTACCTTCCTGTTTTAGGTAACCTGACATTTTTATTTTGTTGTTTTAATTAAAACCTTGAGGGGTTTCTTTCATGTTTTGTGTTTTATTCATGTTTTTTCTCAGACCATCCATTGTTGTAAGGACAGTTAGGAGGTATGGGGTAGCTATGGTCAATGACAAGAAATATTGCTGTTAGAAGATGTTGAATGAAACACTTGTCCGTATAATTGGTGGTTTGACATGGAACATGCAATACATTATATGTGAGTATAGGTCTCTTCTTAAGTGTTCTATTTAGCAGTATCTGTTTTCTCCTCATTTTTAACAAACTATATAATAAATATACCTGTGTGTTAGTGTATACTTACAGTGGGTGCGTAAGTTTGGGCAACCTTGTCAGTGTTCATGATTTTCTTGTAAAAATCGTTGGTTAAACAAAATTAGGCAGGTGCATATGTTTGGGCACAACAAAAAAGAAATAAACTCAATATTTGTATATCCTCCTTTTGCAGAAACGGCAGCCTCTAAACGCTTCCTATAGCTTCCAATGAGAGTCTGGATTCTGGTTGAAGGTATTTTGGATCATTCCTCTTTTCAAAACATCTCTAGTTCATTCAGGTTTGATGGACAGCCCCCTTTAACTCACTTCACAGATTTTCAATGATATACAGGTCTGGGGACTGAGGTGGCCATTCCAGAACGTTGTACTTGTTCCTCTGCAGGAATGCCTTAGTAGATTTTGAGCACAGTTTAGGGTCGTTGTTTTCTTGAAAGATCCAGCCCCAATGCAGCTTCAGCTTTGTCACTGAATCCTGGTCTCCAGAATCTGCTGATATTGAGTGGAATCCATGCACCCCTCAATTATGACAAGATTCCCAGTCCCTGCACTGGCCACACAGCCCCACAGCATGATGGAGCCACCATCATATTTTACTGTAGGTAGCAGGTGTTTTTCTTGGAATGCTGTGTTCATTTTTCTCCATGCATAATGCCCCAATTCTGTTATGCCCAAATAACATAATAATATTATTTTAGTTTCATCGGTCCACAGCACTTTATTCCAAAATGAAGCTGGCTTGTCCAAATGTGCTTTAGCATACCTCAAGCACTCTGTTTGTGCTGTGGATGGAAAAAAGATGATGTTGTAGGTCTTTGGTGCTGGTCTGTGGGTTGACTCTGACTGTTCTCACCAGTCGTCGCTTCTGTTTATCCAAGAATTTTCCTGGTCTGTCACTTGAGCCTTAATTTGAACTGTGCCTGTGGTCTTCCATTTCATCAATATTTTCCTAACAGGTTTCTGTATCCTTCCCCCATGATGGTGAACAATCTTTGTTTTCAAGTCATTTGAGAGTTGTTTTGAGACCCCCATCTTCCTACTCTTCAGAGAACATTCAAAGAGGAGGGAAACTTACAATTGCCCCCCCCCTCTTTAAATACTTTTTCTCATGATTGGATTCACCTGTATATGGAGGTCAGGGGTCACTGAGCTTACCAAGCCAATATGAGTTTCATTAAATAGTTTTTAAAGGTTTTGGAATCAATAAAATTATCTGCTTAATTTTGTTCAAACAATTATTGCACACTTTCTGTAAATCCTATAAACTTTGTTTCACTTCTCAAATATCACTGTGTGTGTCTCCTATATGATATATTTAATTGAAAATTTTTATCGTAACAACCAACGATTTATATATATGTACAAGTATATATATAGACACACACCATATGTAATTTTCTGAAATATAAAAAAAAAATGAAATTCAAATACCATTTTCATTGCACAAAAGAAAATGGAGCTAGCAGCAGTCATGTATTATTTAATGTGAAAAGGTAAAGGTCAATGGCCTTTAATTGGAAAATTCCAACAATGAACGTTTTATTTCACTCAAGAGATCTAAGTAGGCTGACATACTGAAATAATACACATTGATACAAAACACCAGGTATAGAAAGCATAGATGATGACTGCTTAAAGGAAATTGTGTAAGATATTTATAGCTGTCTTACCATTTAAGCAGCCATGTACTCAACTATGCTCCATGGTCCTCACAGTCAAAGAACACATTATAATCCCACTTTGAAAGAAAAACAAGAACAGAACATGTGTAAGGGAGCATTTCTGTATTATTGTATTTTTTTCTTCTTAACAATCAATATGCAATAATTTTACCTCAATAAGTTTCAATAAGCGTTACTATAGATTATAGAATTCTGCTGCCTTAGCATTTAGCCTTGCAAACCAGTGTTGTTTAAGCTTTCCTTGTGGTGTACAGAAGACCTTCCCAAGGATGTTAGAGAAAACTTTTAAAAAATTACTGGTTGTATGTTTTTGTCTAAAACACTTTTCACATTCATAGCAGCATACTGTGCAGAGCGGAACCCCAAATTCTGCTGCCATGTAAAGGGATCAGGTAAGAAAAATTACAAAACATTAGCATACAATATTTTGATTTTGACATGTCATATGGTTGTTTAACCCTCTGGACATTCTACCCAATTCCGAAACCTTTTAAAAAATGTGATATGGCAAAGTGGGAAAGTGTGATATCAAAACAAACCCCCCCCCTTCACATCCCAAGCATCATCAATGATGCTGGCGATATGAGCATTCATGCTTGCATTTGCATGCCGGTCAATGGTGCAGGAACCCCGGGAAGGATCATTGGTGCCGACACAGTAAGAAGTCATGGGCGCCCTCCAGACAGGTAAGCTACCCAGAGTGTAGCTGGGGGAGGGGGGTAATGATGGTAAACAAACTCAACCTGAGCTAACTTTGGGAAACTGCCCAGGAGGTTAATAATTGTGTCGTTTTCCAGATGACATCTTGTGGCCTGAAGTGGTTGGATCAGTTTTTTAAACTGTAAAAAGTTACTACGTTTGTGTAGAAAAGCATTTAGGGTTTAGGCAGGAAATGGTCCTTTTACAGCCCACAAAAGACTGAAATTACTCTGCAAAGTCCTGACAGACTATTGTAGAGCAATCTTACTGCAGTTAATACAGACACGACATTAGGTGCTCAACAAACAACTACCGGTAACGTAGCCGCAGCAGTAAAATTACAACACAATCGTTCTGGGTCACTTACGTGTAAAAAGTTATAGTCTTTGGATCCATGAAATAGACAACTAACATTTTTAAAGTATAGGCCAACAGTGGTTAACCAACTAATGCAGACATTGTACAATAATCATGTTAGGTTTGGTGATAGTCTTCTCCAAATAGTGATGTATAGACCTCACTTTGGATATGAAGAGTTATCTTAATGGTTACCCTCAAAAACCTAGG
>CM070035.1:83984084-84018489 GCA_036250615.1 Ptychadena robeensis | reverse complement strand
AACAATTTTTATCTAAAAAGGAAAGGAATCTGATTTAAAGTTATAGGCAACCCATACCATTGTACAATAATCGGTAAGCTGCAATAAAATAATGGTATGTTTTGAGGTTTAGGTATGCTTTAATTCGTTTTTTTCATTTGGCTTTCTATAGTCCCCTCCTATCATGTAAGCACATGGTATGGTCAGACCATTTGAAATTAGCATACTACCCATAAACCACAGAGAAAATTATTTATTTTGCTTTTAAGCATGAAGCTATGATAAATGATGGCTGAACTATCCGCAAGGCATAATATGTTTTCTTCCCTCGGCGAACAGTACAGGTGTTTGACCCGCCTCGTTCACCAGTGGGAAAAAGGTTATTATTCTTCCACTGGCTGGATCAGGCGCAGAAGGTTCTGGTCAGTGGAAGAATTTCAAGAAGAACAAAGAGAACCCGGTCTCTTGTGAATAAAAACTGGTTTAAACAGGAAGTGACATCAGTGAAGTCACGTCCGGATATCAAAACCAGGAACTGTGCATTCCAGGTTCTGGAAGTCACTGACATCAATTCAGGTTTTTTGGATTCAAATTCCCCACGAGCAGGCGGGGAATTAGAATCTTCCTGCGAACAGGTTGACACCAGACTGTTAGAAAGTCCGATCCGCCTGTTCGTGGATGGACCTGGCCTAGGTTCAGCCATCACTAGCTATGATGAATGTTTACGTACATAGTAGATAAATGATCAATTCTGAGTATGGAGTTTGCTTCTCTACATGACACAGATGAGTGATCACATGCACCACAAGTAAATCAGACAGAGCCTTTGATGCTAAAGATAAAATTCCTTTTCCTAATCCTCATTAATGTAATAAAAATCTTAGTACATAGTGATTCCTGTAAATTCAAATTCACTAAGTATTCAATTACAGCTGATTTAATCATGGCATATTTTTGGCAAAGCAAACACAGTAAAAAGCATAACATTGCCTTCTACTACTTAAAATTCTAAAGGCGATACTCTGCATGAATTTCATTAAATTTTGTTTTAATATCTTTCTACTTGCTAGGTATTGTAATAACCTCTCTTCCTGACCTATAGGAGTGTACGCTCCCATGTAATTTTAAATTTCTCTTCACCATTTCAAAAAGTGATAGACAGTCTATGACACTGACTTCATTTCTCAAGAATTCAACCCTTGGCAATACAGTGTAAAATTAAACAGAGCTATGGATTAATGTTAAGGACATTGCTAGTGACAGTGATCTTTAAACCTAGACATGAGACCGCAAGGTAAATTAATAAGAGAAATTGACAGTCATTTATACATGCCAGCATCATCAGGCATCTTATCAAACTTGCCAAGAAAAGGTCACATCTTTTCTGCCACCAGGAGCTTTGTCAGCTTGGCTAAATGATATTCATTTTCAAACATCTTTTAAGAATCTCATCCAACAAGAAGGCAAAGTGTACTTTTCCAACATACGAACAAAATGAGACTATGGGTTTAAGAAAACCCATCTGACACTACATAGATCGATTTCACTGAAAAGTTGATAAGCTTTTGATAGAATTACAACTGTCAAAAAAAGAAATGCATCTCTGACAGCCACAAAGGGCAAATCAATTACTCTTTTTTAGCATCAAAGGTAACAAAGAGTTACTTACCTTAAATGTACACTCCAGACAAATATAAAAATATGGAATTTAAACTGACTCAGCAGACATATGTGCGATGCATTTCTCTGCATGATTGTGCTTAATGTATTTGTATCTGTATGTTTCATTCATGTGTGATTGGACTTGGTCATGCAATGTGTGGAGATTCCATTCCCTCTTCTTATCTCCTCAGAAGTACACAGGAAATGCTCACTAGATTTCTATTGTATGTAAACAGAAGTAAATGGTCTCTAATATATGTGTATATGTATTTATTGCAGGAGAAAACATGCGATGTTGGAATGTCAATTAAACCACCAAGGACTATATAGATCTGCAGAGCGGCTAATGTAGTAAGTGTGAAAGGGGGTGGGGGTAGCAAGTGTACTTTGTTTTAATTTGTTTTTAATTTGTTTTCATTTATCTTGTTCTTTTCATGCAGCTCATGCAGTCGAAAGGGCTGAATGGCCATTTCAAAGTTTGTAGTCAACACTGGCTAGAATGAAAATTACACATTTAGTAGATTAGAACCTATAATTAACTCCTATTCAATACATTTTAAACATGTATATTGTTAGGGCTTGTCCCCACTGGTGAAGCTGGCCGCGGGGCGGTCCCGCGAGCCGCCAAACGCAAATGCAAGCAGAAGCGCAAGTGGGGACAGCCCCATTAAAAGAAATGGAAGCGGCTCCGAACCACAGCTGCCAACTTCGCCTGTGGAGAGCCCTAAAGCTAGCCATACACGTGTCGGATTCCATGGCCGATTGATCACTGATCCGATCGATTCCGGCGATCTCAGCGGGAATCGGAGCTCCGATCAATCGGCATATTTAGAGTATCCGATCGCTGCATACCACCTTGTCCCACGGATTCCTGGACGATTCCGTGTCCGATCGCTTACTTCCCAAATGGCAACTCCCCCTGATGTGTGCAGAATCGGATCAAAAAGACCAACATGTTGGTTCTCTGTCGGATCCGATTCTGAGCCCCCGATCAATCGGACGCGAACGATCAGACAAGGTGGGTTGCACGCGCCCGGAATCGATCGGCCCGGAATCCAGTCGGAATCCGACCCGTGTATGGGGGCCTTAAGAATGACTGCCACTAGCCACCATGAATTTAGAGAAAAATAAAGGACAGTAGCCACCATTCATCCTGCTCAGAGATGTCTTTTAGATTTTGGAAGAAAGTATCCAAAATTCATTTTTATATTAACCTTTTCGCTGTCAGTGATGAAGGGCCCATGGAGTAACAATATAGTTTTGATCTTCATATAATGAATAAGAGGATCATCAACCCTTTTAACATTGCTCAGTCTTTCTAAAATACAAAGAATAATTATAAAGGAAATGCTATACAGTATATCTTAGTTGGCCTTTGTTTAATTAATGTTTCATTCATTTTTTGTGTAAGGGAAAATGTGCCTATCTATATTTCTTTAATCTCAGCTCTAAATATCTGAGACTTCACAGTAAGGCTCTTTAGACGTGCTCTTAGATCTCAGTGTGGCTCTTTTTACATTCACTCTAGCTACACATAAAACTGCTTAATATCTGGGGATTTAATGTTGGCTATACATTATCAACCGTATTCCAAAAAGAGTTATCATTAATACCAGTAAATGCAATAATCAAAATAGTTTGGTTTTTTTTTTATCTGACTGCAGCTTACTGAAATACAATTGAGGGCATGAAAAAAATCCCCAAAAGCAATACACAAATACATGTCTAAACTCCTTTTGGATTTTATTTGATGTATCTATTTTTCATTTCTCCTTTGTGACTGATAAATAGAGGTGCACAGAGATGCACATTATAAACTAGAGTATAATCCAAATGGCCTAAAACAAATACATTGTATATACTATGTATATGCTCAAGTATAACCCAATCTAAATATATGCCAAGATACCAAATTTCCCCCCCTCAAAATGTAAAAGCTTAATGACTTTAGTATAAGCCTAGGGGGATGCTGTTTTTTGTGAAAAGAATAAATACCCTTGAACTATCAAGTATTGCTTGTAGGATGGTAGACTCGGTTCAGATGGTAGGGTGGGAACAATGTGTTTGCCACTCCCAGCCAACTGGGAAACATGAGGCAGGTGTCACATGATGTATGTCACCCATGATTTCCCATAGGCACAGAATGTAGGTGGCCAAGGGTTGATGGGCATTGCCAATGTAGCTTTATTTCGGAACTCAGCCCTAATCTTTTAGTGTTAAGTAAAGAATTAACAACATTTTCCATCTGTAAAATAAAATGAATACAATTCATAAGTATTACACAAACATCTCATCACATGTAGTCATTTTAAAACTGAAAAAAATGAAACCATGTAAACTGCATTGACCTAAGGCTTCCAAAGATATTGGACTTTTTTATGGTAAATATAACAAAGGGGAGTCTGATTTTATTAATAGGAAACAGAGAGTTTATATAGTAAGGTGAAGCTGTTCTCACTTTAATTATGCAGTCATTATTTTTTTATTACTTTGCACATGTACAGATAATCAAAATGAGCACAGCTTCTCTATGCTGGGTAAACATTCTCTACAAATATTCTCTAAATCATCCCCATGGATGAGCTCTACATGCAGCTAAGTCTAAACAAAAACTCGAAAAGGTCCTTACAAGATACACTGTTTGTATGTTTAGCCTTTAATATTCATACTACACAAGCAGGATGAGAAACAGAAGAGTTTTCTTAAGCAGGAAAATATTTTTATTTACTGAACTAGTATAAAATGTATGCCTAAAAACTCTTCTTACTTTATTAAATATTAGTAAATGTAGCAATAAATGGAAAACCATGAAAAAAGGAATGGTTTTCAATTTTCAAGTTTGTGTTTATTCACTGAATAGTAGAGGAAAAAATACATACTATATATCTTTTACACTCATGTTTAGTTTGTAATAAAGCGCTCTTTCAGACTATATATGCTTTGTTGCCTACCCTGCATGGACAGTACACAACACTGCGTATATAGTGTGAAGAGTCTAAAGGAAAGTACTTTACATTATTGATAACATTTTCCTTTCAATCAATGAAATGATTCAGTACTGTAGTAAGAACTGCTGCCTCCAGCACATTAATGAATGCAGGAAGGTGTTTCTATATGTTAATATCTTACATTAAAACCTGTGTATAGTAATCACTGGAGTAAAAAACAATATTGCAATTTACCATCAAATACATCACTTTGACTATCTTTTATTTTCCTGGCGTCTAATATACTATAATAATGGGCTTTACAAACTATATGTAAGCATATTTTGCCTGTTTAATAAAATGAATCCATTACAAAGCGCTATTCTTGACAGTCATTCTCAATTAAATAACACCCACATGTGTTCCTTCGCTGTATGCAGTACAGTTCAATCTGTTCCGTCCTGGCCGCACAAATCACAGCTCAAACATCTTAACCAGTTCTAGTCAATGGTGTCGCCTGGATTTCAGCCAACATCCAAATCTCCATAGCGGCTAAAATTTTTATATAATGCACTGTACAACAATGAACCAAAGTCCTTTTCAAGGCAGCAGATTTAATCCCCTTTATAGTTTCAAGGCACCAAGTCCAGATCTATTACAACTTTATTTCCATCTCAGTGAAATAAATTGTAGACCGCTGAAACAGCAAATAGGAAAACAAAAAAGAGAGAGGAAATCTTGACCTAGCAATACTCGCAGCGAAATGTACATGACTGAAATTATCAACTTCAGTTTTTAAATTCTTTTGAAAATGTGTTGCCTGCAAAGTGAAGTGGAAATGAATGAAAGTTCTTTGAGCTGAGCCCAGTGGGTTTAAAATAGTAGTTAAGACTTTGTCCTTCAAATCTCCATGCACACAGAAATGTTTCAAAGATTATAACTGAGAAAAACGCCTTTGGTTTTAATATACACCTAAGATTACTTGTAAAATGTCTGGGTTAAAAGCCTAAACTGTGAAACTGCACAGTATAATAACAACCCACCTCTGGTTGCACTACTGGGAGAAAAAACAAGATGATGTGTTTGTTGCAGTGTAGAAATATTACAAAAATAGTTCTATAAGCTGTGCACAGATTTAGACAAGGACTGTATATCAATAACAGGATGTTATGCATTCTACTCTGGAGTATACTGCCGAAGAAGTATAATAAATATTGGTTACAATTGTCATCTTGCCAAATCTGGAAACACGTATATAGAAAATGTTAATCTTATAGCTGATTGCCATAGCTCTGAATTATTGGTGTTACATTGGTATACCAGTATTTAACTTTTTTGGCTTTTACAGTTCATACAAAATTACCCTCCCCCTTGGTTTTATTATTGTGGTGGATAGTGAAGCCGAAACAAACTTCAATGCCTGGCACTAACTGTAAAAAATGTATGTATTAATCGCTTTTGTACATATATTTTCTATTTGTTTTGCCAATTTTTTTTAGGTAATCTTTACTCTTCTATTTCAAAAAGAATTAGAGAATACATACATTTTTAAATATTTTGGCAAACCCTTATCAATTATATAAAATTATTTTGCTTAAAAACATGATCATGTCCAAAATAAATAAATAAAAGGGATAATTTATTGCACATGTATAAAAAAGAACAATTCACTTAAAGAAGTAAATTGCAACAAAAATGTTCTATACTTCTTTTATAAACTCAAACCATATAGCCAGTTATTCTTTAATGGGCTTTTCACTTCAGCCCTGCCACTACTAACCTCACCACTACCAATGACATCACATCATTCTAATAATCTGAAATATATATATGTATATTATTTTATAAAAGTATACTTGCCTGAACTCACACTTTCTTGTTTTTGTACATGTTTTCTTCTTTCAAAAGCAAACAACAAGGTACACATCAGTGAAAGTGAGCAAAAGCCCAGTTGATATGTTGCATTGGGATGCCATTCAAAATGTATGACATTGAAATATGCTAACACATGGGGTGTAAAATTTCAGCCAAATCTGGCCTGTGGTGCGATTATATTTGTTCCACAACATTTTTTTTTTTTTTAATGTTTTTAAGAAGAATTTTTAAGTAATGAATGCCACAATCCTGCACATTCAATGTTTAAGCAAAACCTTTTTCTATATGTACAGGTTCATCTTTATATCTGATGCGAAGGAGATACTTTCTCTATTGTAGAAATTTTAAATATTTATCAAGGTTGGCCTGTGACCAAGGTTTTACATTTTGCCTCTCTCTCTGTTTGAGTTTGACACCCCTGTACTAACAAAAAATGGGCGTTAACATGAGTCACAATGTTGCACAGCATTTGAAACTAGTGACTGGGCACCATATAGCTTTATGCTTTTAGCTCTGCAGAATTGGTATAGCTCTGTAGTCTTCATTAAATATATATTTATATACACATGATATATATTTATATTATACTGTATATATATATATATATATATATATATATATATATATATATATATATATATATAAACATAGTGTTATTCATTATGGTACTCAACATCTGCCAATGACTCTAATAGTATTACAGGAAACGTACTTCACATTTTAGAAATTAAGACACAGATCACCTATGAACAAGGAAATTTGAAACAGCTATATTAATAATAGTAATAGCAAGATTAATGGTGCTATTTTACTATTGCCAATTTTATATTATAGCGCGGTACTGCAAAGCCTCGATAATGTAACTGTTTGGATTTTCAAAGCTGTGAAAGTCAAAAATGAAACATCTTCTTTATAAAACTTTAGCTACTGGTTTTGCTAAGGAAGGGAATTTTAGTTAAAAAAGTTAAAAAGTAAAAAAAATAAGACGAGCAACATGAAATTATTTCTTGAAACATCCCAAAACATAATCTAAATAGGGTGGCAGATAAAATGCAGCAGTATATATTATCTACAGTAGTTCAGTGTGGGAGCATAGAACTGCAATGACTGATAACTTCCCTGAGCAATCTGCAAAGCACAACAGGAGCTGGCTGCTTCTATGGCATGTGCAATACTTCAAAATAGCTTGCATCGTCTACATCACAACTAATGGGGTCACACTAACTCGTAAACATTCTTGTTGTTTTACAAATGCACAATTGGTTTAATTGACAATGCACTAATTATTTTGATTTTCCACATTTGTTCATGTTAATTAGAAAGCATACAGCAATGTTAGAAATTAATTTGATTGTAGTGAATTAAACATGAATGTGTATTGATGGATTTTTGATCCAAAAAACAAATCAATCTTTTTTTTAAGAGAAGGAAAGAGATCTACAATATTAATTATGATCTACATGTTAAATTGTGCATTGAAATAACAACTGGCATGTTAATTCTACAGAGAAATAGCTAGACATTTCATATGTAAGGAAAAGAACAACGCCAGACCATCTTTGTACACTTATAAACATGTCATGTGAAATTAAAATATGGATAACCTACAATAAAACTAATTTTAAATATTAAATATTACTGGTATGCTAAGTAGCAAACAAAAAATACTGTTTGTGTTTTCATTATTATAACATTTAATTTTTATCATTTTAAAATGTGCTATTAAGGGTTGGTAGAACAGTGAATAATTTAAAACGAAATAATTTAATATGATGAAATAATAGTACGATAGTAATGGCAACCATTAAGACTGTTAACATAATCACTTTGATTTCATTTATAATTTTCATTGCTACATCAGCAGTGAGAATGGAGATTATTTATGACTGTAAAAACAAATATATTCAATAACATATTTTTTTTTGCTTTTCTTTGCGAAAGATAATATCTCATGTTCAAACCTATATGAAATAGGCCCTTAAATAATATAGGAGATTTCACAAAGACAGTTGGCTGCATTAATCAGTAGAAATAAGTTTTTTTTAAATTTTACCAGTTTGATTTTCAAAGCCCCTGAACATGGTATCATCACCAAACTTGCTGGAGATGTAGAGAAGGGTCAAAAAAAAAGAAAGAAATATTGCTTTTAAAACAAACAGTTTTTGCATTTGCTAATTTTTGGCTTTGATTTAAACTTCATTTATGCAAAAGCTACCTATGCTAGAACAATATTTTTTTCCCCACATCCCTTCACTACATCTCCAGAAATGTTCATGATGTAAGCATGTTCAGGGGCTTTGTAATCAACTCACATAGTCAGCTAGTCAAAAAACATTTTATTGGAGAAATATTTGGTTTTGACTCTTTAAACAATGCTCAGAAGGTGCCCAGAACTGCAAGCTACTTTTAAAATGAACAATGTTAAATTTATATACCAACATTAAAAATGCTAAACATATATACATTTTTAAATATACCAAGTATACTTTAAATTTTAAATAAATATATTGGATTGAAAAAAAAGTGTTAACTAAAATGAGAAAAATGTTTTGTTAAATAAAAACTAGAAAAAAAGTGTAGGGCTCTGCAATTAAACACGGTTGCCTTTACAATCTACCGGTAGATTGACGAGTTAGGCACCACTAATACATACAGTCATAGAGAAGACTAAATATGTTTCTGTTATAGCATAGTTCATTGGAAAGTGTCAGATATATTATCATAAACATATATTGTATATGATATGCCATTTTATTGGTACCGAAAACCGCCTAAAAATGCCTAAACAAGATTAAAAACATTCATGTTGTTTGTTTCTATTTCCAGTAATATTGACTGGAAACATAAATACTTTGCAATTAGATGTATTTTGTTCATGTAGTCTTAATTTTTTTTCAGTGATCTAGCAGTTAACATGTTCTGTTCTTTAAGACACATTAGGGCACCAAATTATTAGATCTGTCATTTCATGAACACATATATCCCGCTTTTGTTATAATTTTTTTTACATATTTATGTTTCAGTATATTGTTATTTTTTTAAGGGTAATCAAACAACATGAGTGAATTATTATGACCCTCAAGAGCTTTAAAGAATAATATTCATTACAGAAAATGATTGCATTCTTAATTTAATTTTATTTTTATTCTGTAACTCAGTCCAGGCTTGGCATAAAAAGTCTATACTATATATTTGCAGGTAGCCAAATTATTGTGATGCTTGGATTTTTTTCACTCTTGTAACACTGCAACAAACTAATTTGTATAGTTTGTTTTCCATTAACTTTCAATTAGCACTATTTTGCTAATTATTTCAATTTGCTGTGTAATTGAATTGTGTCTCTAAGGAGGATACTATGCTAAGTTTTTATATGCTTATAAGACATAAAGTGGGGCAGCTTTTTTGCTTTAACGACAGGTACTTAAAGCATTGCAATACCAAGAACAATGTTAACTAAAGGGCAAACAGTCTTATTACAGCGCACAGCTTTATTCCCATGCTTTAAATGCAAATTTAAAGGACAATAGCAAGGCAACTATACCCAGTGGAGCCAATTTAACTACAATCTATTGGGAATTATATTATTATAAGTTTTTTTACAAATATGAACTGACCCTGTAGAAATTTCAAGAAAATCATATTCTTAAATCTAACCTTTAAAAAAAAAAAAAAAGTGCCTAGGATAAACTGTATCAATGTTATTTTTTTCTGATTGACTATAAAAAGTAATAGTAATACATTTGGGGGGCTTTAAACCTTTAAATAGCAGTTTGATTTCCAAATAATTTACTTTTATTTGTATTTTGCTATGACCACCTTTGAGCTTTTCTCTTTTGTTGCTTTAAGAATAGTGATGAGCGGCATAGGCAACATTCGTATTCGCGGCATGCTGCGAATTTTATGGAAAACATTCGGAAAATATTCGCATTTGGCAATATTCGGGGGGGTTTTTTATTGCGAATATCGGCAGTTTTTATTGCGAATTTCGCACACGCGCAATATATGTTTAACATGGCACGATTTTTTACACTATTCGCAAGCGAGAAGGAGTTTACTATTCTTCCACTGGCAGAATCAGGAGCAGTAATATCCCACCGGAGGAAGAATCTTTTCACTAGAGACCATGTAAAAAACCTAGTCTTCTAGTAAAAAAATGGCTCAGAAAACTAGTTTTCACTTTTTGGTTTTCCCGATTCAAATTCACCGCCAACAGGCAGGGAATTTGAATCTGCATGTGAACAGGTGGACTTTTTTAAAAGTCCAATCCGCCTGTTCGCGGACGGACCTGGCCCAAGTTTGGCCATCACTAGTTAAGACTAACGGAGCATAGAGTTTCACTGTAACATAAATGTTAAAAGGAAAGTTAACATTGTGATTAGCAGCAAGCCATGTTCATGTTAATGTTTGAATCGGTTGCAACTTTTCCATTTTTCTAACTTTCTCTAGAACACAATTGTACATGCAAAGTAAGAATGAAATATTTCGACATGTTTTTCAAGTTAAGTGGCCATGGTTACATTTACAGTGTTATACTCTAGTGCTTTAGCAAAGTGACACAAAAGGGTTATCATTAATTTTTAACAAATGCATTAGGATTACCGAGTATAATTTTTCACATGCTAGGATGGCTGCCTGTTGGAAGATAGTTTATGCTAACTTACAGGTTTAATTATTGATTTTCTAAATGAAGACATTTTCTTTCACTCATAAAGCTGTATATCAGTTTATTTTTTGTTTCTGTAAGTTTTTTCAACCACTTACCAATTTTGGTAGATTTTCTTATGTGCTTATTTACAACGCATCTTTTTATGTGACCCGTTAGTATTAGTATGATGATTTATGAGAATTCCTCTATCTCTTCAATGTGCAATTTAGGATACAAAATAAATACAAATACAGGGAAAACAACCTAGGGAAAACAACCTGTCTATGCCCAGCTATAGGCATATATTTTGAAACCATTACTTATATATGATGTTTTAAAGATATTTATTTGGCTTTATTATGTATCAAAACCTTTCTCATTTTATTTAACCTTCATCAATGAGCCATATATTGAAATCCTTAAAAAGAAGACAATAAACGTATTGCCCTTTACATTTTTATAAACATTTAATCACATTTTCATATACGTTTTAATCATATCAAAACAACAAACATACAACATCCAAACAAGACATCATTATGGCAAAATATATAAAGATAATAGAGATGGGGCAAAAACAAAGGGGTGATTTGCCCAAAAATTTTATAACGTTCACTTTGCAAGAGAATTATTACTGTGGAAACTAATTTCCCCCCTAGCTTGGTAAATGAGGGGAAGCACACTCTATAACCCTGGTAAACTGAAATTTATGAAAAAAAGTTCATATCATATTGCACAAGTATAATATTATTTGATCTTAAAAATACATTAATTACATTAACCTCTGTGTGTTGCTATCAACAGAAAACTATCATTAGAAACACACTGATAGAAAGAAAGCAAAACTGCATTAACTTTTCCAAAATAGTAGTTCTTCATTATGAGGAACTTTTGCTTTAATCTCCAGTTAAAAAAAGATTTCCTTTCCACTGTTTAGAAAACATCAATCTGTTAATTGACGCTTTATTATCAAACATTCAAAATAGCTATCAGTATTAGTCTAAACAATACTTTAGAAGTGATTGAATAATTGTTGGTGTTCCTATTATATTATTAGAATTTTAATCTTACATTCTGGGTTAAATTGTATTACATTTACGGTATATTACTATTTTTTCTAAAACTCAGACCAGCCCAGCTGAAAACTAGCAAATCTCAACTAATGTATACATTTTTTTTTCAATTATGTTGCTGCATTCACTTGTACACTTATGCAAGTTTTACAGCTAGCAATGCTTTTTCTAAAGGCCCCCATACACGGGTCCGATTCCCATCGGATTCCGGGACGATCGTTTCCGGGTGCGTGCACGCGAAACGATCGTGCCGGAATCGCGTGCAGCCCCCCTTGTCCGATTTATCATGTCCGATTGATCAGGGGCCCAGAATCGGATCGGACAGAGAACCAACATGTTGGTCTTTCTGATCCGATTCAGCACACATCAGGGGGAGTTGCCATTTGTGGAGTAAGCGATTGGACACGGAATCGTCCAAGAATCCGTGGGACAAGGTGGTATGTAGCGATCGGACAGACTTAATTGGCCGTTCGGTGGGACCTCCGATTCCCGCTGAGATCGCCGGAATCGATCGGATAGGTGATCGATCGGCCATGGAATCCAACTGTGTATGGCTAGCTTAAAACATTTCAATGGAAGTTAAACCAAAACATTTTAACTTATATATAATATTGCAAGTAGTAAGTCATAACACCATCCTATTGAAATTTTACAACTCTCCAAAGCAAGGACTCAGACTACACACCATACAGACCTGCAGGCTTTAAAGGAAAACTATGATCTAATAATGTTTTGAATTGAGTGATGAACTTAAATCAGAAAAACTTTGCATGTTCAATCAGCAGCTATAGAGCTTTTGGAATATGCCATTACTAAAAAGGAGGGGCTATATTTTATTAACTGTAAAGTTGAATGTACTTTTCCTATTAAAAAAACTACAAGTATATATTAGCTTTAAACTAAATGTATGCAATTAACTCAAGATACAAATAAACAATTAAAAATTTCCTAACTATCTCATCGGCTGAATGAGTCAGAGTAGTTAAACAACCCATTCCCTATCCCTTGCTCTTGATGACTATTCAGTTAGCCAAGTGCCCATCATCTTTCTTATTTAGAGATGGTCGAATTTTTCGACTTGCTTAATTTGTGAGCTGATTTCAAAGCCCCTGAACAAGGTATCATCACCAACATTTCTAAAGATGCAGAGAAGGGTGTTTAGGGACATTTGTCATTTTTGCATAAATTAAGTTAAAAAATAAAGTCGAAATTCAGATTTTTCTAAATTTTTACTTGACTTTGAACTTCATTTGTCTAAAAACTGTGTTAGAGACATACTTTATTTTTTGAAGTATATCCCCAACCCTTTTCTGCATCGCCAGCAAGTTTGGTGATGATACCATGTTCAGAGGCTTTGCAATTTACGAAAACGTTGTACAGTGTAAGTAAATTAAGTAAATGTAAAAATATAAAGGTCTCCTCCCCTCTTTTTATTGGTTTATGTTTTCACTTTACTATTTTATTTTAAATGTAACCAAATAAAATAGACCAATGAAATATGTACCCCTCCCCTTAGAAAATGCTCTAATCATTATAAATGATTCACATTAATCTACAAAAATGTGTGTCCATTCACATGAAGAGATACCACAACTGCAGTTGTCACTTTTAATAAAGTCCCAAACACCCCTATTCTATCTCAATAGGCAGTGAGACATTTTGAGTCTGGTAGGTGGTTGGGGTTTTAGGTAAATCGAGAATCGCATGTTCAGTGATAACTTCCTGGTTTCCTCAGGTTGTTCCCTAAAGCCCCCCATAGACAGGCAGACTCCTCCATACAACTTTCATGAGACCTACCAACAACTATGTAGTATAGTGACCTCCCTGATAGAATACATAGTGATTGGAAGGTGTAGAAAGGTCCTCCTATTACATGGTTTTGGTAGAAGAAAAGTTGGTTGTACAAAAGTTGCATGGAGGAGTCTGCCTGTCTATGGGGGGCTTAAGACTAATTCCATAATTTACTTGATTCTTAGTAAAAAAAAAAATTCTTTCTTTATATAGAATTTTCTGGAGTTAAGCACATGGTACGGCATTTAGTGAGCAAAAGTTTAGTTAGCTTGTGTGATTATCGCTGATTAACAAAACCAACCCCCACAGTGCAAGATAACTGTACAGCTAATCACCAAAATTCTACAACATATTTTTATTGCAGAAGATTATAAAACCTAGCTGTCTGAATTATGTAAAACTCACCATAGCTAAACATTATGATATACTGTGTTTAATATGCATTTTTACATTTACATTCCTCTAAGGCCCAAAAGAGATAAGAAGCAAAGACATCAATGAAAACAGTTAAAAATGTTAACGATCTAGGAGATTTAAAAAAAAATAAAAAAAATTCAGAAGTGTCAAAGCAAGGTTAAATCAAAACTTCCAGTAATTCATTACATTTGTGTCCTTGAACCAAAAGTGGCTGTGACTAGTTGGAGCTAAGCAATGTGCTGTGACTGTTAGAGGTATAAGTGACAGGTAATAATAATTGTGTCTTAAACATCACACATACTTTGTCAGACGGACATCACGTGTATTTACAGAAATAAAAAGAATCATCGCTATTTCCCGTTAGAAAATCCATGTGTATCTGTGTGCGATATTCATAGAGCAGACTGGAAAATATAGAAAAGTGTACAGCCATGCTTTGCAAACATTTTCTGTACCATTATAAAAACTAATTAGTATGGTTTGCACACATGAATTTTTAACTAGATGTGTCACAGGAAATTTTCAAGAAGAGTATGTTAAACAATATGCACATTCTGTACACCTGTACACATTTTCACCATCATTTGAATGGAAAAGGAAAACACATAATCATAAGTAGGTCATATCTTGTGACATTTATTGAGCTGTAAGAATTCCTGGAAAGGACAGATGTGCAGCCTGACATGCCTCCTGAGGTTTCTCCCAATCCACCTTTTTGGTGGACCCCTTTATTGCTGCTATATTTTAACCAACTGCTGAGCCATGGAGGGCTGCGGATGCGTTCCAGTTCGAGCTTTATGATAGAAACCTGTGTGAAGGTAGACAAACACTTATTTTTATACATAGGTGTACCTTATGACTAAATAACCTTAGGGAAGCATTATTTGACAGTTAAAATATAACTATGTTGCAGTTACTATGGTTGTACTTCTATGGGTGTCAGAGATCTGTTCAAAGCAGTATAGTGCTGTCGGGATGTGGTGGGTTTAGTCTTGACCCTCCCCCCTCTTAGCCTTGGCAAACTTGGATCCTATGCCAGGGCCATACTGTCAGAAAGGCTGGTGACACCGTTTTAGATGACAGTAGGTACTTAGGCTTAAAATTTATTGATATTATTTACACTTACTAGTATGTTTTAAGATTGCATAGAGGATTAAAATGTCCTGTCAAATTTATTATTTTTTGGTTTTTGGCTGTTGACATCTAATTTTTAAACTGAAAATAAAAATTTTCTCTGAATACACTTTACTGTATCTCCATTGTCTTCCTCTGTTAAACAATTGTTCATTCTTGCCTTTCTCCCACAGTGGGGTGTTTCTTTAAGCACTGCAGTCATCCTATATATTTGTCATTCTGTTGAGCTCCATTATTACACACATTTGGAATTATCCTCAATGTAACAATGCCAACAAGTTTTTTAGTACTGATCCTGGGAATATGGGAACTCTCCTCCTTCAAACCCTGCCCCCCTCCCAAGTTTGGTTGCGTCCCTCCCCCAGCACTACTCAGAGGTATGTAGAGAAACATTCAGTAATAATTGACAGAATCCAGTGGAAAGCCTCATCTCAACCCTTGTAAACTCATTTACAAGCACTGCATTTACATTTGACTGCACAACAAATTTTGCAAACTAACAGGAAAAGCTCCATTGAGCTTTTCTGTAAATTGGAAGAGGAAGCTTGGCAGAGAACATTAAAAGTGCTCAGTAAAAAAATAATGTTAAGCACAGACGTAGCATCTTGAAGATGTCCCTATTTAAAAAAAAAGTACAGAAGTATGAAAAGAGTAATGGTACTACAATACGAAGATGGATTTTACATTACAGTAGAACAGTTCCAAGCATGCCGTAGAGCAAAAGTTGCTACTGATTAGAGGAAAATATTGACTGAAAGTAAATAAAACATGATTGTCTTCATCTATGATTTAGGAAATGAAAAACACTGTTTGCAAATGGGAATCTGGGTAGATCTTTATTCCAGAAATTACCCTGCACTAAGTTTTAATGTTTACAGTGCAAATTACTCTAGATGAAGCAGTAAAAAGTCATATATCAGACACTAGCCCACAGAAACTGCAAACATATTCATGTGGCGCAAGCAATACTAATGTCCAATATAATGGTGTTTTTAACACAAATATCAATTTGTCAGAGAAAATGGACTGAACTGTTACTTAATTCATACAAATATGTGCAATATGATATCCCTAAGGTGCCAACATATCATTAACCACTGTACATTAACCTCCCTAGCGCTTATGACAAGTCCAGCTTGTCCAGTGCTGACTCATCCTAAAGTGTGTGCGCGGTGGCTCCAAGCCAGGAGGCGGCAGGATTTTTAAATTCAACTAATACAGTATTCTGCTTAGCAGCTTAGCTTAGTACTGTATTCATTAAGGTAAAATGAGCAAACCTTACCCAAAGGAAGCTTACAGGTAAGGAAGTGGAACTTTCCTCCACCCAGTGTCACATCATTATGTTTGTGATACATAACTGCATTAAGGTTTTTACTTTGTTTTATTATTGTTGTTTATTTTCCATGTCTGCACCTTGTTTTCTATTTAATCAGCCAAAGTAGCCAATTAATTCAGGTCATTGGATGGAAAATTAAGAGAATTCTCTCTGACTTTGGATGGCAGTAGTCTAATTAGCTGAACAAATATTACAGTAAGGCTATATAGATGCTCAAAGGGTTATTAAACACTCAACAAAATATTCTTACAAAGCATATTAAACATAATAAAACTGCTGTGATAGAAATGAACTTACCTGCATATTTTGTTCTGTTTCTTTAGAAAATCTTCAGAGATCTCACTTTAAATGCTGTTTTCTGTTTGATAGGGGGATATGGGGACACCAGAAGATTCTCCTCCCTTTCCCTGCACAAGATGGTAGGGTGGCCACACTCTCTATGTCATATGGATTAACTGTCCAACTTCTCATAATGTCTTTTTATGCCAGAGCAGAGAACATGCCCACACTGCCTTCTAGTGATAGGAGGGGGAAGAGAACCTTTTTGCTGACCAGCTTCCATATTAAACAAGAAACTTTTAAAACTTTTTGCAGGTCTCTGAAGAATTTCATAGATAAAGTCATGCATGTAAGTCTCTTCAAGATTATATATACCTTTTTTTGCTGAGGATTTAATAACCCTTTAAGGATGGAATAAACAACAGAAATACCTCACACTATTGAACAGCAAAACACTTGCATAAGTTATTGAAAAAATTATTCCCTTCATATGAAAAATACCCCTGTAGCTTCTGTCACTGAATCTGAGATTGAAGCTACCATATTTTTTGTATTATAAGATGCATTGGACCATAAGACGCACCCCATAATGTGTGTAGTGGCAATCATTGTAAATGAAGAAAGTCCAAGGAGCGGCAAGTGGCCCCCGGCCGTAGGTTGGGCACCTGGGCTATAAAGTATATAAATGCTTTGGGAAATTGTATGAATGGTCACAATTATCTAATAACATGTGCACATTTCAAGGGGTCATAGCACTGTTGTTTCATAATTTGCTCAATGCGTCCAGTTGCATTCATCACTGTATGTTTGCTACATTTTATTTAATCTGCTCTGCTGAATCCATTAAGCGCACTTGGCTTTTCATAATCAATTGTTTTTGGAACATGAACATAATTGTTATATATTTTGCAGCATTTTTGTTACTTTTTTTCTGTTCCTCATCTTCCTATTTTTATGTGCTGTTACCCTGTGTTTTGTAAATAAATAAAGAATATTATTTAAAAAAAATAGGCACTATATAAAAGATGAAAAATTTTTTTTCACATAATTGGATAAATTATATTACACCATATTTTTGTGAATATTCTCAACTTCATTAGTGTGCATGTGTTGGGTGTATGAACAGATGTACGAAAAAATAAAAAAAGTTTAACTAGATTGCAGAAGAATATAGGTAGAATATAGTTAACTTGAACATTTTTCTTGCATTTTTTACATTGAGTGCTCAGGGATCAGGAAAGCACCAGCACAAAACAGCACAAAACAGATTTCACCAATAATTTGATAGATTCACACAATAATCGCACCTTGATGGGGGCTGAACTTTTTTTCTTCCATGACGATGTTCATTAATTCACTGATTAACTATAAAAGTTGTTCATTGTCACTAGCTGCTAGGAGCAGACCATTGTTTTTTGAAGAAGTGAATTTCATTTAAGTATCTCTCTTTTTTAAATTAGACAAAGATGCAGAGTTGGCAGAAACACAAGAACAGAAGATGAATGTGTACTGTTTGCCTGGGAAAGTAAATGCAAATTGATTCTGGAATTCTGCACACGCTGAAAGTGACCAAAGCCATCATAAAATATATATAGTCAAGATCATGGTTGAAATTTTCAGCAGAGATGCCACCATATAAAAACAGCTTTTACAGCTTTCACAGTTTTGCATGCTGACTAACTTATCAGATTGTTTCATTTAAGGTGGCCATACGCAGTTCAATATTTTCATTCGATTGACATAAAACGAATGAAAATTGAGAACCGAACAACTTGTTCGATCGATCAAAAGTTATTAATATCGAACAAAAAATCAATTGTTACGTGATCAAACATGTTGGTAAATTTAGATCAATCAGTCAAACATTGAATGTATATCGAATATGTCATAATGTTATTCAATCGTTTTTAGTTTGATCTGAAAATTTTGCATCAAGCTACTTCCAGTGTAATGCGCTGGATTGAGCACCTGTTCATTTGTAATATGTTCATTCATATAATGTTTTACTGTATTGTTTGTTCATATTATGTTCGATCCTATTGTTCGTACATATTTTGTTTTACTGTATTGTTCATTCATATTATGTTCGATCCTATTGTTCGTTCATATTATGTTCCTTTGTATTCTGTTCGTTCCTTTTATGTTTGATCGTATTGTTTGTTCATATTATGTTCGATCCTATTGTTTGTTCATATTATGTTCAATCGTATTGTTTGTTCATATTATGTTCGATCCTATTGTTTGTTCATATTATGTTGTTCATGTTAGGTTCGTTTGTATTATATTCATTTATATTATGTTCATTAATATTATGTACATTTGTATACAGAACGACTCGAAGTGTTCTCAGCTATACCCCTACACCACAGCACTTCCGACCAAAAGAAAAATCGACTGATAGTTTGCTGGAGTACATGCGATCGAGTTTTCAAGATCGTTTAAAGTATCAAACATCCTGATCGAATCGATGGTCGATCGTGCAAAAATCTATACCTGTATGGCTAGCTTAATTGTTGATACACAACACTCCCCATTGTAGTAAGTGGTATTATACATCATTATTGTGTATTAGATCCAGTCTCTTGTAGAAAATTTCACTTTGTTAAGATTGGTGAAAAATTATATTGTTAAAATGGATTTTTAAAATCATGGACAAGATTTGTACATATCAAAGCAGATGTCATAGGTCATAGACACAATAGTATCCTCCAGCATAACCTCTGTTGCTGAGGCATCATTTCTGTCCAGTGATGGCGAATCAATGGCACGGGTGCCAGAGGTGGCACTTGGAGCACTCTCTCTGGGCACGCAAGCTAGCACAGCCAGCACAGAGAAAGAACTGCAGCCTATTGGCTCTCAATGCTGTCAGTTCTCTTTCCCTCTCTTCTGATTGCACACAGCGTCTCATATCCTCTCCTGTTCTATCTTAGAAGAGTGTGTGTGTTTACATGTTTCGTGTGTGTATATGAGTTGTGTATGAGTAGTTCAGGTTAAATTGCCATGCCAGGGTTTATAAGTGGGGTTTAGGTTTCAGTTTGGGCACTCAAAAAGGTTCGCCATCACTGGTATAGGTTCTTCATGGTACAGAATTGTGGCGAGTCACTGAGCTGCACATATGAGGCTTAGTGTACAGTTAAAGATAAAGCATTTACATTTACTTTGCTTTCGTATTATTTGTTATTACAACTTTCATTAGTTCTACTTTAATAATGTCATCTGCCCACACTTATTTAAAGTTTAAGTAAACTCAAAAGCTACTGTTTATTTAGCCCTATAGAATACACAAAATTTAGGGCATACATTATACACTTAAAATAATCATTTAAAGTAGATTGAAAATAAATTAAATTTTTACTTCTTGCAGTATGTGTTTCAGAATTCTTTATGTGTGTGTCTTTGTGTCTTTCTGTACATGTTGTATGTATGGATGTATGTATGTATGTGTCTGGAAGTTGGGTGGTGTGAGTCAAAAATAGAGGCTTATAGTTATGTTTGCCAGAGTGCACTGCCCTCCAGATACCAATTGTGCTACAAGTCTCAGCATTCTCTACTGACCTCACAATTTAGCGGTTGCTTTGAAGTTTAAATGGTTGGGATTGTAAGTATTATATATAGTAAAATAGTGCATAATTCCTGGATGTTAAACTAATAATTAATAACAACATTATTGTTATAATGTTAAATTTGTTTTCCTCTCCTTTTGTTGGACTATTTACCTTGTGATCCTTGCTGCACACTTCGCTCGCTTTCTTATCACGCTTTCAGGTTTACTAATAGTCTAGCACATATCTTGTATGGGACACCATATCTATGAATAATGCCCAATGCACTCTTGTAGTCTGATTAAGATTTTAAAGATAATCCCACCCTTTCAGCCCCCCATACACCTTGAGATCAATCCATACCATCTCCATTAGATCTACCAACAACTGTGTAGTATAGTGGCCTCCCTGATAGAATACATAGTGATTGGAAGGATTAGAAAGGTCCTCATATTTCATAGTTTTGGTAGAACAAAATTTCATTTTACAGAAATTGTATCGAAAGATTGTAAGGTGTATGGGGGCCTTTAGACACTAGTTGTAGAGGATTATTTAAAAAAAAGTATAAGACACATAAACTTTAGGGCACATGCAGGAAATGTGTAGGTATCTCAGTATCTGAGATTTTTTTTTCATTCCAGGTTTGCAACCTCAAGTAAAACCTTCAATATACCTGACATATGTAAACTAAATATATATATAAAAAAAGCATTACCAATTTTTTTAATATTTGCTTTGCATTATAATTATATTATTTCATATAAAAATTATTAGCCTAAAGCTACCCAGTGTTAAAATGTTTAACAAATATAATGTTAGGGGCAATTGAAGCCATTTCAAAATTCCATGTAAAATAGCCTGCTCTGTCCCACGTTATTAGCCTCTCAATTGTTTAGGGAAGAATGACTGTATCTGTATCTCTATATTACATTTATCACTTTATTATAATCAGGTTTCTGTGTCTTCTATTGTCTATATATTCTTTAGAAACCGCAGGTACTTTTTTACATTAAGAGGTGCCATCCTTGTTTTAAAAGCTGTATTATTTCATTAGCACAGGCTTTTCCTCATCAGCTTATGTACTTTGATTGACTTTTATTAGGCAATATTACTTCAACATTGCATTTCTGTATTTGTATTAATTGTTAATTATAAGATGTTAATTTGAACACTCAGATCCATAATGTGTTCATTTTCAGCATGTGGTGACCCGATTTACATTTTTCATTTTTCCATTAAAATCAGCTAATTTCAACAAAGTTTTAAAAGACTTTTTAAGGTATCTAGTAGAAGTAATTTGGTATGTCATCAGTACTGAATTCTAGGAAGACAGATTAGTCAGGTTCATTAGTGCAAAAGAAACCTTTTTAAAAGG
This sequence comes from Ptychadena robeensis, assembly GCA_036250615.1. NCBI lineage: Eukaryota > Metazoa > Chordata > Amphibia > Anura > Ptychadenidae > Ptychadena > Ptychadena robeensis. The sequence goes on along the minus strand of CM070035.1, from coordinate 83,996,454 downwards.
GTCAATGGTAAGTGCTTCAGTTGTATGGAATATTCAAATTAAGATATTGCATATATCTTTTCTAACCAAAAATAGATATGAAATGCTGTGATGAATTGTAAAAACTTGTATAAGTGGTAACACATTGTTATGGCAGCAAGGACATGGTATATTTAATTCAAAAATCCAATATACATACTGTATTTAAGTTTTTAAGAATCCTACAAATAACTCAGTTTTATATGTAAAATCAGATCAATCGTCTTTATCTTTTGTTTTAGATCAATATTTCTGGTCCAGAAAAAAAATGTTAATTATTACCCCTCAAATTATATATCACAGTAGATTTTAGCTGAATAAAAGAATCTGTGTAATTGAAGACTTTAAGTATTATATTTAAGCAAAGAAATTGACCTGAAATATTAGAAATGTAAAGATCTATGGTCAGCTTATGATCTATGTATACTACTATAAGCTGGCCATACACGGATTGACTTTTTTCTTTACTTTGTTCATATAAGTCTCTTATTAGGTAACTTATTCCTTTTTAACTGAATAGGTTGACCAAAAGTGACCAATATCTGCATAAAATACAAAAAGCTGTGATCAGGCAGGTTTTATTTTTTTTTATCTGATTTGCATTTTGGAGCATGTGCACATATGTTTATTAATAGAAAGGAATTGAATTTAAGGAATCAGTTTTGCATTGATTACACTGTAAGGTAGTAGGAATCCATATTTACATTGCACAAACCCATCAAATCAAAAATTGATGGAGAAAAGTTTATGTGCAGATAGCTGCATTAACACCATATTAATAGAAGATGTGTGGATGAGCCCCATTCACAGGTTCATCCAATGAAAAGAGGGAGCCAATATTACCCTGTCACACTGCAAAAAAATTATCAGTGTAGCACCACCATGCAAAACAATGTATGGTGAATGGTTATGGGAAAAATTGTTCTTCAGGTCTATACTTAATTGCTCCCAGTGGAGGTACTTTGGATCCCATGGCTGTTACTTGTCATTGTGAATAATATACACCTTCAAATAAGACATTTTTTATTTCTAATGTAAATATCAATTGCTTGTGTTTTATTGTAGATTTCTCTGGGGAAATGGATTACTTAGTTGGTTGTGTACTATGTTTCCTAATATTAGCACAAATTTTACCTACTCCAAAGTGTTCCAAATCTGTTGATTCTCTTCATTGCTATTGTGGATGAATGCAAGGAGACTTGGGAAGGTAGACGTCAACAGTCTGCTTTTTCAAATTTCCTTTTGCTAGTCAACTTGCCACAGTGACACTGGGAGGGCAAATCGTCATCTGATTGGTTGCAGGGTCTCACTCCGCCATCTTGGGTCCTGGAGGACTTGATCCTGTGAGTATAGTGGTGTGGAACTGAGGAAGAGGGAAGTTAAGTATATGTATTTTTATGTTTGAAGATCGATTTGCTCTTCTAGTCTCTGGCTGTTTATACCATTGGTCCATCCATAAGCTTGGCATTACGAAAGGATTACTGAATCTGGTTCTCTACCTTAATCTGAATCTGGTATTTACAGATATGCTGGCCTCCCAAATATTTGGAATTCCAATGGTAAGCACCATTAAAAATCTCCTTTTGAAACATAGTAATGTCATAGAAACTACAATTCATATACTAGAAAAGTTAATTCAATCCTAAATGGTATCACATACCTGATATATCATCAAATATTTTCAGAATATTGGCACAGTCAATAACTGAATGAACAACCAGCGCATTTGCTATTATCAAAAATAAATCAAGTCAGTTTAAATCAGATTCGGTAAGCTTTAACACTCTTGGAATCAGTGGATTTAGAATAACATTGAATCTCCTACAGCTTTTTGGAAGCAATGTAATACAACATATTTGAGCAGATTTGTACTAACACTCATAATCTGTGGAGTATTCATGTTTAACAAATCATTGCGATAACAATCACACTATGTATCTGAATATAAATGCACCTCATAATATTCATACTACATCACCAGCTTTCCCACATTATGTTAATCGCTAATCTTTAAAGTAAGTCCTATTTCTTATTCACCAACTTTTAAAGTATACATATCACAAAATTACATGGATTATCGCTAACAAAATGAAATGGCCTACAGACTGACTCCTGTAGTGAAGAAAGTACACAGTTTTGTTTATTGGAAGAAATAGAGGATTTTACTAACAAACATGGCATTATTTTTTGCTAAATTGGAAAGCATTTAAATTTTGAGTCTCCCAGCTATTCCAATATGCTGACTTCATTCGCTACAAGCTAGAAAAAAAAAATTATTTCATACAATTTCTATGATACGTATATGCCAGGTTTATCTTTAGCAATAGTGCCATCAAATGGCAGGAATATAATCAGAGTTCCCGATATCAGTGGGATTAATGTTCATTTCAGCAATGGAAAAATAACACAAGCATAAAGCAAATATATTATTCATGATCAGTCAAGCTGAAAGACAGCCAGGTGAAAATAAAATGTTTTATGTGCAGCTGAATATATTGTGCCTTGGAAAACTTCAAACATAAGGTCATAAGTATTTCATTTTCACCTTACATGTTTTATTATCAGGTAGTTCAGGTACAGCAGGTACAAAAATGCACAGTTTGCTTAAAGAAACTTGAAAAATTCAATTGCATTGTACAAGTTTATTTCGCATGAAGTATATAGAGTTGTCTCATCGTTGATTTAACAGTTCATTATAAAGGAGAGCTTGAAGTCTATTGTACAGTGTCTGCGCCCCTGAAGAATGTACAAAACAGAATGTCTCCATAGGTGGCATGGGATGTCGGTAAGAAGCTAAAAACCAAAGCCAGAGGGGCAATTGACTAAAATACTTACCTCTTTAACATTTATTGGTTTCAAATCTATTTGTATGCAAATTAAATAAAAAAAATCTTTTCTCTATGATTTAAAACCAAATACAATAGACAATATACTATACTCTCCAATGTGCAGTGGCCAGCATCCCCAAAACAATAGACAAAAGCTGATGATGGCATATGCTCATCACCCAGAATTTTCCCCTGAGTAAACAAGGGCGATGGGCCTTTTAAGGCCACAGTTAGAAATCAATCATATGGTCAATGCATAAAATCAGCATATTTAATAGATACAGTACAGAAATAGTAGAAGGTCATATCTCTTTATATGCATACACATTATCACCTACATACTGATATGTATACATGTTCTAGACACATTAAAAGTCCAAAAGGTGTAGATTCCACCCTTATGATGATTGATTTCTAATTGTGGCCTTAAAAGTCCCCTTGTTTACTCAGAGGAAAATTTTGGGTAATGAGCCTATGCCATCTTTTGCCATTTTAACCCCCGGTGTTCCTGCCGAGACCAGGCTGACCTGTTAGTGGGCAGCGAAAACTTACTGATCTGTGCTGCTCCGGTGGCTCCGATCTACTGAAGGGGCTTCTGCATGGAAGCCGATCCCTTCCCCCCTTGTCACATTGGGCCTTCAAAGGGGCACATCTGGGGAATGACACTGAAAACAGTTTTACTCCAATAAAAAAAGTTTTCGTGTGATTTACTTACCAGTGATAACTGTATGCAATACAATTCAAAGTAAAAAAAAAGACACAAAACACATTTCCGATTGAATTAAAATTATAAACAAAATATAAATATGAATACATACTGTATTTTAGAGATTTTATCATTCAAATGATACCTTTTATAAATTTGTTTTGTTTTAAATGTAATTTATTTTCACGTAATTGTGTGTTTCAAACAGTATTATATTCAGGATGTCTACTAGACCTTTGTACGGGCATATTTTGGTAAGTAACAGGCCTACAACAGCAAAATTAATCCATTTAAGTCTATGGTGCGGTTTTGGTACAGAAATCTGGACCTTACAAGAGCGCTAGGGTGGTTAAAACTAAATAAAATACAGCTTAATATATAGTGGGTGTACAGCTTGTCCCCCCTGTAAAGCAGTCCCCTTAAAATAATTAAACACACCAGCCATTAATGTCTAAAAGTCTTATTCCCCCAGTTTCCCCAAAAATAATGGGGGCTTTCCATCAGAAAATATCCAGTTAAGATTTTTGAATCCAAGACAAAAAAAGTGGGCATACATGGTTCAATTTTCCAATTTCAGGATTTAAAAACACATTTTTAGCAACACACAATGTAATTGACTTAAAACCATTTAATTCCTTTCAAAAGCTAATTTCTTAAGTTGATTGAATGAAATTATCGAACCGTGTATGTCCACCTTATGGCTCCAACTTAAAGGTAAAAATTTACATATAACTAAAGCTGGCTACATCTCTAAATCTAATAATCTTTTTTTATTCATTCAATAATTAAGATATTGTTCTACTTTCCCACATGTTCTGATTTATTTTTACAACTAAATGTAACCAGACATGGGCTAGAATTGGGCCGATCGACCTCTATGCATGTTTTCGCCAATTGGGTGCCGAGATCAACTAGAAATCTGCCGCATGTCGGATCGCATGGTGATCGGACATGCCATCTAAATTTGCGGCGGATGCCAATACTTTGGATATGGACTCTGCAGAGAAGTCCACTTTTGTATGGCTACCTTAAGGGTCCCCATACACCTTTTGATTTCTCTGTCACATTTCCTTTAGATCTCCTGTTGTTTAACCAAAACCATGTAATATGATGGACTTTCTAAATAATCAAGTCTACCTGGGTTCAATCGCAGCTACTACATAGTTGTTGGTAGATCTAAAGGATATCTGACAGCGAGATCTAAAGGTGTATGGCCAGCTTAACTTCAACTCAATAATAGCCATACAAAAAAACACAAATAAAAGCTTAAGCAAAGCAGAGCAACCTTGAAAATATCTAAATATTATATCTTTTACATTTCATTTTTTGCTGGGCCAAAGCCAAAACTGATTATGGGTCCTCATTTTGTGCATGTTTTTTGCCCCAGAGACATTTATAATTATTTTCCAAGGATAGTGGACCAATGCAATCATTTGTTGATGGTCTAAAATGAAAGCAAAGTACAAAATCCATGAAATTACAAAAATGTTACAATAGATTATTTTTTAGTTGAAACATGAAAGTCGCAGTGAGACCACAAGCTCTTCTTTATGTAGGTGCAAGACATGTCCAAAACTGTTTATTTATCAAGCTCAAGTACACAGGAAGACTGCAAGAGCATTGATGGATTCAGAATAACAAATTCACATTTAATATCAGTTCCCAAAAACTGTATGAACAACAAAAATTTACAGACAATTGTGCCATTCTATCCAGTGGTTTGTGGACAAACATGAGGAATCAGAAACCATAGCAGTCAGAAACCATCAATGATCTGAACACTATCTGAAGTCAACTATTAGGAAATGTATGTTGATGTAATTTTTAACCGGTCACAAATGATGTAATGATGAATTTCACTGAGAAAACATTCATAGTCTAACTAAAATATCATAATTCATGAATAATATCTACCACAGTGGTGTGTTTTTTTCGTTATGGAAAGCTACCAAGGGCATAATTTCCCTTTAATAATACATAATAATTTCCCTATACATTTCTTTTATTTGAGAAAAGACAATTAAACAACATATCAGTATGGTCATAACAAAGCAGTTACAACTACAGCATGACTTGTGCAATGATAAAGATAATAAATGAAAGTAGCACATACCAATTATAATTTCAATGGGTTGTGCATGCCCATACTTGTTTATTGATAGTGCAGCTCAAGTTAGAACTTCCCTTTGTTTACTGGCAGTTTTTGACAAATCTACAATGGCTTTGAAGGAAAACACAGTTCGGCATAGAAACTTTGTTTTTAGCTACAAAATGGAAAGTAATAATTATTATAATGTTCAATCAATGTTAGATTTGGAATAAGCTAGTTTACATTCCTGGTGGCAGAAAAACAATGATCTGATCAGGCTGATGAAACTAAAAAAAACTGTGCATCTGAAATATTTGTGTGATTTATAGCAATAAAAGCTACTACATTCTTTTTAGATATCTTATATGCATCCTTTGTATAGTCATACATAACAAAACAATATGTAGAAGCCCTGCTCAATCCCTAGAGTATGTAGAGCTTGCAGATCAGTAATAAGAAGAGGACAAAAGCAGAATCTATCCATAGAAAGGGTCAACCTGAACCACAACACTACCTGTAATACATCTAGAGAAATGGCATACTTAAATCTCCAGATGCCAAACCTAGAAAAACAATTTAAGATTAAAACAATTCCCAAAACAGATCTCGCTTAATATATGAGCATAGTATATCCCATTATCCTACATACTTCTGTTGAGCACCTGACAAACACATACAGCGGTGTGAATAATAGATTCAGCCCATAGAACTGAATTGATTGATGAACACCTTGACCTCTCATTTTAAACATACAGTATATCTACTGGATGAGATTTACAATATATGTAAAACTATAGACAGCCAACCTCAAGTTCAGCTTTAAAAAAAAAAGCCTAAGGTAGTCACATATCTTGTATACATTTATTTAGAAAATCAGTAGTTCAGATTCAATGGCACTTTGTCTAGAAAAAATAAGATTAAATTAAATAAGATTAATATATCACACACTAAAACTATAATTCTGTATATTTCTTTATGTTTTATAGTATATCAATGTTGTTAAAGACAGAAGTAAGTTAATGAGTAAGCATTTTTGTACTTTAAAACCATAAGGTAAACTACAAAGATAGTTTGATGAGCGGTGAGCTCGAAAGTAGTTCGGGCCAACCGTCCATCTGGTTTTTTCCTTTGCTAGGAAGGCAAAGGCAAGGGGACTTTTAAAGAGGCCACCCCATCTCATAACAATACCCCAGTTGGGGATTTAAATAAAAAATCAAACATCAAAACAAAACAGAACAGAGGTAATCACAGTCCGTTCAAATTAAGAACAAATAGTATGCAGTCCATGTGTTTGAATAAAAGAGCCTTTTATTTTTCTTTAAAAAGCGATCCGGATATCAGTGAATCCACTGGATAGAATAGATTATAGCATATACCCATTCATCTGTAGGAGTAATTAAATTGTCCCCACAGCCTCGACACACGTTTCTAGAAGCTTTTCATCAGATGGTGTGTTTTGGGTCTGTTGTATGGGTAAGATGTATGCAAAAATAGGTCAGTAGGATGTTTTGAATTCAATTTAATTTGGAGGTTCAAAGAACAGTCAAAAGTGACTCACCAGATTTTTAGAGGCATGAGTATTAGACCAGTTCACCCAGGAAGGCATATAGGAGAAACGGGGAGCCACTGCGGGAGATTACCAGAGTAGACCAAGGGCATTCGTTAGGGGGTAAAAAATGTGTATACTGAGCAGCAGAGGTGAGGGGCAAGACAACGTGTGGTTAAGCAAAGGTGCCCCAAAAAGGAATACATCCAGGAAATAAAAATAGGTTGGGTAGTGCAGTGACAGTGATGGAATAATGGTACCAATATAATGGTAATATCTTTCAATATAGAATGTACATTACAATATATGCTAACTAAAAATACATGTTAGCAGATATTAAGACTTTACCTTGGTTCCTATGTAGGCAGCAGTCTATGCCTCTAGCCACTCAGTTGTTATAATATTAAAGTGTTAGGCTAGGGCTCCACTGCATTTTGCCTAAAACATGGCAAAACGTAATGGCTGCATCTTCTCTGTGCACCCTATTCACTTTAAATGGATACATGCCCGTGATCTGTGCACGTCCTGTCAGTCCAATTCAGAACAATGTATACCACATCTAAATATATGTAGGAAGAACTCCAGCTGCAGTATTAAGATTTAATACTGTTACTATTTGACCATGTTCATTAACACTTTCAAGCAAAATCAATAATATACCAGAAACTTTTTTTGTGAAAACTTTGCATTCAGTACATTTTTCTTTCAACTCAATGTCCATAATCACAGTAGTGGCCAACAAGAGATTGCAAAGGGGGAATCCTGTGGACACATGTGATGTGCAGAGCTGTGCTTCAGAGTGCTTCGGGTGACCCGCCTTCTTTTAGGATTGAATATTATAGGCTTCTGGGAGCTGTGAAATCAGCTGTACATTTCCCAGTGCCTATGCTCCCATATATCTTGGTTTTGTATTCTAAATGCAAACAAAGGTGATTTCTGTTGGCCTGTAGATCAAAATTTTATGCTTTTTCAGGCATTAGATGTGAACTTTCCACCTTTCTTTGGTTTTCTTTTCTCAGGTTGGTACTTTATTTTTATCTGTTGGTTCAGCCAGTGGCACATATTCTATTTTATTGGGGTCCCTTCTTGACACTATAAGAGAATGTTGAATTTAACCACTACTGGACAGCAGGATTGACATCCTGTGGAGAGGGTAGTAGCAGATGGACTTATGAGGCCTAAATCCTGGTAACTATCTTTACAGTTAAGTAATAATAATGAATGATAGACAAACATGGCTCGATGCCTGTACTGTCAAGGGGCCATTCGAGCGCAATGATGTCATCGTGCTGCACTCGAGCTTCCCCAATACGGCACTTCTGCGTCATCGATCCCGTCTGAAATGGAAATCAAACAACACGTTGGTTCCCTGTTCGACGAGCTTTCTTCAAGCAGGATCCCACTCAAAGAGAAATTGGACTGCTTGAATCTATTACAAAGATCAAGCTGTGTATGACTAGCTTTACTGTTTTGAGTGTGGCTCAGAGTACATTTTGTAATTATCCATACTGATAACCCTTGCCATTGTCATGCTGTCCTACAGCGTTTCGCCCTGTGAGCTTCCTCCTGGTTTCACCTCCCTAATATCAGTGATGATGTGGGGGAAGTGAGAGGTGTCTTTAATAAATGCCTGTTCTATTTTACACACATGTGCAGGGGGGAGGGCCAGAGCAGGAGGGAAATAGAAAACCAATTACTTGATAAAGGTTTGTATTTTGAGTACCACTTTAGGAGCCTGCTCATCTTCCCTGCTTCTGTATGTGAGCAGACTGAAGCTGCCTGCCCACATACAGATCTGCAGACGGATTGTCCATGGAGGGATGAATTATCCACCTTCATATTTCTGCTTGAGAGTGGGCTGCTTCAATCTGTTACATACAGGGCTGTGACAGCTTCCCTGCGGCTTAGGGGGGAATGCAAAGGCGCGACCATCCGCAGCAGTATTTGGCTGTGGATGGCCATGCAATATAAGAAGCACTTATTTTTCCCCCTGATTTTTTTTTTACTTATATTATAAAAAATACAGTAAAACTAAAAGTAATCATATAATGTCTTTCATATTATTACCACAACAGTCATTATTACCAATTATACAATGTATATTTTTTCTTAGTTAGAGTTGGAAATAAATCCTGTTATCTGTTCTATAGGGGGATTTGTGCCATCATCTAATAACTGCTTATCTGCTATGCATTTTTTAATTTCTTTAGATACACTTTCAATGTTATCTTAATTTTTGTATTGTTCTTACTTTTTTTTGGTCCCTACTATGGTTTAAAAATACACTACTATTTGATATTTTTTACTTAAAGAAAATAATTAAGAAAAATAAAATTTTAGGTAGTAAAATAATGAAACATTAAAGCTCCAGCGTTATTACTTATATCAGAATTTCAAGATATTATTTGATAAATCTGAAAAGCAGGAATCATGTGGAGGGCACAAATTGTGTGAGCAATAATAGCAGTAAGATAATTGCTGTATTTGATTCCTTCAATTATAGATTATGAGACGGAGCTGCTCTGCTGTCTCTTAGGAAGTCATTATGTGTTCTCTAGCAGAGCCATGCAGCTCATTCTAACAAAGATCATCAGCGTCTTCACAGCTTAACTTGGCTGACTTAGAAAAGGTAGATAGTGACAATGACGTTACAGGATCAGCTTCATTAGGTTAACTAGCAATAAGACTCTGAATGTAAATGGAATAGAAATACCCTTCTGATTCAGATTGAATGTCTAATGATGAACAAAGTAGAGGCGTGCCTTTCTTTGCAGAGAAAAACTTTTCACACCAAATTATGCCATAAAATAGTCCAAGTGAAGATCTCTTATAGAATGAGACTGCTGGAAACCTGTTAGTGTAATGGTCAATTCATTGTAACATTATTTTAATTGTGAAAATTCCAAGCAAACAACCAAGAAATGCCTAGGCTTGCAAATGAGCTCATGCTGCATTCAAGTTAAGACCCCACAAGCAAAATAACCTAATTATGTATGCTGCAGTAACATCAGCAATAATCCCACTTTGCATACGCAGTTGTATTTTGTCTTTAATTAAAGTGTATGTCCAGCCAGAACTTTTTGATAATGATTGCTTCAAACAGGAAATTAGAGACAATCTTCAACAGCAGAACACGTATAAAAAACTAAATTTTGTCTGAGTAGGGAAAGGTGAGAACCCCTGCCAGTTTCCTATAATGTCAAGATATGTGGGGCACTGGATCGATCTTCCGTCTTTTTCAATTCTAGTCTGGGGTCTGCTATAAGAAAATGATTCCTTATAGGCAGCTCTCCTGGGAGTTTCTGTACTTGACATGTGTGTCTAGTAGTTTTTCTGCTTATTGTCTGTGTCTCTGTTGAAGATTTTCCTTTCATAACAAGTCTTGAGGAATTATTGTCACCAAAAATGAAGGGGTGATTTTTTTACAGAGCTCTGAATCGGCAACATTAAAACCTGATAGTGGTTTTATTCTTTCCCAACACTTAAAACATTTTACACCTTGACTTCCAAACAGATCTGGGTACCTGAAATCAGCTAATGGTTTTGTGTAGTAAGTCGGCTTACGTTCACTCCTGGAACAAAAACCTGTTTATAATCTTTTCCTATGGCACTAGCAGACATATCTCTACAAGTATTCTAGTATTGCAATTAAACTGCAAAGTCACATAAGCAATCAAGAAGATATGAATGAATCTTTGGAGAATAAGACATTGGAAAACAGCTCATTCTATGAATGTTGATACATGATACTACTGAAAATGTAATAACCAGCGGAAATCTTCTAGTGCTATCACCACCGGTAATGAATCCGGTATTGCGACATAATTCATTCACTTATTTGTCTCATTTTTTAAAGCGTTTGGCAGGTTTATGGCACCTAAAGGCAACTGTGCCACCCTTTAAATTGGGTCTGATATTTAACAGTGTTTTTAGGAGTGAGGTTTGTACTGTGAAATTACTTTAGAAAACGACTTGTATAAAAGAAATCGAGAGAACGGAATGCTGTCTCTCTGCATTCATTAATATGCCAGCATGTCATCAAACTGCTGTGTTGTCAGCAGCATCCAAATAAACCTTAATCAGAACACACTGGGGTATATTTACTATAGTTTAAAACCCAAATCACTGACTAGTTTTACATAGCACACACTGAACCCACGATGACTCTAAGAAGCACCGAGAAGAAGAAATGTTTGGTAGACAACTCTTAAAGTAAAAATCTCATGTATATATATAAAAATTCATTTTCTACTGTCTATATCTGAGGTGCTTTAACACTATCTCAAAATATTTTTTAAATATTCTTTTTTTTACCAAAGGGGTTTTAACCTTAACAAAATTGAAAGAAAAAATAACAAATACAAAATATTGTATAATATTAGTATTCAAATAGTCATACATTGAAAGAGGTATTAATGTAATGGGATAAATACAATCATACAACTGCCAAATTAAATAAGGAAAAATAATAACAACAACCACATAAAATTAAGGCCTTAAAATTATTCTCTTTTTTAATTTTGGAGCTGTGCTGGTGTTATCAGTAGGGTAATCAAGTGCTAATATGTTCAAATAATGAATGTTACTTATAATAAAAATAAAGCATAATTTTTTATAATGTGACACATTACAATTTGGATGGAATTATCTTTATTGTCCATGTGCCTTTCTGCAGTTGTAGCAGAAGAGTTAAGAGTGGTGTAGCCAGGGTTCCTGCTAGGAACTGACGCAGTAATGTGCCATAGCTAATAATGGGTGCTTTCAAACAGAGTGAGGTACATACAAATAGGAGTGCTTATTGGGATTGGAGCTTAATGGAAATGGTTCAATTAAACCTAGGCCTATTTAGCTCTGAGTCATGATTGTGGTGTAGGGTCAGAACTTCGTTACACAAAGAGTGCGTTTATGGGGAAGAGGCAAAGGTCAAGGCAGGGAACAATGTGCCATAGGGGGAAAGGCCAGGGCTAATGACAGGTCTCAATATAGCATTGAAGAGTACACGTAGAGTTTTAAGCAGGTGACAATCTGGCATAGTCAGGTACAGTACGGCCCCCACTAAGGTAATCACCCGCTAATCGAGGCGATAGCTAGGGATTTTTCTTGTTAGCGATGGGGCGCGCTTGGGCACGTTTTTGCAGACTTTTTTTGTACGAGATTTGGGCAGACAGGAAGTGGGGGGGGGG
>CM070035.1:83959376-83976089 GCA_036250615.1 Ptychadena robeensis | reverse complement strand
CCCCCCCCCCGCGCGGTCAAATGTAGACCTGGTTTCCCCAATCAACTTTCACAATTTTACTGATGTAGCACCGCCAAAGTTGATTAGGAAAGCCCGGTGTGTGTGTGTGACCAATACACAGGTGAGTTGCTATGCCCTATGCATTAATAGTTAGGTTTTCAGGGACGCATGTGCAGGACCAAGGGGGGCCACCGAACAATGCCCAAAGGGCCGCATGCATAGAAACAGAGGCACCTAACTATCCTAAAACATATTCTAGATTAAAACAAGTAATCCAGGAGTGTGCATACTTACATATTTCTAACGGCATAAACCTCCCACAGTGTTTAAAACCTCAGTGTAGAAATGTTGTCTCACACTGGTAATACCTGCTCAGCTACCATACTTAAATTTTCCATATGTTAACTGTGGAATATGATTAAAATTAAATGACTTTGAACTCTTCTTAAGGTTACCACCATAATTAAAACCTGCTAAGGGGCCCTACCTGCCTACCGTGTCCTTTGCTCCTAGACACAAACTGTGTTTGATACACATGCTGGTGACCTTGGCCTTATGATTCAGTACAAGGGCTGTGCACATATTACTGTGCATTTCTTTAGGTTTCCGCCATAAGAAAAACCTGCTAAGGGGCCCTACCTACCTACTGTGTCCTTTCCTCCTAGACACCCACTGTGTTTGACACACATGCCGCTGACCTTGGCCTTATGATTCAGTACAAGGGGTGTGCAAATATTACTGTCCCAGTGTATGTGGCTCCATTGTAATGATAAGTTACCCTCCAGACAACAACACTTTGTTGGAATATATCTCTCTACCCTTGTTCCTGTTCCAGCTCCTTATCAACTTAATTTGTCTGATCATTGAGTCTCCTCTATTTATCAACTTTGCATTGTCTGGCCATTTTCAGTCTCCTGCTCCATTAACAACTAGGCTTGTACAATTATTTTCGATCTACTGTTCCAGTTATTGACCTGGTGTAACTATACCAGATCTCCTACCCACGTCACAAACCTGAACCTGCATCTTAGCCTCATTGTTACCAGCTACGATCAAAGCTTGTCCTGCAATCACTCTGCTGGTGCATCATCTCCCACTAGAGGGATCAAAAATTGCACATGGCTGCGATTTTGTAATCACACCTTATCATTCTCTATGGGCACGATCAGGGGTGATCTGGCTTGGTTATGGGTTTTTTGCCTCGACTAATCGTGCTAGTGGCAACAAGTCGTTACAGTGTCTTCTATTTTGAATGCCTGCCACTCGATTGTAGGCTAACACCAAACTACCTATGGAACTATATTGAATTATTACAACACCGTATCTGTCCTTCAGATATAGTATATCTCACCTGTGAATTATTCCATCATCTTTGGGAAAACTATAATTATCCTCCCTGGTTGCACACACAAGTAAAAGGCTTTAAAAAATTAACTGTGCTGATACAAAGATGTATAGTGTGGGCAACAAGCAAAGGTCCTGTAACACAGTGATGAACATACACCAAGTATCAGTGCAAAAACTACAGTATATATGGTAGTTCCTGAATATGGATAAAGTAGTGAGATCATGATGAGCCTCCCCTTTTATACCAAACATTCTTTAAAGCAATTGCATATTCTGCTCTAGTAATTAATATTTTTTGAACGATTTTTGTAACAGTAAGTACTCCCAATTAAATGCCGCACAGGACTTTAAAACTCTCAAATGTTAATGTCTAATAACAAATATGTAATTACCCTCCCTAGCGGTTGAGACAAACCCTATTTGTTCGGCGTTCAGGGGCGCCCCAACCACAGGGGAAGCGTGCATCGGGTACACCCGATACCTCCCTGGAAAGCTGCAGCGATTGTCTTCATCGCTGCAGCATTTCCGGGATTTCTCCAGGTTAATGGAGGAGCGCCAGCTTTCCCGCCCACACAGCCGGCGTCATTAATGGAGGGAGGGAGGAAATGACAGGCAGCGTACTTCGAAAATGGCGCGGTATGGGTGGTGCGCTAGGGAGGTTAATAAGATTATCCAAGCTAACAGAAAAATTGCAGATATTGTAGGTATTATGACACACCATATGCTTTTCTAGTATGGGAGGAGGTTAAACAAAACATAACTTTAACCTGCGACTGGACACTGAAAAGAGAAACAACACACAGTAAATATATAATCTATATCTTCTGCTATTACTTAAGGCCCCCATACACCGTACAATCTTACCATACAATTTCTGTACAATAAACTTTTCCTCTACCAAAACTATGTAATATGAGAAGTGATGGCCGAACTTCTCCAATGTCCGTCTGCAAACAGGCGGATTGGAGTTTTAAAATAGTCCGTCTGTTCGCGGGGAATTTGAAACGGAAAAACCAGAAGTGACGTCAGTGGTTCCTGGTTGCTGTTGCCAGATGTGACGTCACTGATGTCACTTATGGTTTTTGGAGCCAGCTTTTCACTGCAAGACCGGGTTCTCTACTCGGTCTTCAGTGAAAAGATTTTTCCTCCGGCGGGATCTTACTGCTCCTGATCCTGCCAGAGGAAGGATAGTGAGCTCCTTCTTGCTGGCAAACAAGGCAGGCCAATCACCCGTACTGCTCGCTGGCTAGAAGGAGGGCGAACATCCACGCCCTGCGGACAGTTCGGCCATTGCTAAATATGAGGACCTTTTTAACCCTTCCAATCACTATGTATTCTATCAGGGAGGACCCGTCACTACAAAGTTGTTGGTAGATCTAAAGGAAATAGTATGGAGTGATCTAAAGGCGAATAGGGAGCTTAATCTATATGTAATGAACTGATTGACTCATTATGCAGTTTCGCCCATCTCAGATTTAAGCTAAGCTGTGCCAAATTTAGGTACATAGACTACTTGCATGTAAAGAAATGAGAGGAAGTAATAATGATTTAAGAGCTGAATTAATCTGAGTCTTTCATATCTGTCAAATAAACTGTGAATGCTTTTTTAATATATATCACATTTCATAATGCAAAGGTAAGCTTTAATCATGTCTAAATTGTAAATCCTTGCACCATTCAGTAGATCAATAAAGCAGGTAGCACTTCATCATATAGCTTTGAGATCCATCCTTTTTATTAGTGTTTTGCTATGGATAAAGTAACAACAGTTCTTGAGTTGCAGCCTTTTTATTGGAGTTTTTCTGTGGATGTAATAGCAACAGCTCTTAGTGGTGACACTTTAAAACTCACTATGTGACTGAGGCAGCACATTGAAAATCTATAAAGGCCATTCCTCTTGTTTCAGTCACACTGAGATCTTTTTTATTTTCTTCAGTTTGTCAGCAGCTGGAATTATACCAGTGAAAAGATAGTTGTAATACTGATTAAGTTCATATACCTGCAATATAGTTTCTTCCAAAATTTACATTTTATGATGCTGCAAATTACTTTGTAATTTTAGCTGTTAGATTTGTACTTTTAGTTACATTTGTGGCAATAAGGTTTGTACATAAGCAATTAGTTGTGCCTTTTCTCGTTTAACCCCTAGTTTGCTCCTTACAGATTCGAGTTACTTGCTAACACATCTCTTCTTCTCAGTTCTAATCCTACATATGAACGCCCCCCATACATGTATAGATTACAACACAATGTTTTGGCCGATCGACTATGCCTGATGACGTCATCACACGTGGTTAATCGGCCGAAACATCAGGTCACAATCAGCCCGGGCATCCTTTACGTGCCATCGCTGTCCGTCAGGCAGACCCGGCAGACAAGCCAGCTGTGCTGTATTCCAGCACGGAGGGAGAGAAGCACCCCCCCCCCTTCCTTCCTCCCTCACAGGGAGAGAATCAGGAGGATGTGAAATCCATCGCAGATGAGGAGACATATACCCATACTTTAGACGGGGACACAGTGTCCCCGTCTAAAGTATTAGACCGATCTAAGAATTACGGACATGTCTGAAATGGCTAAGCTCGATTTGGCTGCCGATTTAAGCTCTTTAAGCACACGGCGGTCGGCCATAAAATCTAAGAGTGTATGGGGGGCTTTAATAATCATATGATTGAGGTAGTCTTATTTTTAATTAGATTCACATTAGACATCATTGACATTTAAATATTCCTGACTTAGTTGTTGACTAAACCCCCCATACACATATCGATTTTGCTTTCCATTCTCCAATGACCAATCGGCATGCATGTTCAGGCAGATTGATTGATCGTTCTCTGGGGAATAGAAGGCTGTCCACCTTAAACGATGAACTCCAAAGAGTCGAAATTGAACAAAACAAGAATCGAACAGGGATCCTAAAATTCAGTCTTATCCTGTTCAATTGCCATTACCATGGATAGGGACCCTCAATCCCCATCCAAAGTGAGTATCGGGCAGAGATTGATTACCCAAGATGAAGCGTATCCATTCCACGATTGATCAGTGCACGATTGTTCGTCGTGGTGATAAGGAAATTAGGAAATTATTAAATCTATATGTGTATGGCTAGCTTTAGAAAATTTGCATGTTAACACATGACATAATGATATAGGTTCTGACTTTTTAAGTTGTGTTTTTTCATAATTAAACAACAATATTTTAAAATGTGATACAAATAAAGGTTGCATTTGGTCATGGAAATACATAATATGGTTTAAAAAGTATAACTTAGGCTGGGCCTACACTTTAAAGTGTGGTGGGCATTATGGACATGTTGGTGTGATGCATCCATGGCCCCCCCTTCTGTGATTTACCTGCTAGACGGGCACTATTCAAGTCAGTTTAGGGCATGGTATTCAACATGTCGCCAATACCGTGCCCTAATAATTATGACAAACAAACTGTGCAGGAAAAAACTTTGGGCACGTTTTATTTACATTATTTGTTTACATATTAGGGGTGCACAGAAATAGGGTGAAAAGTTGGCTATGCGGACCTATATTTTCATTACATGGCACCTTTATGTATCAATGCTGCTGCCAGAGAAGTCTGCCTGCTGACATCGGGAGCTTTGAGAGGAAGTCAACATGCTCACTAGAGGCTGTGGCCCCAGTGGCAGAAATTGGTATTGCAGCTCAAACACTACTTTTCAAACACCTTCACTGTTTCACACCTTCACTGTAAATTTTTGGATTGCAAAAATTCTTTCAATTCTCATGTTAAATGTGTAAAATGTATGTCCCTTAGATAGCTGCATGGGAACATTAATAACTTTGAAATGTTGCAGTTAAGGGTGTGACATTGAGAATGTAAATTACTAAAAAAAATTGGACTTTTAAGGCTGTTGGAGATCTGGGGGTTGAAAGTCAGAGTAGACATATGTAAGGTCATGTGTCCACTGCTGTTTCCTTGCGCTGGACGAAAGAAGACGCACATTTGCCAGTGGATTTCCCGCGACTTGTGGGCAGTTTGCTGTGGTTTAGGACGCGCTCCTGTCACATCAAAGTTGCAATGAAGATGCTGCAATGAAGAAGTGGTATTCCACAGCTTCATATCAGCACCACGGGCAAGCTACTTAGATAACGCAAAATGGACACTGTCCCATTCATTAGAATAGGAAATGTCCTCTCTGCGTCTTTTCCCCTGCTGTGGACATGCGTCCACCCTGGGGAAAAAGAAGCAGTTGACAATTAAAATATGACTATGAAGGGTTGACATTTGGACTGCTGGTAGTCTCAGGGGTGAGTTACTAACCCAGAACATTTCAGGGTTGCACTACTGAGGTATGAGATCTGGGGGGTCAAATGGTGTTGTACTGTACTGTGAGAGTTACATTTGACCCATAGCCAGCTGGTGACCTATGGATGGAGACAGCTAATCGGAGTCTCAATCAGGAACAGGGAAGTAGATCTGCAACAGAATCTACCATGCAGGAGGCTTATACAGAGGACAGTGAGGGAGACAGTGAGGAAGACCACCCTACATATGGGGTGAGTACCAAACACCACTCCTGGTACTGATCTGAGTAGCTCACTAAAAAAATAATGTGTACCCCTGCACATTACATAACACACCTATTGTTTATCAATGGATGTGTTACATGACTGCCGTGCGTTTGTGTGATGTCCATGGACCCACAACATGATTGCGTCATATGCCATCACAGTTTATGATGTTCAAGTATAGACTGGCACATCATTTCCCATAGGCCAGGGGCATCTGCACTGCCAACTGTCAGCCCGGAAAGAGCACAGGTGAATGGCCAGAAAGTGGGGTTTTTTTGGCAGGATAAATATGAAATATATAGTTATCATATACAACCTAATGTTGTTGAAGCTACATGTCTGTAAAAAGTTTGAGGTGTTTGTTTATTTTAGGTTGAAAATCCTGCCACTAATAAATATATATTGGCAAATTACAAATAATACATATTATGAATTCCATATTATGTACCAACTAAAAGTTACTCTTGTTCGCTAACTGAACTATACCATGCTGCACCCCAGAATGTTCAAACGCAAGATCTTAATGGATTCTGTTTATTTTAGTGTTTTTAACATGTTATGTCACAGTGCCACCTACAGGTTCAACCAACCCCTGAGAGTAGGAAATTATAACAACATATACCAATTCAGTTCCGTATTTGACATCTATGTAGTCAAGATTTGCTAAGAATATCACTGAAATTGGTGTGTATGATCTACAGTACTGCATGTACTAATAAATCTTCATTATTTATGGACTAAATAGCAGTCCTACTCATTTGGGTCATCGGTGTACAATTTATTATTATTTCTGAATATTAAATTGCTCATGGTTCAAAGAATTCTATGTGACTAGAAAATGTATGTCATTTTCCACCTGCTTGGTATGTTGCCTAAAGAAGAACTCCAACCAAATTCTAATTACATTTGACACAGGTACTTTAACCACAATACCATTTCAAAGAACTTATTAGATTGTAAGCCTGATCGGACAGGGTCCTCTACTCCTTCTGTGTCATAACCTGTACCTGTGTGTCTCAACTCTAATTTATTGTACAGCACTGTGTAATATGTTGGCACTATATAAATAAATAAATAATCATAATAATAAAAAAATAAAAAAAATGGGGTCAACAGTTTAAAAATGTTCTCAGGGTCTGCTTAGCCTCAACATTTGCAGGGTGACCATGACACTGCAATGTACTCTTTGTCATATATTTTAATTATTAAGGGCTCGTCCACACTATCGATATGATGTTATACAGAACCATATACACACACATTTCTTTACATAGGCATATTCATAATGTTTTTTAATACATTTTACATTGTGTTTAATTGTAAAAGTTTTTCTTTTTAAAAACATCTTCTCACATAGCCAGGAGGCCATTGTGGAGGAAGTGAGGCAAAATGGGCCAATTATTTAGCATTTTTTTATTTTTGACAGAAAATACACAGTAGACTGAAGCTGGCCATACACCTTTAAGGTGGGTTTACACGTGTAGATTTTTTAGTTTGATCAACGAAGAACAAACGATTTTTTGGTTGATTGAACAAGAATCTAGAATGGCCAATTTGTTCGATGGATATATTTTGTTCGACCTCAAAAATCTATCAAAAAATTGTTTGAAAGGTCATCGAACGTGTTGGTTAAATTTTATCTGTCGTTGTAATTTCAAATGTATTTTCATTTGATAGCAGCTATGGACGAACAAAAAATCTAATGTTACATTCGATAAATGAACGAACGATGTTCGAAAGCGACATTGAACAAAAAATTGAATTGGCAGTTAAATTGGCAAATCTACATGTGTAAACCCACCTTTAGATCTCTCTGTCAGATATCCTTTAGGTCTACCAACAAATACGTAGTATAGAGTCCTCTGCAATTGAACACAGGTAGACTTAATTGTTAAGAAAGTCCCTCATATTACATGGTTTTAGTGAAACAAAGGGGGATCTAAAGGAAATCTGACAGAGAAATCTAAAGTGTATGGGGACCCTTAAGCTGGCCATATACATTTAAGCAGGGTACAGACGGCTCTATATTCAAGCCATCCGATGTACCCTGCAGCAGCGAGATGACTTCATCACGCTGCTGTCAGATATCGGAGCAGCCGGGGAGAGGAGAACTGCCTCTCCCCAGCTTCTCCTCCTCAGCCGAGCTTTGCCTGGAGACCCAGGCAATGGACCGGACATCGCCGTATTAATGGTCATGTCCGCAAGGGGCAGACTATACGGGTCAGATAGATGGCCATGAGTGCGTGCGGCGCTCAAAACGGCCATCGATTTGACCCATATCTCCACGTCTGTACCCTGCTTTAGGGTACAGACGTGGAGATATGGGTCAAATCGATGGCCATTTTGAGCGCCGTGTGCGCTCACGGCCATCTATCTGGCCCATATAATATGCCCCATCGCTGTTTTCGAGCGGGACAAATCAATCCCACTAGAAAACTGCCATATCGGACTTGACTGTTAATATAGCCAATGTCCGTTGCTTTGCCTAGAGACCCCGGGTCTCCAGGCAAAGCATCGGCTGAGCTGGGAAGTGAGAAGAGCTGTCTTCCCAGCTCCGCCGATATCTGACAGCAGCGTGATGATGTCACCACACTGCTGCAGGGAACATCGGACGGCTTAAATATTGAGCCGCCTGTACCCTGCTTTAGGGCTTGTATCCACTGCATTTTAATCACTAACACACAGGGTTTACATTGAAGATCAATGGACACACCAGTGTGGCACTGAGTACAGTAGTAATGTGTCCTAAAATGCAGGCAGTCCACCTGCAATCACCAGGCAATGCACAGGTTAGGTGCCATTGATGTGCCATTCTAACATGTACATGGTGCCCTATTGACACAAGCCATTTGGTTAGCATATTGATGATACATTTGTGACATTTATGTTATTTTCACTGCAAAAGCAAAACTTTCATTTATTAATGCTTTAAACAATTATATTATTATATTTTGGCCAAAATAGCAGGTATGTTTTCCTTTTAATTGTTTGCAAAAGGTCTGTGTTGCAAAATCCTATTCAAATTTGAATAGAACTATTTTTACAGCCCTTATGTTTGAAATTGCAATAACAAATACAACCCTTTTTATATTTTTTGGAAGTAATAAGGAAAAAAATATGTGCCCTGAATCAGTTCTTTTTAAAAAAAGAAAAAAAGGAAAACTCTAAATGTCAGGTTTTGGAGCCACACACAGTAGGAAAAGGAATGGATACGCAATCTCCTAATTACTTCCCTATTACCATTAATTTTATGTCTCTACGCCAAACTACATTAATTAACAGACTATAAAACGAATCCTGCAACTGAGTGTTACAGTTGTCACGTCACACTGAATTACTATAGAAGGGTGGAAAGTAGAAATTTAGGCACTTCTTGTTAAATATCTTTTGCAGAAGTGACCAAAATTTTTTATTTAATCAACGTCTTTATGGGTTGTAGTAGGATCTGTACAGTTTATTTTAAGTAATACAGAACAAAATCATGGGCTTTTTCACTGTGTGCATTGCCGTCTTTTTCAGCAAAGCATGGAAGTGGGATCGTTATAGTACACATATGAAATTTATGTACCATTCTCACCATTGCAATTTAAAGCACACCAATGTATTCATTTTGGCTACGCTTGCACTTGTTCTTCTAATGAGTTGAATATAAAAGGCAAATGCAACCAAAAGCACAATGCATAGAAAACACAATGCACCTTTGACAGTACATAATATGAAGGGGCCCTTAATAGTTGTCAGGACCTAAAGCTGGGCATACACAGGTAGATTTCTAAATAGATTCAAGTAAAATGGAGCGCCGTGCAGAGCTCATTTGTGCTTTAATCTATTAAGAAATCTACCTGTGTATGCCTTCCTTGTTTTGATTGATCCCGCTCGAAAACAAGGTTATCGGACATTGACCATTACGGTCAATGTCCAATGCTTTGGATCGGCTGAGCTCCTTTGATATCGAGCTCAGCGTGATGACGTCATTGCGCTAGGCTGGAGCTTCCTCTATTCAATATCGAGCCATATATGCCCACCTTTATTGTTCCTTCTTAACAAAACAATTGGAATAGCTTCTAGGATAACAACGGTTAATAATGGTGGCATTACAATAAAATATCTTTATTTTACTTTTAAAGTTGTTCTTTATTTTTTTAATTGCTAATTTTAGAAAAATAATCTATAGTTTAATCCTAATTGGCTGCCCATTACGTCTGTTATTAAATTAAAAAATCCTGCTGGACTGATTAAAATGTAATTGTGTTACAATTACTCTTTTCCATCAGTAAGAACTTGCAGTTCTTCCACTTAGCAGAATAAAAGCATGTATATTACAAATGTTATACTTAGAGCACATGACACGAATGGCCTTTGCAAGAAATGTTTATTTTATTGCATAATGATCATGAACATTGATACAAGAATATTACAATGTTACAATGTTAAGAATACACTTTGTAAGGTAAATCTTTGTCCATGAGAGACTCACCTACTAAATAAGCAGATCAGCTTTATGTCCAAATGAAATGAACGTATTTTAATATGCATTGCCCAATGTATGCAAAAACTAATAGGTGTGAGACCTTTAAGCGGTTTTAAACTCAAAATAAAAAACAAACATACATTAAACAGACACAATACTCACCTGTCAGCAGTTCAGATGCTGGAAAACTACTACACAAAAAAACTCCACACTATACTCACTTCACTTGCTTGGAGTTTTAATGCCGGCATCTTGGCTCCTGGCATCTCCTGGAAACCTGCAGACTTCCGCCCCGCCTCTCCTCCCCCCCTCCACTCCCCCTCCTCCTCCTGTCTCTTCTCTATCGGAGCTGCAGAGAATCGTAGGGGAGAGGGGGTTTTTGAAGTGGGGGAATCGTCTGCTATTGATTTCCTGCCTGGGAGAGATATCCCACACACCACTTCGGCTGCCTAGGCGCGACATAATGCAGTGGGAGGGGAGAACTCGTAACCAGCTACCCTCCAGCTGTTAGAAGATTTGTTTTCTACAATCAAGGATGTCAGCAATATCAGCTGAGCTGCAGCTGATAATGCTGACTGACCTCCCAGGTGGTAGGTCTGCTTTAAGTAAGGATTTAAACATATAATTTATATATTGTATATAGTGAAAAAAAATATTTAAAAAATCCATAGAAAACTTACCCACAACAGTAACTTGTAATAAAATTTCTCTTTTGCTATCAAACAGGACAAAAGAGAACAAAACAAAAAACGGGGCTTTAGGGGAACTTTATCAACAGTATAACAAGTTGGTATAATCTAAAAACATATTTATTGAAACTCCTGACCTGGTCATAATAAAACACAAAAATATATACATATTAAATACACACAATCCTTCCCTCCCCTTCTCCAGAGAGGTTTCATTTAATCAACTGACTTGTTTCGCTCCACAGTGCTTCCTCAGGGTATGATAGTTAATGGCAATCACTGTGAAGGAAAACACAACAATAAATATCTGAATAGTAATGTACTTCATGTAACATATCTCACCTGTAAAAATACAATATTACCCAAGAAGAGGGTTGTTTAGCTAAAAACCTTGATACAACATCCTATCCCCGGCCCATAGAACAGGGTTCCATGCCAGTAAGGGAGCCCACGGCAGGCCGAGTACTATGCCCAGGACAGGCAATGATGGTGAAACCACAGCCATGGTCTCCCCAGCCCAATCAAAACCCCCCGAAAGTGGAGAAAATCCTAGGAACCAAAAAAAGAGAGGGAATCACAATAATAATTTCAGGAACCTCCACCTTCTCTCCAAGCAATTGGTCCTAATGTATACATGGATCTAAATGTGTGTTTACCCCATTTTCCTGCCACTGGGTCCTATATGTTCCCATAGATGTCCTACCTTGACCTTGCAGAACTGTAAATTTCAGTCAGGTCTGGATGTGCCACTCCACGCTAGCATAGCACCCCTCCTCTTCCACCCTCTTGATTTAGCCCCCTTAAGGAGTGCCAACAGGCACCTAGTAGGCGGAAACTACTGCCAAGGTCATCTGGAAATTGGTGGCTGTGCGCATCCTCTCCAACAGCCAACGTAACTTCCATGTCAACCCAGACATGCATACCCATCCCAGAACGCCTGGGTCCGCCGTGTCAACCCCGAATGCACACCCAGCAATAGGGTCAACAAAGGATCCTTGAACAAGCCTAGAACAGTTGTAAGTTGGAATAAAATTGCTCTTTTTCTATGTATCTATGCTATAACCCAATAGTATCATTTATATACAATGATGTTATTGTTTCAATTAATGGTGTGTTTGTCAAGGAATATTCAAGAATATTGACAAATCAATTGAAAACGAATTCAAACCATACAGAACATTCTAAATAAAGGTCTGGTAGCTTAAAAATGTTCATGCCATATTAACAAGGATAATACACTTCATAGACAGTCGAAGGATGATGTTTGGAGAGGATGATGTTTGTTATCCTTTTTGGGTGTCTGGGCTCTGGAATCATGGAGTTTCCACAGGCCGCTGTGAATGCTCCCATAGTCTTTCATTGACAACTTTTACAAACTATATGCCTCATATATGCCTCAACCCAGTTTAAAAAGTAAGTGGGTGGGTAATTGCAAAGGTATAAACATAGGGCACTGCACCAATAGGCGGCCTCATCCCATATACTAATCACATAAGAAACAAAAATGAGATAAAGTGGTAAACTTTATCGAGGGGGGTGGCAAGCCTCTTGTGACTTTTACATGCTACGGTATTAAACTATACATTTATTGACATACAAAAGTCTTAAAAACCCTCCTTTTCACGTAGTCAATCCCAACATTACAAATATCATGAGCCACATATACAGTACATTAGGCTACTTGTCACACAGGACCCTAGTACCACTGTAATTAGGACAAACTCGTGAAGCCTTTGCTGTCTGTGCGTTGGCTCACAATACTGTTGAATCTCCCTTCGTCTTTCGTATCATCAATGGGGAACTCCTGTGTGACATCAATTAGCCTAATGTATACGTGGCTAATTATATTTGTAATGTTGGGGTTGACTATGTTAAAAGAGAGGGTTTTTAAAACTCTTTTATGTCAATAAAAATATTTTTTATGCTGTAGCATGTATCTTGGTTTGAACTTTTGGCCTATTGAAGTCCCGGGCGCAGCCATACCCCCCCCCCCCCCTCCATAGATTAAATTCACCACTTTATCTAATTCTTGTTTCTACTTGGAGACCCACTCTAAAGTTTTACATGGTCTGCAACAGGTTTATGTTGTTGTGAACCTTTTAAGTTTGCAATAATGGAGTATCTAGTATAACATTTTAGGGACTTAAATGGTAATACAGTTCTACAATAGAATGTAACAAATTTTCAAGATAACCCATTCCACAAATGTCTGTAAATGGCTAAGGGGCTTCATTTTATACACCCATGTTAATGAACCTCTGAACTCTTGAGGAATAACAGATTTATATTTGCCCTGAAAAAAATACATGAAGAAAATGCACAAGTTTGCTCTTAAATCCTGAAGCTTGGAATAGACGGTACGATATACCATCTATTCCTTATGCAATTCTATGCAGTAGCAGGCAGCGTGATGACGTCATCACGCCCGCCTGCTAGTGCCGAGAATCGGCCAGCACTCTGCAGCTCATTAGTTCGGCTGGGGGCAGCCGTCCCCAGCCGAACTAATGGGATCGGGCTTAAATTTACCATCCTGATTTCAGTCCAATCCTCGTCAGTTGCAGCCTCCAATTCCTGCACGACCCGATCCTTAAGGGATGCGGGAGCGCGCACGGAATCTGATCGGGGATCGGATTGTGCAGGAATTGGTGCGTGTATGCCCAGCTTAACTCTGACTTACCTATAAAATTTAGCCCTTTATTGCACCCAATGAATAACCTATAAATAAAAATAAGAAAAATCACTTAAATAAAAAGAGATAAATCATATCTTCCTGACAGTTAATGGTTTAAAAGACAAGCTCCTTAAATGCCACAATCTGTGTATTTTATTTACTTATTATCTTGTTGCCCTAATAAATGGTATTTTAACTGTACTCAGATTAAGCCATTGAACTGTAACTGTAGTCAGTCCAGTTATTCCTTGCTCCCTTAAAATCCTATTTCATTTTCTGTGCCAATCCTACATGTTCTTTGTTAAGCATAAGTATGATAATGTTATCCTTCTGCCAATACTTAACGGCTTAAGTATCACTGAACAGGAGCATCCAAGCATGTACACTTCCTGAAATTCATCAGAACAAAATGTGCAGATCAAGCACAGCTCAATGCATGCAAATCACTGAGCACTCCTCAGCAAACTTTGATTAAAACATAACGTCGGTTGATGAAAACTCAATTGAATACCCTGTTAACAGCATTTCCTCTCATTTGCATGTTTCTTAGTCATGTTAAGACACAGTATGATCCACTAAAACAGCAAACACAAAATGTACTGCAAATATTCCTACAAGGACAGAGTATTGCTTGGCACGTTAGCAAAAAATAAAGACTAGCAGTGCAAAGCTATTGTTGATAATCTGCAAAATATTAAGTTTCAAAAACGAACAAAATACATATTTTTTGGCAACAGATACAATATACAATGGACCCTCAAGATACACCTAGCTCAAGATACAACCAACTTGAGACAAATAACCAAAGTTTCGATTTATGACCTGAATTTGGTTAAGCTTTCCAGGCACCCTCCTGTGGCAGAAAGCGTTAATGACACTTTTAAGCATAGACTTCTGTACAGCCAGGGCAAACACTATTTCCTGGGGGTTGCACCCAAGGACCCCAAAGGTGTCCAAATATTTGCCTCTGAGCCCAGATATATGAGCAAACACAGGGGTGTAAGCGACGACCCAAAATCCACTTGTTGCCATGGTTATTGGTTTATGACTAAGACCTTATGATACAATTATGATACAATTAATTGTAAGTGAGAAGGGACAAGATTCATGCCTGCATTATGACTGTTGTGGTATTGATTTTTTGCCTATGTATTCATAACCCTATATAGATACTATACAATGCAATGTAGCCCTCTGAGGAAGCGGATTGCCGGGAAAGGCGTCAGGAATGTGCATCTGTACATCTTTTTCATAATGAAAAGGTTAGGAAAGTGGTAATTTGGGGGGTCCAGAACAGATTTTTGTCATTTAAATAATTTCCTATGGAAAAAATGGTTTTGACTTACAAGCAACTTGACAACCAACCCTTCTTGAGGCTCATTAGTAGCATGCACATTGCATTGCACAACTGTATGTATTTTCATGTCTTCTCTGTATGGTAGACTTGGATATGAATACTACTTCTTCCATAATGACATAACAAAGGAATTTCTCACGGCTGCCATGAAATAGCATTTGAGTCAATTGTCAAATTACGTTTGACCCCATGAAACAAAGTGTTCACTTGTATATGTGTTTTGCTTCATTTGAAATGAATTGTGGTGATGTACAAAACAAAAATAAAAAAATACATCTCTATCCAAATATTTAAGGACCTAACTGTACTTACAACTATTCTCCTAGATATCAACTTTTTCTAATTGATACCCAGCAGCTTTGAGGTTTTTGGCATTAATTGCTTTTAAATGTTGGCTATATTTTTTTTTTATTCATGTGGTTGGGGAAGCTTGGATGCTGTCAGACAACATGCAGTCTGCTAATGGGCTCCGAGAAGTTGCTACCAACTTACCTACTGGGATGAAAAAGCTAAAATCTGGAATAAAGGACTTCACAGGCAGCATTTCACACATATAAATAACAAGTGTGAAAGGCTCTCTGGTGACCTTTTTCTTAACATAGGAAAGAAACATAGGAAAGAAATAGAAGACATAATTAGTAGCATTTAACATAATATACATTTAAGTAAACTAAAGTGACTGCATATGTGAAAGTCTGACTTACCTCTGAGCAGGTATGATGGCGGCATAGCACTCCACAATACTAAAAAATATACTTACCTGCTGTTCCCTAGACCATTCAACCTGACATTCTTTGAACTATTATTAATAAATGCAAATGAAAATATCATGAAACAGATCTCTTTGTTTGTTTGTTCTTGGCATTATTATTGCAAAGCATAGCTATTCACTGCCATACCACTGATAAAGACTGGCCCTAGGTATGCCAGGACTTGCAGTTCTCCCAGCTGTCCAGCCACATTTCACTTATCCTCCAAGTCCTGATCATTCCCCGTCTATGATATATGGAGAATAAGTGAGTAAATTCCCTAGTACTGCTCACCTAAAAGTTGTTCTTTACTCAAAAAAAAACAAAAAACACATACATTACATTGGCATAATATTCACCCGTCAGCAGTATACATCTGTGTAAACTGCTACAGAACTAAAAAAGTATTTACCATTCTCACTTCCTCATTCCCGGAGAAAACATATTTTTTAAGGGTAGAGAGAAGCAGTTCCGCCCACACTTCAGGAATACTTCATTCTGACTATGGGGCTGTAATTGTATAAAATGGCCACTAGATGGAGGTTCGATTACATCAAGTTGGATTCTGCAGATGTGAAGCTGCATTCCAATTCACACGAGACTATGGACTTCATTCCAGATGCCCCTGCTGTGACTGTTTACAAACGTGACATGGCGGGTACGTCACACAGTGGGAGGGGAGAGCTTGAAAATCACCTCTCCTGATGTAAGGAACATTTATTCTTTCATTTTGATTGCCTTATTATCAGCAGTGCTGCTGCTGATAGTGTAAAGTGTCCAATGAGGTGGTAAGTCCGCTTTAATACTGCATGCTGACAGGTGGGATCATCTGCATGGCGAAGCAGCCATAGACTGCCATTGCATGGTGAAAACCCCTGAGGGGGGGGG
>CM070035.1:83931697-83942747 GCA_036250615.1 Ptychadena robeensis | reverse complement strand
ACATTCCCTTCTAGTGTGAAAGGTCAGCCTTCACTTTCCTTTTCACTTTCACAAACTAACATATATATTACATTGTAGCTGTTGACAAAATTGTGACTACTCCTATTATCCCTTCTAAGGTAATGTTTTGTCCCCTTCACTTATTTACAGGTTCATGCATTGATATTAGTTCTACGAACACAATCAACAGGAGTGATATTGATGACTTCCAGGTTAGTGCAAGCAATGATACACTCAAACGAATAGAGTCCAAACTGGCGCACTGGAGTAATCAGTCCAAGCAAGGCGTAAGTATAAAAAAAAATGTCCTTTTAAATGTAATCTTCTTTTTTTTTTTTCTCTACCTTGTCTGGATATTTATTATGTGAATGTGTGTTTTTGTTTAAAAATGTCTATAATATATGCCCGCACAGAGCCCAAACCTCGATCATATTGAAAATCTGTGGCAGGTGCTCAAAGTGAAAGCATACAAATTGGACTAGCTAGAAAAATTAGCAATGGAAGAATGGGCCAAAATCACCCAGAAGACCTGTGCCAACCTACTCTAAGAGATTGTTGTTGGTTGTGGTTTAGAAAGGGTACACTATTGACTATTAATTGCCAGGGGCCTAATCATTTTGGATGGCTCCTTTTTTTTGGTCCTTTTTTGTTTTAGCTTAGTGTATCACTAATATCCTAATCAAACTTAGTGGGATTTGTTTTTATAGTGTATTTGCTTCTAAACAATTCTATATATAAACCAATAGGATGAGCTGCATGTACCTGTGTTATAAGAGTCCAAGGTTGATCCATTCAGGATGTTCTCTCGCTACATCTAAAACAAATTGTATATTATTCCAAAAGGGAATCCAAAACCTGAAGAAGTTCTGAATGTGTTTATTGCATGGTGAACAGTAGAACTGAAAATGGTTTTGAGTGCCCCTGCTCTTTTTCAAGTTCAACAAGATAGATAGATGATAAGGGATAAATACAACCAACATGTTCATCATATGCTTTTTCCTCCTTTCATTTTCATTTTGCTTGTCACCGCAAGGATAAGCAAACTGTCCTCTTTAAAGTTTAGATAGAAAGATAAAAGGACACCGTTTACTTACAATGGAATTTAGGCATGTAGAGCAAAGCAGAACTTAGATTAATAAAGCAAAGCTGGATTTGCCTTTGGGTAAAGAAATGGCATCCTTATTTCTTAGTGTACAAAATCTATCTCTCCTTCGGACAACTGAAGCAATTTTCTGTGTTTTGTCAGTGTATTTCTTCATGATCCAAAGATCTTCTATCTGCCAATCAATTACATTTTTTTCCTCTATACCCCCTTCTTTTTTAGAAATAGTTTTTTTGTCTTTTGTTATTGCATGCTTACTTGCCGAAATCTCTCCAAACGTGTTTGTGTGATGATCCTTATTTTAGGGGGAACCAGGCCGCTTGAGTCTACCACCTTCTCGAGGTAGCAGTGTTGAAAGCTTGTCTGATACTCGAGTAAAGCCACAATCAATACTTGCACCGGATAGTAAGAGGATGAGTGCAGATATGTCGGACACAGATCCAAGGATTTCCACAGGCACAGGTAAAACCTAGCATACATGATTAATTTGGAAAGTATGGTTTGGTTTCTGTAGGCCAGGTGAAAATATATATTTTTTTTTTGAAGACTTTCTTTTATGTTGCACTTTTTGAAGCTCTGCATGCATAACAAAGTAATGCAAGGCAAATGTTATGCAATCATTAAACAGATAGAGAAATTGCAGTATATTATGGTACGGTTAGAATTGAGAGAGGGGGATAGTTCCTTCTGACTTTTTAAACTTTGAGCTTAGCCCTCCAGCTACAAAATGTTTATTTGGATTTTTTTCATAATGTTTTGTTGTAGACTGATATTGTTCAGTTGTATGTTGCAAAGGCACATCTGCTCTCTGCTTTGTTTCCTCTACATGTGACCTAAAAAAAAAAAGACCATACTTATCCTGCTTTTTGTCATCTCCCATTTTAGTTCTTTCTTAATTTCACTTGCTGTATATTCTAGAGTATATTTTGATCCACCTAGTTTTACCTGGAAAAGAAATAACTCAAGTATAACTGAAGGATGGTTTATACTCTAGCTAAGGCACAGAAACACACAGCAAAAACTTTTGTTTTAGGGTGTTAATATATGTTAATGGAACTCTGAGCTCTCTCAAATTGCACAGCAATGCACAGTAACCCAATACTATGCATTGTCCCCATTCATTGAAAAATGTGGGCAAATGCATTGGACAAAATGTACACACTGCAGGGGCACTCTGCTGGAACATCAGTGCACCCCTTCATTGTGTATCAGCCCCAAATGATAACACAATCGCCCACCTAAAGCATGAACCCTACACTTAGGTTATCCAATACATTACTGTAGTCTGAGGATTTTTTTCCTTTTATCGTACAAGTTGATACACATTGTGTAGCAGCTGTAATACCATTATGTCTGTGTGCAGCAATATTTAACTAAACAGTCTGGAAACCTCTGGTAAATAAATTGTGGGCATTTCAACCAGGGAGACAGTGATAACACCCAGGTGTAATACAACTATGGGCTTGTATGGTTGGATGGTGGAACAGAACCAAACGAGTAGTAAGCAAACTGTTTTATTATGGCACATGAAAAACATCTAATGAAAACCCACAAATAGAACACATAAAAGAGGAATAAAAATCTCCGTTAAAAACAGTGTGTCGAAGGCACATAACGACAATAATGGCAACCAACTAACTCTTAAGTGCCATTAATTTGCTATAAAAGATAAACCAACAGAGAAGTCATTGGTGTAATAGCCGCATAATTTCATGGCATAAATTCTGCAAAGTTCATAGAGAGGTGAAAATGGCAGCAGTGCAAGGCTGAAAATAGCAGGTATTTGCCATGCTTTACATAGTAGAGAAGTTCTGTACAAAATCTGACATTCATGGGCCAAGAACCTTTTATTTTCAGTTTACAACTGCAGGTTGCACTATCTTACAACTAGAGTCCTTAATTCTGACTCGGTTTGGTGGCACCTGCTAAAAAAAAAAAATAAAAATAAAAAGTCACACAAAATTTTTGAGATTTACATAATTTGTCACATATTGTGTTTTTGGGTTTGACATGCAGTTTTGTTAATGTGCCATATGAACAGCTAGGTCAGTGACTGGCTTAATCTGAATATTTTTTCAAGAGTCACTTGGGGGTCCCCATACATGGGTCGATATCCACTCTATCGATGAACAATTGAGCTGATGTGGTGATGTCTTCATGGCGGAACCACACTGTGCTCGAGTGTTGGTCGGTTGAACGTCGGATCGATGCATACTTGGCGATTCCTGTTCAATACTCTGGATGGGACCGGATCACTATCCAAAGTAATGGCAATTGAACATGGATTTTCCAACATGTTGATTCCCTGTTCGATTGAGCTTCATTAATTCATCCCCCACAAATAAAGAGTGGCTGTGTGTGATTGCTGCAAAGGTGCACAGTGATCAATTGTTCGGGAATCTAACTAAAAATTTAGCAATGTATAGGGATGTTTACTTGTAGGGATCTGCAATGTCTAGTGCAAGCACATGATGACATGTTAGGACTTTGTTTTGTTTATTTTGAGAGTACACATTTAAAAAAAAACAAAAAAAAACTGACATATGGAATTTAGTTTATTAAAAACATTTTTGTGATCTATTAATTTTAGGACTCCTAAATATATTGTATACATCACACCTTCCTGTTAGGGTAGTCCATAACTAACAACTCCAGTCAGGCTTTGTCTGGTACATTAAATGTATGTGTCCTGTCATGCTGTATATTGCATGCTCATCTGGTTTTTTTATTTTTTTCATTAAATTCAGAAACCTAGCATGGTTCTTCTTCTTTTTTTTCTTTTTTTTTTTCTGCACGCATCTTCATTGTGTAACATTGTGCTGTACACTTTCATGCTTTTGTTAATTGTGTTTTGTACCACTTGTAGTTGTCTGCATGTGTATTGTGTATATGTTTTTGCAGCATATACCAAGTCTAAACGAGGCCACCGTAAAACTGCTTCATTTGGCAATATTCTGGATGTCCCTGAGATCATCATAACAGGTACTAAAGGATGGTAGTGACGCATCAAGCCAAAGATTAATGACAAACCACTAAATACTTTTTGCTCCAAATTGTGTGCTCAGTCCCATTTTATTTTAGTGACCTTGTAATCAACACTTCCTACCAGCAGTTCTAGTATTTACAGCTATGACTGCTTTCTTGTGTGAACTAAATTTGTAAATGTAAAATAATTTTTTTGTTTTTTAAATTAAACCCCCCTCCGGCACCACAAATGCAGCTTGGGGTTAATTTTCAGTACCAAAAGCAGTAACTATAAGCAACACTTGGGGGTGGCTTGCCTAATTCAAAAGAGCCCACTGTGTCCTCTGGTGATGCCTGTCCGAGGAAGTGCATTGGTGGTGTGCTGGGAGATGTAACCTTCCATTGTAATCCATTTACATTTAATTGAACCCCACTGTTTTCTGTTATTTAAAAAATAAATAAAATTAACCATACAATCAGGAAGCCTAATGGGCAAAGTACATTCAATTATACAACTTTCTTTAGATTATTTTACATCCAGAATCAGAATTCTAGTACCATGTAGGTATTTGCTGCTTGTTTGCTCTGCATATTTATTAAGACGTTTTGTAGATTTACTAGTGTGGCGTTTTACCAGACATATCCCTTTCTGTTTAGTTTAAAGGAGGAAGAACGGGTATTCATGTTTTTTTCTGGTAACGGAAATATAAACAGATTACCAGGTAATCTGGTCATATTTCTTTTCCTGCTCTGCCTGCCTGCTCATTCCAGGCATCTTAAATAGATAGTCACTCGCTTTTTTGTTTCTGAATAACAAGACTGGCTGAACAAGTTCAAATCCTATACAAATCCTTTTTCATTCATGACTTTAAAATGTAGTCACACAATAGTTACCCCTATTAGATTGGGGTGATCCCTCACATGGTCACAGAATAGTATGTTGGTGCATACATTGCTATACAAGTTTAGTTAAGCATCATTTAATATATTTGAGATATGTTCCTGATTTATATATACAGTAATCCTATCATAATGAATAGTTTAGTGACTGTTGGTTCATGTGATTAGACAAGAGCACAGCAAAATTCACATTTGTGAGACCGCTCTTAGGTATAACTTCTGCTCCTCACATTATTCTGCTTGATTTCTTTTTAGGTATAATCAATAAAAAGCATAAATTTCACATTGTTGTGCTGAAACCTAATATAATATAAAGCCCAGGTCCTGTTACCAGTTTGATTTTTCTTTCTGTTCCCCTGTCGCTCCATTCTGCTGAAAATGGTTTCTGTTGGATAGATATATGTACCTTTTGTGTTCTATATGAGTCTGAGCATTTGCAGTAACCATTTTATTCTCTCGTTGTGCAAAGTAGAGGGGTAAACGCCCAATTTCCACCAACCCCTGTTGTGTATAGGTAATAACAGCTTAATGACCTACATACAATGTATTTGATCCACTTCAAGAGCATGTGCATCAAACACAGAATATTTGTGCTTGGTGTTCCGTAGCAAATGGGTGTTCAACTACCAGCATTAATTCCTAATCTTAAATAGCAGGGAAAACCCCTTAATGCCCCATAGTCAGTGCATGTGCATTATCTCCTTAGCGCTAGCAGTCTCCAGATTTGTGTCTTCTCAGCATCCATTCCTTATGTAGGCAAATCTCTTAGTAAACCCACCACATATTTATTTTGTTTGTCTTCAGCATAGGGGAATCACAAACCTCAGCTAGTACACAGAACTTCTGCGCTAACCCCACCTTCCCAAACGGATTAGTTTTTAGCTCTAAAGCCCCCCATACACCTTCAGATTCCTCCATACAACTTTCATGAGACCTACCAACAACTATGTAGTATAGTGACCTCCCTGATAGACTACATAGTGATTGGAAGGTGTAGAAAGGTTCTCCTATTACATGGTTTTGGTAGAAGAAAAGTTGGTTGTACAGAAGTTGCATGGTAATTGTATGTGGTGTATGGGGGGCTTTAGTACTTCAATATGTGCAAAAATATTTATTTGTTTCATCAAACTATGCCCTATATTTCACTTTTTTTGCAAAACTCTGGTCAAACCAATGGCCTTATCTATATTACTTGATTATTGTTGGTGTGCACTTTCTCACATGTGCCGTACATTCCTGTTTCAGTATTCTTCTTTCTACCTTTAAAGTTTCTGATGCTCCTGACACACTTCCCACGTCCTCGTCATCAATTGCAACCTGCCTTTTGATTAGACTGATTCTTGCTAGTTTTTGTAAATTATTGCTAACTGAATTATGTCTTTGGCCATTTTTACACAATTTTCTCCAGTACATGTTTCCAACTGTGCCTTTTGCATAAAAAATGCACATATATACTCCTGCTCCTATCCTATATGTTTTATTTGCACATAATTCTACCCACAGTACTCTGCTATTTTTTCATTTACTTTTTGCCTGTAAAAACTTTCACTGTCATACTGTCTAGGCTTCTATATTTACTGCCCTCTAAGATATTTTAGCATAGTTTCTTTTTTCACAAATTTCCTGATATAGAAGCATTATTCTGTGCTCTAGTTGAGTCTTATTTGGCATAGGCAAAGAGGGACGTTTGTCCCAAATGCGGTTTAACCTGCATGAAACAATAACATTAGGCGATTGTTTGTGTGGGCTGTGGTTTGGTGTAAAAAAAAACAATAGGATAACCAGCTTTTTTTTATTTATTGCGTTTCAGTTACACAGAAAAATATCACAACAAAAATAATAACATATAAACCAGAAAAGCTTTGACCAATATACAGCACAAAGTACATTGTAATATACCATTTATTTTTATTTGAGTTTGGTTAGACCAAGTAATCTTTGCCCTTTTGTCTGAGATGACCACATGTGACACACACACATTGGAGCGAAAAGTATTTGATTCTGATTGTTTTTGCTTCTCTTATTAGTGGTGGGTTTAAGCAGCATTTAAATAACATGCATGCCATGTCCAAAATAATCGTCTTCTAAACAAGGTAATTAATTGCAAAGCATGCTCTTCTTATTGTCACTTGCTATTCTTTGACCCCCCCTCCAACAATTGTGACTTTGTCATTCCTTTCAAGCATGTGCATCTTCAGATTCACAAGTGTTTCTGTGTTTGGAATGATAAGTATTCCTGCTAATTTTAGAACTGCACAGTTATTTTCTGGTTGAGGTTTATGTACTGTGTGAGTATAAGCATATTGTGATTCTTTATAGTAAACCTATTTAACATTCAGTGGTCACACACAATAGTTAGGACTGCAGTATATGAGCCGTTTATTGAAGGGTCCAAGGACCCGTAAATACATTAAATAGTAAAAATATAATATTACAGCTTACCAGTCTTTAGAGGTGGTGGCTGTGTTTATTCTTCCTTTTTTCAGATTGTTAGTGACCTTAAGTGACACACCTATCTTAGATCAGCATATCAAATTTATATAAAAGAAGTCTTTTAGAATTTACACTCTTAAAGGCAAAGCAATAATGTGTTTAAAAACTTTTTTTACATGGTTGAAAACATTTTTTGCAATCCAGATATTTTGTGACACCTGCTACTTGCAGTCTTATTTACTGTGTGTATCCACGTTGTTTAAATAGAATCTCCAGCTAAATAACTATTGCTTACTTTAATATTCACAAACTGTTTATAAAAACTTGTCAAAGAAAACCAACTGTGTTTATTTCATCTAAAGTAAAATATATCATCACCACAGGCCTTGAGATATACGATGCATTTCCTATCACTAGATTTGCTTACAAACACCCAATCTTTATAATGTATATGGTCATTCTAAGTAAGTGACTTTGGAAAGCGATGGTCTGGTCTGATGATCACCAGCATAGCCAGGGAGGTAGCTTTTTTTAAATAAATTTTTTGTTTGCCATTTCCAATTCTTTAACTTTCAGAACTTTTTACAGCAGGCATGATCTGTGAGCATAAGGCTAACATTTTAACCCGTGCAAAATTTATAAAGTCATTCTAGTAAGTGCTTGAATTAATATTGGTTCTCTAAAATTAAATTTTTATTTTATTGTAAAAATATAAGAGGAAATACCTGGAGATTCTTTTAGTCAGTTTGTTCTCCTCATATGTGTTACGTTACCATAATAAAACCACATTAAAAAGAATAGTGGTTTAGGAATGGAGATAAGTGTGTAGTAGGCTTTTAGATGAGGTTTGCTAGTACTTTAAAGTTCAAAATAAACAGGAAAACATTGCAAACGGCACACCCCATTGATGCCTTGCAAAGAGCTGTAAACATTATTATAAGTAAATGTATACTAGTTTTGTGTGAGAGAAGAAATAAACGCAGTTGTTGGTTATGGATCCAGACTTAAATATCTACCTACATGTCCATCTAGTTTATTCCATGTTAATGAATGTCATTTTGTTTGAAACCTTCTGCTTCTGCGAGTGGACTGCATTTGGTTTTTCCCCACTAATTTTAAAATGTTTTGCTCCGACTGCATATAAGGTTGGCATTGTAAGGGTAAACCAATGAGGCTAATTTGTGGTCATTGTTAGAAATGTCAGTGCTTTGGGTGGGTTTCACAGCAACTGTTTGGCAGACCTAATGAACAGCTTCTATGAAGCATTATGCAATTGTGCAATGTGAAAAAAGAATTCAGAGCATTGTTTCAGCTGTTGCTAGAACCCATTTAGAGTTCCCTACTGTTAACTGATCTTGCTTCTTCACAGAACATTACGTAATGTTGTGATAATAAGAAAAAAAATGTCCTTGGAGGTTTAGTTTAGCTTTGTATTACGCATAGATCATGGATATCTCAGTGTTGTTAGCAGGTGATGGACAGGGCTGGATGAAAACTATATTCTTAATTATTTAAAGGCAAACCTTGATTTCTGGAAGATCAGTGGTGGTATAGAACATGGGTAAAAGCTTTTTTGCTGCTAAAGAAAAGGCAGCAGAGATGTTTGGCACGTATTATCTAAGGTGAAGTAAAATCGGTCCAGTGATGCTGAGGTGTGGTGTTGATTGGGAATCTGATCATGTAAGCTACTGCAATTATATGCCGTCAATGGTCCTGAGAGAAAATGCATTAAGGATAGAGGAAGAGAGAAGTTCTGTTCGTGTTATAGGAGTGGTTATTTTCTTGTTAGAAAGTTTGTTGGCTGGTGCTTCTCTGTTTGAAATGTTGCAGCTGTCTTCCATGCCCCGTGTCGATTCCTCACTTTCCTTCAGCCTATGGACATGTACAGATTCCAGGCTTTCACAGATACAACCCTTCATTTCCATTCACTTGTAAGGCCAGCATTTGGTAACAAGTTTTTGTTTGATATCCAGCAGGCAACGGGCAACAAAGGCGGAGATCTGTTCAAGACGTCAGCATTATTGGAACTGAATCCAGTCAGGTAAGGAGGAATAGTAAAATGCATTTTTATTTATTGATGTGTGCATTATCTGCTTTATTTTGTGCTTCCCATCCTTTACAAAATATAAACGAAGGACTTCTGTTGTATGTATAACATTAAAATTCTTCCATTGATAAATACAGTCCATAAGAAAGCTATGGAAGTCAAAGGTTTGTATAAGTAATATAAACAATCCAGAGTCGCTCAGCATTGTGGAAGTAATTCAGCTTGTACTGATTGTGGTCCTTATATAAACCTATGACAAAACAAGACCATTAAAGTACAATATACATAACATCATTGAGATACAATCTGGCTTCACGTGACATTTTTTTTTTTTTATTGTGGAGGAAAAAAATTAGTTTGTTTTTTTTTTTTTTTATATATATTTTATTTTTCTTCCTGTGCCCCAATATGTATAGTTGTGTTGAACTGTTCTCTTTCATCTGTATCTGTGAAGATTCACATCTAGTGTGAATGCAGGAAAATCTGTGCATTTAAAAAGTTGCCATTTTATATTTAAATAAAAAAAATTACAGCAAAGGAGGGAGCAGGTTAGTGAATGGACAATGATGCATAGAACTGACTCTTTATGTTCTCAAATCTCTCCATTCAGTAAGCATAGTATGTGCCTATTTCTTTATGTTCATTAACGGCCTTCTCTGTAACCTTGTAAAGTTATATTTTATACTTTTTTTATATTTAGGAGAGCAGAAATAGCAGCAGATCCTCAAGCCCTAGCGTCAGGATGATTACTACCTCGGGACCAACCCCCGACAAGCCTCCACGTGGTATTCCATGGGGTCCCGAAGATTCAGGTAAGCCAATAGCTCTACAATCTGCTCTGCTGTAATGTATAGTGGGAAACCTTTCCAAATGGATATGGTTAAAGTAAATATGAAATTGCTTTGCAATCAAACATTTAGGTGGATAATCGTACTTGCTGCAGCTGATATACTTTGGTGTTTCAGAGCTGGAAAAGTAATGCTTGTTTCCCCTTCTCCTTTACTTTTCCTGTTGAATAGCAACGTGTTTGGCGTGACTCTTATACTTGTCTTTGCAGTATTAGGATATTCTCACCCATAATCACAGCTTATTGTAGTTTAATGTTAATTAACATGACATAAGCGTAAGGTTTAGTTTACGGCAAACTGCTTTGTTCATTCTAGTGTTGGTACACTACTTTTGTACAAACAAATACACTATGTTAAACTACCTCTCGTCTGGTAAAAAAAAGATGCTATGACTTGTTTAGACTTTATTTTGTTAATGTATGATTGCGATACTGTATCATACTAATCTACCTGCATTTATGTCCCAGATTCCAATGGATCAGATAACTCTATACCAATGGCATATCTTACACTTGACCATCAACTGCAGGTTTGTCACTCTATTACTGGATATTATTGTAGATTTAGTTTTGGTGGTTTACCTTGGCTAGGAAAGCTACTTGTTTTTTTAGATTTACAGAAATGGTGCTTGACAACTCTGTCAGGTGTAAACAGCCATTCAGTAAGATTTTCCATGCCACCACAGAGCTTATTTTTAGTGACGTAATGGGATTAAATATTTCAAGCACATTTTAGCAGCATGTATATTCAGAAATG
>CM070035.1:83897007-83913907 GCA_036250615.1 Ptychadena robeensis | reverse complement strand
CATAGGGCCACCGCCCATAAACAATGGGAAGGCGCCTCACTCGCTGCACATTGCGAGGGAGGAGAAGAGTGGAGGCACAAAATCGCGCGCCCGTAACCCGTGCTGAATGGCCAACACTCCCCCCACTAAACAACACACACGGGGGCCCCCCGGCAGGCCACGCACGACGCACTGCAGCCAGTATCCTTATTTTGGGGCCAGACTTAAAATAGGTGGCAGAACTCCGTTCCAGTGCGTTCCCCCAGAAAAAAAGCCCTGGCCTTGTGTATGTACAGTACTCTATATGTTCATATCTGTATATCTGGGTTTAGAGGCATGTTTCTGGACACCTCTGGGGTCCTTGCCAACAATCCTTTGTATGTACTGGGTTGAGAGGAAAGTTTCTGGCCCCCTTTAGGGTCCTTGGGTAAAACCCACAGGCAATATTGTACACTGGCTTTTAGTCAGAAATCGGGTTGTAAGTTGAAACTTCGGCTTCGGCTGAAACAAACATTTTGGTCTTATTTCAAGCCATTTGTATCTCGAGGGTCCACTGTATTTTTTTAATTTTGGTCACAAAAGAGACTTTGGCCAAATATCAGCCCCCATATATCTGCACTCCGTACAACAACATAACACAGTAAAAAAGGGTACCAAATTTACTAACCAGTTAAAATATGTCTGTTTCAATTACTTGGAATAAAAAAGAGGTGTTTCATGGGAAAGCTCTGAAGATATGACACTTTAATACAATGTGAAGTAGTCAGTGAAGAGCTTGTATAACAGTATACATTTGCTGTCCCCTCAAAGTAACTCAGCTAATAATGTCTAAAAATCCCTAGCAACAAAAGTGAGAACACCCTTAAGTGAAACATTTCCAAATTGTGCCCAAAGTGTCAGTATTTTGTGTGGCCACCATTATTTTCTAGTACTGCCTTAATTTTCTTGGGCATGGAGGTCACTAGGTCTTCACAGGTTGTCACTGAAAACTTTTTCCACTCCTCTATGATGACATCATCTAGAGACCTTATGCTCCTCCACCTTCCATTTGAGAATGCCTCAAATATGCTCAATAGTGGTTTAGGTCTAAAGACATGATAAAGAGTTAATTCAATCAAAATTATTAAGTCTGCTTCATGTAAGCCTGTATATATATATATACTGTATATATGGACAACAAGTTATGGAAATGTGACCCTCACATCTATTTGAGATTGTCTGACATCCAATTCTAAAATTATGAACAGTAATATATATCTGACCCACAATTTCAACAATTCTTTCCATAAGATGTTGTTGTGTGTCTTCAGTGCTCAAATAGCATTTGAGAATTCAACTAAAGTACAAAGAAAGGTCAGAGCTATGTAAACCAAAAAATCTTCATAAATTCAACTCAACTTAAAATCAAAATAAATTAGTTTTTTCAAGTCATTATTTCTTGCTTACATTTTCTCAGAATTCGGTGAAAAGAAATAAATAATAGCATCAAAGCATCTTAAGCAAAAATGTATACTCCGGATAGAAATTTATTTTTAAAAATGCAATATCAATTTCAAATTTGATATAATGAAAAAAGTCCAAAAAATTACTGTATGACTTGATTCAATGGAACTATTTAACCAAGATACTAGTGTATTAAGTAACACATACATTTTTATTCAAAACCTGAAAGAGGTATTATTTTAGTGTGCATTATTCAATGTTTAACTGGTATGTACAGTGGGTACGGAAAGTATTCAGTATATTTTAAGTTCTTTTTTTCCTAATTAATGTACACACAGTTCCCCATGACATGAGCTGTGAGCTGTTATATAGACAGGTGTGTGGCTTTCAAGTCCAAACAGTATAACCAAACACAGCTGAACTCAAATGAAGGCATAGAACCATCTCAAAGATGATCTGAAGACATAGACCGCACCTAGAATTAAAATTACCGCACCTAATGTAAAATATATGAGTGTCATGGCAAAGGGTCTGAATACTTAGGACCATGTGATATTTCAGTTTTTCTTTTTTAATCAATCTGCAAAAATGTCTACAATTCTGTGTTTTTCTGTCAGTATGGGGTGCTGTGTGTACATTAACGAGGATAAAAAAGAACGTAAAAGATTTTAGCAAATGGCTGCAATATAACAATGAGTGAAAAATTTAAGAGGTCTGAATATTTTCCGTACCCACTCTGTACATAATTTTAAAAAACATGTCTTTATGTTACAATATTAAGATACCACAGTGTGGCGCTGTAACCTTATTTAAACTGCACCAGTTGTTTCAAATGTCTAATGTAAAACACTTTAACTACAATATCAAAACTACATGTTGATCTATGAATAGCTACAGTAGATCTAAAAAAAACTACACACTGTTTAAAAAGGCCTGTTTTTTCTGATTTACATATTTTGTTAATCATAACCTCTACATCTTCTAAACAAAAATATAGGGAAACAATATTATAGATTTAAAAAATTATCATTAGATGGTTTTATAAATGTGCACACCCTTAAACTACAACCTTGATAAAGTCATTTTTGTTTTGAAAGGTGAAATTTCTCTCTTCTTCATGAACTTCCTGAGCTAAACATGACTGGTATTTAGAACTGTTCATAATTTTCTCCATATTGACTAAAGCCTCATAATACTTCACTATAATTAATCCCAAATGTCAGTTAAGTTTGCAATCTCTATTCTTGTTCATCCTGAAGTTCAATAGAGTTGAGGTCAAGACTCTGTGAGGGCAAGTCAATTTCCTTTGCATCAGGGTTACCCAACCATGTCTATATATTTATGGATTTGCTTTGTGCATTGGGGAACAGTGCCTTGGTATTCTGAAACATTAAGCTGTCTCTTCAATGGAAGCAAGGGGTCAAGCCCAACCCCTGAAAAACAAACCCATATAATTATCCAACCTCCTCCAATGTTACAGTTTGTACAATTCAGTCATCCAGGTAATGTTCTCTTGGCATCTGTCAAATCCAAACTCATCAATAAGACATGAGAGAAGGGGGAATATTCACTCCACAAAGCATGTTTTAACTGCATCATACTCCACTGACAGCTTGGTATACACTTCTCTTTTCAGTGCACTTTGTGAAGTAAGGCTTGCATGCAGCTACTTAACCACGGAAAGCTGTTCCATTAAGAGTTAGTTGTAGTTGTAGCTTTTTTTTGCTGGGGTTACTACCAATGAAAAAGAACTTTGACAAAACCTGCACTTATTGAGTGAGAATATTTGTAAAGCCCTCAATAGACACTTCAATCGGCCCACCTGGAGAGACCAATCCTGGATGATTTATCTTTGGTCAATTGCATTACTTTGGATAGAGACACAAAGGGTGTGCAATTCTCTGAAAGACCGGCAATTCTGGATGACACCATCATGCATGGTCAATCGGCTACGAAATTGGTTGTGCATCTATGGGGGGGCTTAACTTGTATGTACTTTGCACCCCAGAAGTCAGTGGCCCCACTCTGTGACTTTACATTATGGCTTGACTATGTTTTTCCTAGATATTTCCACATTGCAAAATATTACTTACAGTTGATGTTGGAATATCTAGCAGGGAGGACATTTCCTAAG
Organism: Ptychadena robeensis; assembly: GCA_036250615.1. NCBI lineage: Eukaryota > Metazoa > Chordata > Amphibia > Anura > Ptychadenidae > Ptychadena > Ptychadena robeensis. The sequence goes on along the minus strand of CM070035.1, from coordinate 83,910,351 downwards.
CTAACTTTTTGTGAAAGGAGTGTCCTATCACAATCCCATACAAAAAAAAAAGAAATGGAGATTGCATAGCTATGTGCTTAATTTTAAACACCAATAGCAATAGGTCTGACAAACACACCTGAAAACAATACTTTCACAATACTTTTGCGCATATATTAAATGTTATACCAAGAAGTCTGAACAGCCAGTGTCAAATGTCTTAAAGGATTAAGACACAACTAACCAGCTTTAAAAAAATAACACATATTGCATATTCCCCAACACGTCTACTCAGCATGAACATACACTTCACTACTTGAGTTAAGAGAAGCACACATGAGGGATATATTGCTAATGATAAATTGCAATGATTATTTCCATTAAACTTGGCAAACTCTGCATACTATATGTGTACAACAGTGCAAATTACTGAAGCCCAATACTTTATCCAAAATATTGCAAAAACCTCCTGGGTGTTTGGCCCAAATTAACTCGGGCTGAGTTTCATACATCATTAAACTTAGCCTGAGTTAAGTAGTGAGATACTTGCCTGTCCACCCGTCCACCCCCGGGTCTGCCCCCGATCGCATCACCGGTGACGCGAAGGGGGCGGGGGTAAGCAGCGCTCCATGTAAATGAGAGGCGTCGCCATTTTTTCAGCATAACTCCGCTGTCTCCAGTGACGCAAGATTTATGTACTATACCTCCGGCCAGGCAGGCAATCACTTTTCCTTACTTCTACAGCTCATTCCTGCTGCTTGTGCACCTTTTTTGTTTTATACTTTTCCCTTCCACAGAACCTTATTTTATGTGCTTTGATACAGATCCAACTTCTTGCAATTACCTTTTGAGGCTTTCCCTCCTTATGGAGGATGTCAATGATGGTTTTCTGCACAACTGGCAGGTCAGCAGTCTTTCCCATGATTGTGAATTCTACTGAACCAGATTCAGAGACCATTTAAAAGCCCAAGGACTCTTCGCAGGGGTTTTGGATTAATGAGTTTTTTAACAAAAATATCTAATAAATAAAAAACAGTAATAAAAATATTAAAAATACAGACAAATATCATTGGTTATGGGGCCATATATTGAACCAACCATTTCCATTTTTAACACAAAAACATTGGTAATAAACTGATGGGTAATATATGGAAAGCTAATGGGGAGGTTGGCAAAAAAGACAAGGGTAATAGAGAGCTGAAAGAAAAGGGGACTAGAAGAGAAGGAATTAAAGGTCCCCATACACGTGTCGGATTCCCACCGAAACGAAACAATCGTGCCGGAATCGCATGCAGCCCACCTTGTCCAATCGATCAGGTCCGATCGTTCAGGGGCCCAGAATCGGATCCAACAGAGAACCAACATGTTGGTCTTTCTGATCCGATTCTGCACAGATCAGGGGGAGTTGCCATTTGTGAGGTGGACAATCGGACACGGAATCGTCCCGGAATCCGTTGGATTAAGGTGGTATGCAGCGATGGATACTCTTAATTGGCCGATTGATCACACCTGCGATTCCCGGAAGAATCGCCAGAATCTATCGGATGGGTGATCAACTGGCCATGGAATCCGACACGTGTATGGCTAGCTTAAGAGGACACAGAAAACAGGAAAAGGGGAGGAGTAGGTAGTGGGGAGTGTATTTTTGGCAAACTCTGGAAGTTAAGAAGTGAGATTTTATAAAGGGTCAATGGAACATAAGGAAATATGGTCACAATATTCATCAGTGTTAGTATAAATATTACAGCAGAACCAGATAGAATGCAATTGGAGTCGATCCCATGAGTTATTTTCTTGCTATGATTGCATTCATTCTGGAAAACCACCATGCGCAACAGTAGGAGGTGAAGTCGACCTCCAAAGTGTATGTATGTAGTGCATGTAGCTGATGAATCAAGAGGGACCACTTATATGTTTTGCAAGATACAGAACTGAGATGAATCAGAAGAGCTTAAGATCATCTAAAATGAAATCAATAAGGATATAAATAATCTTATATATGTTTGTCCAAAAGGCTTGAAGAAAAGGGCAGTACCAGAATAAATTTGACTTGATACCATCTTCTTGTCAGACAAAAGACACAACTAATGTAGTTCTACAACAGTGCCCTGAAATATATATTTTGTATATATTTTATTAATATTTCTCCTCTTGGTATTTACCATGCTAGTATTGTGGGGGAAGAAACTGTACAGTGATATTAGGGTTATGATAAGTGGCACTCCAACTCCAATTCCCAATTTGAAATATAGGTGAAGGGGTTAAAGTTGGGTGGGTTGGTTAATGTTGTGAACATAGTGGACCTTCCTGATAAGATATGGTAAGTTTGCAAGGGGTAAAAGAAGATAAGAACAGACTGGAGGAAAAGGAGTGAAGTTGAAGGGATCATCATGGATCTGCTGGAGATAGAAGAGGTAGAGTTGGGATGAACTTGCCATAAGATTTGATCTCGAAATCGAATATGTTGCATGTTAATGTATTTCCAATGGCTGTTTACCATCATTTAAAATCTGTAACGTTTATTAATACAACACCTAGTTTTTCTTCCATGAACATTCTTGTTTATACACAAGGGCAGCCATTCTGCCAATTTGCAAAGGTGTCCCAATCCCCCCTCCTGCAGGGGATCCAACTAGTGCTGTCGCTAGTGCCGGCCACTGCTGTAAATGAGGAACAGTAAGCTACCATAGAGGTATGTGATGTATTACACAGCCGATGTGTTCCATTTATAGAGAATGTTGAATAAATAGTATCAAAGGGGTGTTGCGCACTGGGCTGTAAATATGTCTTATCCCTTCACAGTAAACACAGCTGACCCCTGAATTCAGTTTGGGATATTATCAAGACCCCTGCACCTATTACATTACTTACCACCTCTTAGTTTTGCTCCAGTATTGTTACCTTGCCACATGCATCCCTGTTAAACACAAAAAGCAACCTTAATGACACTCATTGTACATACATACAGACCTTAAAAAGATCACTGGTCCCCTACTAAACCAACTTGCATGGGTGTATCATTCACAATATATTAGTCACATGTTGACTAAGTGAATTTGTGCATAGGACACACGTTCACTTTGACTTGGTAGAAAATATAGTTTAATGTACTACAAAAGAAATTGCATCTAGATAGCTCCAATATTCCAGTATAGCATACACATTACACAATTGTATATCTGCAAAGCAACACAAAATGTAAACGGAGTAAACTACTCCTATGAAGACAGTTTAAGTGTGCCATCAAAAACATTGGATGTCTGTTTAACATCTATACCTAGGCTCTAAATGGGTTGAAGAATACAGCAGAATAACAAGATACATTAGGTGCTGAACAATATAGGCCAGGATACAGACTTTAAAAAGTATCAGATCAGTCATTTCCTGAAGCAGCTCTCTGCTATAAATATATGAAATGCCAGAGGCATTCCAGCCACTTTGCAGACTTTCAGTACAGTAACGATGAATAAGCTTTAAAATTCCTGCTTATGGAACAAGCACTTGAAATATTTATTGTACATTCACTTATTTTAGAGTAACATTTTGTTTTGTGACTCATATATTGTATGCAATACACTGTGTTCAACAAAGCAGGTCCAAGAGCAATATAGTGAAGCTGCACAGAGCCCACCAGTCTATAGGTCTGTTGGTAAAAAAAAGGTGTGAGGTAAAAAAAAAGTTTTGAATTAAAGAGAGGAGGGGATCTGTCCTCAAATATTACACCAGTTGATTTCAGGATAATAAATCTTACCCTTTTTCTACCTCCCATCCAATAACAGTACCAGTAGTTTTATAAGCATTCCTTCCTTTTGGCAAAATGTCTGTGGACCAGCCCTTTAGTCTGTTTGCAAACCCTAGAAACTGGACCTACCTGCCATATACAGGGCAGTTCCCCATCATTCTGTGTTGGGATTTCTAAGAAGGAGGTCAGCAGTCATGGCGTATTGCAATTGAAATGGATCTGCAATGTTGGATGTGGGAGCAGAACCCCAGAATCTAATGAGACTACAGCCTGCAGACCACCACACCACAAGGCAGATTTTGGGGGGGAGACCTTGTTCGGCTTGGGGAAAGGGTGGGTTTCGTTAGCATGCATTGGTGGTTAAAAAATGGGAGGAATCCACAATAAGAACATGATTGTTAATAAGGAAACCACTCTCAAAATAGGAAAAAATATTTGTGACTGAATTCCACGTAAATGATGCAAAGGAATGGTAAATACCTGCCTTTGAAAATAAAAGAAACTCTAGCTGCAGGCACTGTGGAGTAATGTATGCTGAGGGTTTACAAGCGGAAACCCCTACTTTTATTTTTCAGATCCTTCTGTTCTGCTCACCTGGCAGCAGAGTGGGTGATTGTATTTTTTTACTGTAATTAGTTAAAGACAAAGCTAGCATTGATGGATTGATACATACAGGTATTTCCTGACATTTCATACTGCAGAATCCCAAGGCCATTCTTCCTTTTCATTCTGCTTGACCTTTCTGTATTCTCCGCTTATACATACTTCACTTGTTTGATATTTGGGACATATCTACTGTATGAATCTTTGCTAGTCACACATTATATTTTTCTCACAGTTATGTAATAGCATTCTAATAACATCACAAATTTTGTTACACTTGTTTGATTTCCTAAACACTGTGTTAGGTTACATAGTGCCTAATAATTAATATAGCAACTCCACAGAAATGTCCTGATGTCTTCAGAATCGAGCAGTGACAAACTAAGGCTCAGTTAACTTGGTTTGTAAAGAAGAAAATAAAGAAAACATTTAATTAAACTTTAACTTTTCTTCTTAAAATTTTTGGTAAAAGCACAAATGCAGGTCGCGTTGACCCTAGCTACCCTGTGTTGCGGTACTATACCGCACCACAGCCGCAACTCAACTAGTGTGAAGGAGCCCTAAGTCAGCATGCTTTTCAGTTCTAAATAATATATAGTTACCTGTTGTTCCCCCAATTTCCCATCTCTAGCATTAATGTACAATTCATTTGTTGCCAGTCTTCCCCTATCTATCTTCCTTTGATGCATAATTGTTTTTAATGCTGAAAACAGATCTCCAGGGACTCGACAATGGAGCACTATTTAGGTAGTGATGTCTCCCTTTTCAAGTCTATCTGCTACACCTGGCAGAAGAGGGGATGCAGTAGAGAAGTATTCATAATTACAGGTAAGGTATTTTCCATTTTTATTCCTTACACATAGACATGTTTGTATAATGGGTACTCTGTTTACAAGGTACAATACATATGTATGGTCTACTTTAAGAAAACCAACACGAACCACAACCATGGCAGTTATGACATTTTTGTAGGGAGAGGTGACTGTCAGCTGCCCGTTGATCGCCACACAAAATTGTCAATAATAATATTGTGTTGTGAAATGTTAAGTATGATATTTTTTACCAGTAAAATATATTTTACCAGTGTTACTAAGGTATCAGTACAGTGTTTGTAGAGTCAATTATGTCCTCTGGGCAAACTGTAACCAAAGGTGCAGAGATGTTAGATAGAGGTGCCTTTGAAAGGAGACTGGATTTATTTTATTCGGTATAGCAAAGACACACAGGTAACTAATGTTGCAACATGCTAATGTATAGGATACAGAACATAAAAACATTTAGAGTGTTATATTTAAATTTGTAGCCATAAATGGTTCAATGTATTGATTATCTCTCGCCTTTTTTGGGTGTTGAGCAATGATTCATTCATGTGTTAATCCTTGACTATCTGCACTGTAAAAAAAAAAAAGAAGCTAATTATTAAAAAAAAAAAACAACTCCGAGTGATGGGCATGCAGTATTAGGAGAACAAGACAAACAGACATCTTCAGTATCAAAATGGGAATTATTGAAGTGTTACAGAGGACAGAGCCAAGGTTAACAGTTACCAAGCATCATAGATATGAGGTCAGGTCAGGTATCACAATAAGGTCTGGGCAATGTGAATCAAATGTCAAAGGTCAGCAGGACAAAGAGGAAGCTGTGTCAATCTGTACCAAAAAATAGTCAGACCCATCAGTCAAATAACGATACAATAATCAGCTAAAGCATGGATAAAGTATGTTTAATGGGAAGAAGGCCAGTCTAAGAGCTCCCAGTCCAAGTGCTCCCACATAACACCAGTCGCCTTCATTTAGAGCCCCGACACTGTTGTTCAACCTATACGTTGGATTCCTTAGTCTGCCATAACAGTATATATATATAATTATTTTAAATGGTTTCTACAACAAATCATGAACAAAATAATTAGAAGGTTAGTGTATGCTGACTTGACAGAATCATAAGTAATATTTTAAAAGGTACTACAATGTAGTTATAAGTTTTCATATTCTACTGTGTACATTTGACCAATAATGCCATGTTTGCATCACTTAACTGTTAAGTAAAGAAGAAAAAAGGCTCAGAACGTAGCAGTTAAAAGGAAAATGCTGACAATGGAAATACTTGTATGTGAATTAAAGATCTCTTCTAGATTTTTGATGTACAGTGTCTGTTGCTAAGCAACACCATTCAAACAGCATCCTGCCAGTTTCAGCAACATCTATTAAAGCGTGAGGAAAATACAAGCTTGTCTTAAAATAGACTGCTCCTAACATTTCACTATATTCATGTTGTGAAACGAACTATCCTAAGGTTATTGGATTGAAACTGTACAGCAAGCATTTTCTTTCTATTTAAATAAACATGACGATTTATTAATGTGCACTTTCCTAGCCAAGGACACTCTCAGCTGCAATTATAACTTAAAGCATCAAATAAATTGTGTCAATGCAGTTGATATTAATTTTAATGTTTCTTTCCACAAACTACTAGAGGTAACACGTTTATTCTGATGAATTTTAAAGAAACCCTGCAGTCATTCTTAATAATAATAACAACACTTAAGCTGGCCATACACCTTTAGATCTCTCTGTCAGATATCCTTTAGATCTACCAACAACTATGTAGTATAGGGTCCTCTGCGATTGAACACAGGTAGACTTTATGGTTTAGAAAGTCCCTCATATTACATGGTTTTGGTAAAACAAAAGGAGATCTAAAGGAAATCTGACAGAGAAATCTAAAAGTGTATGGGGGCCCTAAAACACCTTTTATTCAAAGTGACAACACTCACTAAAAATGCCAACTCTATGAAGGAGCTGTGTTGTCATCCCAGTCTGTTCTCATTTGGAATACCCATTTCAAATTCTTTTCTCCATTACACATGTGGTTTAAGATGAACATCTTTTTTTTCTGTAGAAAAGATAATCAAAATGTATTACATCTGTGTTATTTGGTAGAGATAGGCTTAAGCCCCCCACAGATAGGCCGATTCCCGGCCATAGTTGCATCCGACCGCTGTGCGCGCTCCCGCCGAGCGCATAAAGGTCTGTCGGCCGCAACTATAGGGGAGCCAACCTTGAGGATCCGACAAAAAGAGCGGACAGGTCGGATCGCACACAGATCCGTCCTGCTGGTTCTTTTTCTTCCCGATCCTCTGATCCTGTCCTGCAGGCTGTTACTTGGAGGGGGAGTCTCCTCCCCCTCCGAGTTATTTGGCTACAATCTGACAGGAATCGCGTGTGTTAGTGGAACACACAGGATTTACCGTCCGTTCTGTAGCCGACTCCTCACAGTGTGTGTGAGGAGTCTGCTTAAAGCCGGCCATAGATCGAGGCATCTATGGCCGGCTTTAAAGGTTGTAAACTTTATATATAAAGTTAAGGAACTGGAGAATTCAAGATTAAACTTAGCAAATGGTTAAAATCATTCTATCTTTTAAAACCAATATCCAGAACTTTTTGGGCCCAACAGCAATGGGAAATCAGATCTGGTACCCTATAATATAAAACCATTAATCTATGCTTTAGAGAAGTTTAAGTGGGTCAGCTGTATACTGCAGTAGGTAGATGTATGAGATATTGGCTGTGTTAAGCTGGGCATACACGTACCAATTCCTGCCCTGATCCGATTCCCGATCCGATGCCGTGCGCGCTCCCGCATCCCTCATGGATCGGGTCGTGCAGGAATTGGAGGCTGCAACTGTTGAGGATTGAGCTAAAATCAGCCGTCATGTCGGATCGCACAGTTGTCCGCCAGGATGGTACATTTTAGTCCGATCCCATTAGTTCAGCTGGGGACAGCTGCCCCCAGCCGAACTAATGAGCTGCAGATGCAGAGTGCCGTCCAATTCTATCGGCACTAGCGGTCGGGCGTGATGACGTCATCACGTTGCCTGCTACTGCATAGGATCAGATAAGAAATAGACGGTAAATCGTACTGTCTATTCCCAGCTTTAGATTTAGGAGAAAATTGTTTAGGACTGGTTAAGTATGCTGTATGAAAGGATGACCATGCATGGGCACATACCTTGCCAAGAAAGAAAGGTAAAACATACCTGTTTAGTCAAGGTGCTATGCACACATCAACTTTTGCTCAATTGATTTCATATTCAAATGACTTGTGCAGTTGAAATATCGCCTGTTCTTTTAACATCGATTGATCATACCAGAACATGGTGGTGACTGGAATACGATCCATTCCTTTCTATAGGCATGTGCACATGCTCCATAATACCATTGGAGACAAATCGTTTCAAATACCTAGAAAATACAGTCTTCTGAAATTTTCCAACATTCAATCACTGATTGATTACTTGTAGGTTACATTTTTATCACTTTTGGTCGATCAATTCAGGTTAAAAGAACTTGATTTTCTTACAATCAACTAAACTGTCAAATTTTGATAAAACTTTCAAAAGATAAAATGGAACAGTGTATGGACACATTTACTTTGTTTGGACCAGTGGCGTAGTGTGGGCTTTCGTCGCCTGGGGCCGACCGGAAATTTGCCGCCCCTCCCTTCCCTGCCGCCCCTCCCTTCATTCGCCTCCCTATGCTCGCTTGCTCATCCCTTTCTCCCCAAGCGAGCAATCCAGGCTGCCCATCTCCAGAGCTTCCCAGCGCTTTCCTCGCTCCAGCTAATTAGCAGCTGCTTGCACGTGCCTGTGTCTTCTTATTAATCCCAAGTCCCATAAAGTCGCCGCCCCTTTTGATACGCTGCCCGGGGCCATGGCACCCTCGGCACCCCCCTCGCTACGCCACTGGTTTGGATACACTACAATATTCTTTTTGATTCTCTTCTCGTAGTTAATAGCAGAGCATGATATGGTTTCTTTTAATTATGCAATCATAACAAGTACTTAGTAAATAACACTTACTAAATGTAAAGAGGTTGCATTTTCATTTTATACTTCAGCCAGCCTTTGTGATCTATACTGGAAGCATTAGCAAGGATCTTTATATCCATATGTATTTATAGAGAGAGCAGGTTTTAAATATGCATCTCTACTTTCATCACGAACAAAGGCTGTTTGTCTTTTACTAGGGTAACAAATGAGTTAAGTCTTGGCTACGTCATAAATATACAGTGAAACTTAGCAACCGGTGCTCTGATTCCCACAGTGATCCATCTCTTCTAGATCCATATGCATCCTTGAAAATACAAATAATGTCATATGGACTCAAGCCACACTAATGCAGCTTATAAAGAGGCCAGGCTGGGTGTCTGGTCCACCAGATTTAACTGCCGTAGTGTTTTTAATGAGTCACAAATAAAATAGTAAATAATCTGATTTAAATTTTTATTCACAAATGCTTCAAACATGTATATAGGAAGTATAAATACTATTCAATTTACAGCCATTTGAAATATGATTGATATGGTTTATTACATTTTAAAAAAGATGAGTAGAACAGTAAAAACATTTTGTCTGTGTTTATGTGGAACAAGCAAAGAATATGGCAGTTAAAAATATTTTTATTTGGTATGCCGTTGATGTATCTCCCCTTTAAAGCACACTGGAAGTCCAAACGGTAGTTTTCATACAAACAGCAGTGTTCCAACTCTAAGCAATAAGACACCCCCCTGAACTGTTCTCCAAGGTGTATTTTATATTAGTGTTTGGTGTAGGGAAGTGGGTATGTCACTTTGCTGGAGCACATTGCTATGCTCTGTATGAGAACATTGGACTGAATCCATCCATCAAGCTAATAATAATTTAATAAAAAACTAGATGAAACTGCTGTAATTACCGCACTTTTCTGATTATAAGACGCACTTCCCCCATAAACACTGAAGTGGCAGAGATATCTATCTCTGCCTGTGTGTAAGAGCTGGACTAATGCTTTCAGCTCTCACACATATACACAGAGCCAGGCAATGCATAGGAATGGTTGGATCTTTCCTATGGCTCTGTGTTACTGTGTGTGAGCTGGGCTGCTTGAGCACAACTCACACACAGTGCAGATGCAAATTAGTGAGGCACCCGTGGGTGGCTGTATGCACTGTATGTAAGTTGGGCTCAAGCTGCCCACCTCACATACAGCTCTGCTAGGCAAGAGGTAGGGAAGCTATCTAATAATGCTTCTGCACCTCTTTAACTCCTGCACAGAGCTCCAGCCACCAGAGTTAAAGAAAGCAGAAAAAAAATTTCAGCCGTTGGACCTTTGAAGTATAGGGTGCGTCCTATACATTGGAGTGTCTTATAGGCCAAAAAAATGCAGTCACTTGTTCTGTAGCCTGACTGCAAAACAAGATGCAAAAAAAATCTTTAACCATGCTTTGCTCTATACAAAATAATTATCAAAAATAGGGCTTAAATTTGTTGGCGAAAGATGTTTGTACTTACATAAAGATCAAAATACTGCACCTAAAGTTTAGTCTCCACAGTAAAATTCAATGGCCATCATCCAATGCATTTCAACTGTCAGATTTATGAGTAGCAAATTCCTTTAACATGGTATTATCAGATGAGCATGGTGGTGAAGGGTTTTGGGAATGTTTATTTTGAAAAAGTATTGCTCTAGCTCATGTCGGTTTTTCATAAAGTAGGTTAAAAGTCCCTATGTCTGCAGCAATTTTGGTGATGATACCATGTTCAGGGGCTTTGCAATTAAGGGTATGTTTACATAGGGCAGCATGCCACCTAAAGAGAAGATTGACCACTGTTTGTACATGGATTGTTCCCATGCTAGGGCGCATAACCTTGTGTTGGCTGTCAATTATTTAAATTAATAATACTGCTTTGTTAAAGAAGTAGTGGATCCTAAATGAATGGGATGGGTTCTGTCCACACTTTTTTTTTCCCACGGTCGACGTAGGCTGAACGCATGAAAAAGATGCAGTGTAAGTCCAAACTTACAAAATTCACCCACAAAATATTAAAATTTTCATTTCATCTTGACTCAAGTGAACTAAAAAAATGGGGATGGTGTACTTGTTGGGGTTTTCAGTGATTGTCTAGTGCTGAGCCACATCCCATCTTCCATGCTACAAAAGAAAAATTGGAAGGAACAAGGGTATCTTACCCTAGCTAACTTCTATATATCACTACGCTGAGTCCTAGTTGGGACTTTTAAGGCACTGATAAATTCTACACAAATCTTGCAGTTTATTCATTACAAAACAACAATACAGGTTACAATAAAAGACATCAAAACCTACACACAGTCTGCTAAGGGGTGCAGAGTCCAGGCAGTACAGTTGGGAGGCTCTATGGGGGACTCTGCACCCCTAACAGCCTGTGTGTAGGTTTTGATGTCTTTTATTGTTGTTTTGTAATGAACAAACAGCAAGGGTTGTTTTTATTACCCTTGTGTATGATTTATCAGTGCCTTAAAAGTCCACAATAGGCCTAGTGATGTATAGAAGTTACCAATTTTTCTTTTGACTCAAGTGAAGAAGAATTAAATTTTTTTCAGAAAATGTTGGCCTATATTTGAATATAGATGAGATCAATCTGAAAATTATGGGCAAGACCGTAATTTGTTAGATCAATTTTTTGCCGAATTTAAGATGGGCGCATTCGGTTTGCAGACAATTTTGTGGCAGATCGATCACTGCGTGCACAGCAATCAATCTGGGGTAAAACGGGTGCAAATCAAACCGCCTGTCGCCACCTTTAAACATATACTAAACATTTGTAGATCTGGCCCTTGTTTGCTGGAGTTTGACAACACTTAGCTAATCTATTTGACTTATTGTATACTATAGTATACTATATATAGTCTAAACGCACAATCTTTTACAGAGAAAGACTTCTAATAGGAAATCTTACTCAATCCAAAAAGAATCCTTTGTATGACAAAAAGGGCTGATGTATGACCTCAAACATGGAAAAATCATGCTATAGCAGGCTTCCTGAAAACTTTGGCAGTAACACACTTCCTGACTTCAGGGGTCTTTCAGACAGCAATGCTAGAATTTTTGGGCATAACTTAATACTCCGTCAGTTGAATACTATTTAAAGTTGTGGATAACATTCTAAAGTTTACAAAAAAGCGAAGCGTCTTCCTTGTCCTTGAACAAAGCTTACAAGAGAAAGTCCTTTTGGCAACTTTCCAAATTTTATTGAAGACATCATTACAGCTCAAAAAACTCATGTACTCTGCCAGCAACAAGGAAGCAATGTACAGAAATAGAAAATGTCCATATGCAGCTTTACTTATTTGACATCCTGTTAGAGACCAATTAGTACAATGTAATTTGCCATACATGAAATACACCCACCTTCCATAACAACAAAAAAACTACAGGAGGGTAAACTGTCTCTGCAAGACCTGTTGCATTTGCCTAAATGCCACCATACACCGCACTACCTGACTGTACAGGAAAAAACTGCTTTTGTTTTACCAGAGCTTTTCAAAATGTTCTAAACTATATCCAAGGAAGGAAGGCCCTTGCATTATATAGTAGTTAATAGATCTAAAGGAAATTGTACAGAGATCGTGTAGTGAGGTTTAGGATTTGCAATTCTCTACAATTAATTTGGTTAACAAAGTAGAAGGACAGCATCAATGTCAGCTCACTTTTCACCCTCCCCCTATCAGCATGTATATTCAATTACATGTTTGGTACTAAAGCCCCCCATACACCTTAAGATCGATCCATACAATCTCCATTAGATCTACCAACAACTGTGTAGTATAGTTAGAAGGATTAGAAAGGTCCTCATATTACATGGTTTTGGTAGAACAAAATTTGATTGTACAGAAATTGTATGGAAAGATTGCAAGGTGTATGGGGGCCTAAAGTCATCAACGACTTTGTCAAGTCGAGTCTTCAATGACTAAAGTCATAGTCGATTTGACTAGTCATTGGGTGAAGTGTTCATTGAAGTGACCAACAATTAACAACTTTCATGAGTTACATCTCTGTAACATTAAAGCAGGGAACACACGGCTCGATATTGGAGACGTTCGTTGTTCCCTGCAGCAGCGTGATGACGTCATCACACTGCTGTCAGACATCGGAGGAGCTGGAGAGACAGCTCTGCTTTGCAAAGCAACGTTCATCGGCCGTGGTTTACAGTCTTGTCTAAT
>CM070035.1:83845928-83873218 GCA_036250615.1 Ptychadena robeensis | reverse complement strand
TGGTGCACTTTTGGTACAGAAATCTGGACCTCAGCAGTGCGCTAGGGAGGTTAATGAGTATTGGGAAATACACTTCACATACTAGAAAGTGCACATTATATTCGATGGTCTAGTAAACATTAAAATGTTACAATAAGCTTTAAATGGATGGGACTAAATTCCTGTTATTCAGTTATGGCAGCCAGTTATTTTGGCCATTTTTTAAACCTGGGCACAACAATGTCGGGCTCCTGCCACGGTGTACTACAGTGTATGTTAGTGGTGAGAAACTGAGTTAATATGGAGGGCCACAAGTGCAGCCCCCAGCATCACTAACATTCTCAATCTATACTGACTTGTATAAGCATTTTATATTTTATGGGGAAAAAATGCAAGAAGGCATAGCTAGAAGAAATTATTTTTAATTTTTAAAGATCAAAACATGTTTTAAATTATACTTCAATCATTAGGTAACACTGTAGTATGGTAATACTGCACATTTTGTGTGACATATATTATCAAAGGCTATGTGCCTCATAGATATCATCAAAGCCTTTGATCATATCGGCGGCCACAAGTGGAGGACTGAAGGGGGCCGCTGAAGAACGCCCAAAGGGCCGCAGGTTGGGCACCTGGGGTGTAGGTGCATTGTCAGTTACTCCAACACTACACCTCTGTGCGATTCCAAATTAATAGCACTTCAAGTCAGTACCCTCCTATTTTACTGTGCAAACACACCTTGCAGTAACATATATTAAAATATCTTTAATTGCTAATTCCCATATGCCTAAATTCCCATATTTCTACATCGCTTTGTGATCTGTTGTGACCCCCCTATGTGCTTGGCGGGGCCCTGACAGATCACATACACTTAACCTGCCCTGCATCCATGGATTGGCTCAGCAGTGTGAGAACAAAGAATCCACCGGGCAGGTAAAGTGTGTAGGGGGGTCACAACTGGTCACAAAACAATGTGGAAACATGCCCTAAATGTAGTCTGAGAGCACAAAAACCACTTCATATGATAATGCTAGGCAGTGATTTTATATAATGAGCATTAACAGGGGTGCACATAACATTTTTAGTGAACTACTTAGATGAGTACCAGGAGATGGTGTGTGGTACTCACCCCATATGTAGCATGGTTTTAGTAAGTGCAGTCTTTCTCATTGTCTCCCTCACTGTCCTTTGTTGCTGTAGATGGACCCCCTGTTTTTGATTGATCCTCAGATTAGCTGTCTCCATCCACAGGTGGCGGGTTAAATGTAACTCTCACAGTACAGCAACATTTGAACCCCCAGATCTCATACTGTTGGGGTTTGAACCTATGACCAGCTGCACCCCAGGTGGTGTCTCTGCTCACTAGGCTACCATCCTTTCTGGACTACTCATTATTGAATCTTCTTGATCTTTTTGTTCCTGCCAGCCTAGCTAATTACCGTGATCTTTGACACCTGCTACTTCCTCTATAAAGCCCAACCCTTTGCAACCTTCCCTTGCTGATTATTGTTGCTCCTGAGCCTGGATCATGCTACATCTCCTCCACTCCTCTGCTACTACTGATTTACCGCTGCTGACCTTGGAACTGCCCTCGAAGGGGGAGCGGGAAGCTGTCAGCTGCCGATTTCTCTACTCTATGGCTGACAGGCAGACTCTTCGGGGGTCACTACGCAAATGCGCTTAGTAAGAAGAATGTAGCTACGCATAGCTAGCTTTTGACCCTTCTTGCTTACTGACATACCACTAATGTGCAGCCCTGTGCATTAACCATAACAACCAATAAGAATTCAGCTTGCTGTAGTTAGTAAACTGAACGTTAACATGTGGTTGCTATAAGTTACACTACAGGAAATCTTTTCAAACTGGATAAATTGCATCTGGCCCATGTGTTACTTATTATTATTACTTAAGTCATGGTCATCATATTTGACCACACTGAATACAATACAATACATTATATTATTGTATTATTGTCAGTAGATTACAAATAAAATACATTTTGTTAGACAAAATTACCAATACAAAGCCTTCTTTGTCTTGAAGAAATGTATGTGGTAGATTTAGTGAAGGATTGTTTTGGGCAGGAGGGGGACATTTTCTCCCTGGCCATTATTTGTAAGGTTTGTTAAGTTGGTGGAGATGCCTGGAGATATTTCTCCTGTCTGTAACTAGTCCGTGCAAGAGCCATGTCAGTGAGAATTGCTGGGCATTTCTAGCCCAAACTTAAGGTAGGCATACATGGTCCGATCCCTGCCCAATTGTATAGCGAACTAATGACGTCATCGCGCTGCGGCCAGTCCCTCAGAGGACTGGCTAGTACCCTTGTGTGCCAGACATTACTTTGGATGGGGACACTGTGCAATACGAAAAATCCTGCTCCACTAAAGTAGACAGAAAATCACATGCTGTTTTGACATGCTGTCAATGGACTAAAAACCATGGCAAAACCGGGATTGCGATGCAGTGTGGCTTAGAAAAAAAGGTGAAATGTCATGTAACAAAATGCATGGATCTATGACAGAAACTGATGCTGAAATATCTGAAAAGGTGTCAAATTAAGCCACATTTGTTTTCTAGGAAGACCCACAATTTGAATGATTATCACCCTGGATTGAGATACGCACTTTGATTCACACAATGTCTTTTGCTCACAGAAATCTGTAAAGGTTAGGAATTTAGCCAGATGACAAGAAGTGTGTGGTGATAAACTTTTGCAGGGCAGCAATACAAAAAACAATAAGGGAATGTACAGTTTTTGTAAAGCACTAAGGCTGATTACAAGACCAACAAATAGGCCCAGGTATAACTGGGTGGTCCACTGGCTCACTGAATGTCCACCTCTGGAGAGTTTACAGTGACTGGTACCCGGGCCCACAAACGTTGCACATATAATGACTTGGTAGTAACCACCACACCGCTAGAACAACAGAACTGGGGCAATGCGTCAGGACCGGGAACAAGCAGGATTTCTGAGAAAGTTGTAGGCAATTTGTCTCCCTGGCTGCCCATATGCCGGGTGATGGCCCATCGCCTGGACACAAGTCACTTGCCCAGCTACACCGCCTAGCTACTCTTGCCTTATAAGAAGGTAGTTCCACTCTGAGCTCCACTATCATGGGAGGGGCAGAGTTTATATACTGGCAGGACCTGAAGGGGAACCATACCTGATTCCTCAAGGCAGATTGATTTACTGTGCTCTACACTACATTCCTATGATAAAAGGGTTGGTGGCTGCATAGAACCCCCGGGGCAAAGGTTTCCAGTCCTCTTTGTTGGAAACGCTTTTGCTGTCCAATTTCCAGAAGTTTTTGTGTTTACACTACTAACAATAAACTTACTATACCATTTTACAACTTCTTTGAACAACCACATTTTATATACAAGAAGCTTAGTTTTTAGAAAATGAATAAAACACAGAGTTCTCAGAAGAAACACAGGTCTCAGAAGAAAGTCAGGAGTTCTGATCCTGCTAATAATCAGTTGGGCATAATGAATATATATGAAGAATATTTTATGCTAAAATAAGTAATTTGCCCATCTTTCCTGTTTCTACAACAGAACTCTTCAGAGGGGATTAATACTACAGCTCGAGTACTGTATGACTCCTAATCCATATGTGTACAGGTATTATCATGGAAACGGATTACAAATTCTTATCCGGCTCCAGCTTTTCCTCAGTGTCTTGCTAATTCTTTTGCATTTAACACATGACTTAATTGTAGCAGAGCTTTGTTTGGCATGGCTGTAATATGAAAATGGCAAAGCCTATATGTTTATCATTGTTCTTGCTTTTGTACCATATCTGCCATTTGATTTGCTCAACATTTGTTATTGTCTCTTTTAAAAAAGACTTAATAACAATGAGCTTTTTACAGTGTGCATTAGAAGCTGCAGCAAGTCAAAAAACCTACCTTCTGGCTGGAGGATGTCCTGATGAGCTGACGCCCATAAACAAGGAGGGAAGTTCCAAGGTAGAGTAAGCCCCCTCCCTCCTAACTAAGCAAGGATGGGTCATTACTCTTCCTCCTATTCCCCCCCCCCCCCTCCCTACTTGTGCAAATGATGTGGGAAGTTAGGAGGTAGAGTTTACCTGATCGTGGTGGAAGTGACGTTGAAAATTGTTACTTCCGGTATTTAAAACATGAAAATTACACTCCACCGCGACTTCCGCATTCCAAAACAAAGGAAGTGACACTCCATGACATCACATCACAAAAGGTTGAGAACCAAATGAAGTGTACATTCGCAACATGTCCATAGAAGTAAAGGGGGCACACTATGCCAAGGTACAATAATTTTACCCTTTACGCATCATAAACATGGCCAAAACATGCAACCCCCCCCCCCCAATAAGTGTCATGGACATGCAAAGACAACATGTCCTTGATGGCAAGTGCAGACCAGGCCTATTGCCTCTTTCATGCATTGGATATTATGAATGGATTTTATTAATGGATGATAATCATTATATGTGGACAAGTGCCAACCCAAAGTAAGAATTCAAAGGATCAACTTTATTTTCCTATTAGGAAAGTCTTGCATGAGTTAATGTTGCTATCTAAGAGCGTTTTTTAGTGAATATTAAATTTGCAGCAGCATTAGCTTGACATATCTTCGGGAACCTTTGAACATTTGTAGGCATCATTCTGCTCTCATTTTACTATTGTCATACAGTCCTATTCAACAAGGGGTTTTCCCCCCCAAAATATGTTGTGTGCAGTCTAATGGAAGTTGAAATCAGACCATGTGGAATCATTTAAACATTTGTTTGACACTTGTTTGACACCCTGGTTAGGGGTACCCATGCATTACAAGCAATCTCACCAGAGGCTGTAAACTTTAAATTCTTATTGCTTATTCTGTAAAACTAAATTCTAAATAACAGGTTTTCAATTCAACTCTAGAAGGACTGAATGTATCCCTGTTTTACTGGGGCTGAGGGCTCTTGAATCACCTTTCCGTGTACTCTTCTTCATTGGAAGCTATGTAGTGCAATTTGATAGCCACTTCACCTATATGCCTGCAACGCAGAATGTAGCAACAGACCGCTAGCAATTACACCACTGAGTTTATATATTATTTTCTATTTATTTAATTTATATTGGTAGGGAAGGAATGAGGATGCAGGCAATATGCAATAAGTTCTATGTCTGCTTCAAAGAGAATTTCAGCTGAAGGATCAACTAATTCAACATAAATATTGCTGGTCCTGATATTTTATAGAAACTTGTAACCACTGCCGCCATGCTGGTGAAAGGGCAAGAGAACTAAGAGCAGGAATACCCATTTATGTCTGATCTCTCACAGTTTAGCAAAAAATCAGTATTGCTGTATGCTAGTGAAAGTTATGACTTTGGAACTGATATTAAAGACTGCTGATAACAATAAGAATAAATCCATGTAAAATAAACTGGTATGTTTCTTTTACGATTATATTTACATAATAACATGGATATTGTTGTATTGTTTGCATTTCTTGGATTTTTTTTTTTAAACCACAAGTTGATATTCTACTATCAGAAAATAAGAAACAATGTTTAAGTGTATACATGTCAAAGCACTTTGGTTGTTTTTGTTGAGTGAATCAACTTTTGCTTGATCGTATTTGATTGACTTGTGTAATTGAATTATCAGCTGTCAATCTCATATTCCCAAATGGTTCCTGCAGGGCCCCCCTTTTCTAGATAGGAACATTATCAAGCCCCCCCCCCCCCCCATATATATGCACACCAAGTATACAGAAATGTTCATCATTCACATAGAGAAACACACTGCACTCATGTAGAGACAGAAACACACACATTACATGCACTCTACGTAGTGTCTGCAACTCGTTTGTCCATGGTTGGCTTTCTGCTTGTTTCTATCAGCCCCCTAGCTGCACCTCTTCTGGAATACCTCCACGCCCCCCAGTTTGGGCACCACTGGGGTTATCAATCCAAAACCGATTCCCCCGAGGCGAGATACTTACCTATCCATGGCAAGCCTGCAGCAGCGAGGAGTAACAGTGAACTTGCCTATCTGTTCCGGGGGGAGGCACCATTGACCCCCATGTCATGGAGGCAGCGCTGGCTTTTATCAGCACATGCTAGCGAAGAGGAGGGGGTGGAGGGCAAATGTTCAATCGTGACAGATTACAATGTAAAGGCAAAATGCTCAGAACGTTAATTGAATTCTTATCCAAAGGTGTGTAGGCATGCTGTTAAATCAGATGGCATACAAATTGATCATAATAACTCAAAACCCATCAGATAAGTGAAATCTACTAAAGTTTTCCAACCTGACCAATCACAGCTTTTTCTGTTTTCTGCTTGATTTCAATCAAGTGTGGTCGAAAGACTTAGTTGAACAACTTTACTTAGAGCCGAAGAATCAAATGTGTATGGCCAGGTTTTGACTTGGTAGCGCTGTTGAGAAAAAGCTGATGTGTGTGAGCCACCACGGCTCACACACATCAGCTTTTTCTCAACAGTCTAACATTGATTGATCGTACCAGCACACAATTTGATCAATTAAAAACCAACTGAAGTCCTTTTCACATGCTCCATAATACCATTCAATACAAAATACTTACCAACCAACTTTACCAACATGTCAGTTGGTAAAGTTGCTAGATCGGTTTTATACACTTTTGGTTGGTTAATGTTATATACGATTTTGCTCACTTTTGGTTGATTGAATTTATATATATTTTTTTTTTAAATGAAAAAATCAAAGCACATATGGTCAATGACCTTTATATTCAGTGGAACTCTCCCATAGTGATGAGCGGCATAGGCAATATTCGAATTTGTAATATTTTGTGAATAATTCTACTTATATACTTATATTCGATTCGATATTCACAATTTTGAATGTTCGCGATTATTTAATCGAGAATATTCGCAATGCATTCACATTGCCTTCAAAATTAATGGTAGCATGCTATATTTATTTTCACATTGCGAATATATTTTTGCAATGCATGGCCGTACAGCTTTGCTCAACACTAATCTCCCACTGCTTTTCTGGAGGTGGAAATAGTAGCATGTGATACACCTGCAGAAATAATCAGGCATCACTCTCTAGCACTGTGATACTGAGATACTGAAAAGACATGAGATTTTCTTGAATTTTTAACTAGCTGACTTATATTACAAAGCCCTTAACATGGTATCATCACCAAAATATTAGGAGATGTAGTGAATGGTTATGAGAACATATGCATATACTGCACATGTAGTTTTTGCATAAATTAAGTGAAGTAAAATGTTGGACTCAATTTATACAAAAACTAAATGTGCAATTTTATTTTTAATGAAATGTTACTACAACCCTTCTCTTCACATATCCAGCAATTAGGGTGATGATACTACATCCAATGGCGTTGCAAGCACCATCTTTTTTGCACTATAAGACGCACCCCATTGTTTTGGAGAGCAAATTAAGCCAAGAAGGCAGTTCTGGACCATGCAGTATTCACTCTGTATTCCTCCAGCAAAGCCAAAAGGCCAGTGAAAGGAGAAATGTCTTCAACAGATTGTCAGGGCTGAAACTTTAGCATGTGTTTATACACTAGCAGTATCCATTCTCTGAACAGGCTAAGCAACTTATGGAAAGACACATTTTACAATATGGAACTGAACAACTTACCTATGAGCAGCTATTTACATGTGGGAGGAGATATGAGACTTTGTTACAATATATTTATTGCAATGCAGAATGTTAATGTAAATACATAATTCATGCCATCTAATTGTAAAATGTGTCTCTCCATAAGTTGGTCAGTGTATTCAGAGAATGGGTACTGCTAGTGCTAATGCAGCTGATATCTCCTTCTTGACAGTGACTTTTTTGGGCTTGGCTGAAGGGAATGGAACAAACTTAAGTCTCCTGGGATGCAGATCTATTGCTCCCAGGATAATTGGGACTTATTATATTTTCTTTTATATTATATATATATATATACTGTGTATATATATATATATATATATATATATCATATTCGGACCATAAGATGCAGGGACATATTCCCAGTGAATTTATTAATAAAAAAAGTGTGTCTTATGGTCTGAAAAATATGGTAACTCACAACTCAGCAATTCAAAACTTAACAACTATCTGATTGGAGCCCCTGATGGTCAGCAAAGAATCCAGGACTGGGGTCATGGCGCTTTAATTGACTAAAGCCATGAAGATGAGGCGTGCTTGAGTATGGTGTCTTGTATCTCTAAGGCTAAATTTAAACTTTCAGCTCAGGAACTGACAGTGCACCTTAATTGCAGCTCAAGCACTCCAATGTGACCAATGCTAGTATGGACATGCACTAGCTTCGTGTGATGAGAACAAAAGGGGGCAAAGTAGGAGGTAGATTTTGGAAACCGTTTTTGAAACAAAAGAGCAACGAACAAAAAAGATGCTAATCAGAGCAGGAAATTTTAATGTCATAGGAGGAAAAAAAATTAGAACCCAGTAAAAGACAAGAACATAAACTCACTCAGATAAGGAACTAGGAGATGAACTTGCTAACCACATGACACACATTAGTAACACAGCCAGGCAACTCTCATTTCCACAAGAAGGCCAGTGACGGCATTTATTGCTCTATTATACGTACAGAGGAGATGGTCGGCAGTCTCTGCCTCCCTCCCGACCTATTTAAAGGTTTCCAAAACAAACCGTGCTCTCCCTCTTTACAGAAAATGTATTTGTTATTATAAAAGCCATAGAAGAATTCATAAAAACACAAAAGGAAACCACAATTTTAAAGCCAAATATGAAAACTTAAACAGGAAGGAAAATAATCTGTATTTATGGGAAGAAAGCAGACGATGGCATGCATCTAGCAATGCAGTGTCACTCCTACAAAGAGATCGTAGTAACTGGCTTGGCCACAACTTCTAATTGTCTGGTTGTCTGGTATTTGCTGGTTCCTGGGCAGCACGGAGTTTTATTCGGTGCCAGCTCATAGAGCCACGGCTTCTTTTTCATGTATTCACTCCTTGTGTGTGCATACATGTACAGTAGGTTGTCAAGACCCAACAAAGTGACCCCTACTTGGCTTGTGCATGTGTATAAATATTGTGCCAAATATTGTCAAAGGTTGTTATGTATTTTTAGTTGTGTATTAGTTATGCATATAAAGTTGTTACTTTAGTAGGGAGCTGGAATATTTTTATCTAACCCTTTTTTTTTGTCAAATTATTATTTTTTAATAGAAAAAATTATAATAAACAACATAAGAAACAGTGGAAAAAACGGCCGCGGATCGTGGGTGCCCACATGATCACCGGTCGATTGCACGGGAACCTAACCGTGTATGTCCTGCTTAAGATTACGGGAAAGGGATGGAATTTTACATCGATCACACTGTCATGTAATACCGTGGTCCTGTTATCGATATTAGATTGACCGTCCATATGTAAATTGCACAGATAATGTTATCTACAATTAGTGCAGTTTCTAGTTCTTTGGGGGCCCTATGCAACACTGCATCATACCTGACCCCCGCTGACAGATGGAAGAGATACATTGCATGGAACCCCCCCCCCCCAAGGGAAGAGAGGACACACCGCACCTACCCCACCCCTTCCCGCTGACAAAAGGAAGAGAGGAATATAGTGAATCCCCTAAGGACTTTAGTGATCTCCCACGATTCAAATATAGATCGGGAGCAATCTGGTGCACCCATAGAGAATAAATGGGGTCACGTCTAAATTCATTGAGACAAAAGTTGTGTATATGTACGCGATCAGGGGCATTCGGCCGCAATCGCCCACGATCAAAAATGCGGTGAGCCGTGGGAAAATCCCCATTGAAATGCATGGATATGATCACCACGATTAAATTCACGGATGATTGTGGACAATCGCCAAAGTTGGGACAAGCCCTAACACCTGTGATTGTGATTTGACCCGTGCATGGGGGGCTTATGCAGCAGGGCTTGAGGTCCCCAGGCCCTATGCGCATGCATTTTCTTCATAGTGCAAGAAATGTCCCTGTCTACAATACATTGAGGAAAAGTTGTCAGATGCCGTATGAGGACCTACCTACACAGTCTGATATCTAGCTGTAGTAGTGCAGTAGTGATGATCGCGAATATTCGGATTCCGAATATTAATCGGGAATATCGGCAATTCGGAAATTCGCGAAGATGGTGAATATATTGCCGAATATTCGCAATTCCGGATATTCGGTATTTTTTATCCATTACACATGCCTCTCAATGCAAGTGGACGAATGGGAAGGCTGCAACAAGAGCTTAGCAACACCATCAACAGTTTTTTAAATGAATATTGGGGTGATCGTCACTTAAAAAATTTGCGCCATGTTAAACATATATTGCGCACGCGCGCGAAATTCGCAATAAAAACTGCCGATATTCGCAGTAAAAAAACCCCGAATATTGCCGAATGCGAATACGAATGTTGCCTATGCCGCTCATCACTAGTAATCAGCCATGATATAACACTACATAGATGGCAGTTCTGTACAAGTGTTGTCTGCAGATCCCAGTAGCCATAGCATGGTGGTTTTGTTTCCATTGTGTGTCACTGATTATTTATAATCAAAAGTGATGCATGTCTATACAATTCACACTATATGCGTTTTAAAAACATAGACAACCAATGTTACCATTCACACTGCATGCGTTTTTAAAAACACAGCGTTTCTGCATGCATTTGTGTGTGAAGGAATCCCTGTGGCAGCATGAATGGCTGTGCTGTGTGACAGTGAGGGGAGTCGGTGTGTCAGCAGGGACAATGCAGTGTGGTGTGTCTGGAGGGCAGCACACAGTAGATGTCAGTAACGAGTCTACGAGCAGCTATGAAGTGCCAATAAACAAGAGGGAGGCGTAGAGGAAGGCGGGCCATTCACAGAGCAACAAACACATAGTCACACACGCTGCTCTGCCATCAGGATGAGGACACCCAGTCAGTGTGTCTCCCATACTACACAATCCACACAACGACTCGTGCATTCCGCACTGTATGTAGACTGGATCAGGCTGTGAAGAGCAGCAGGACCGCGGCCACGGTGCCCACTCTCCCACTCAAGGCTCTTCCTCTTCACAAGCCCCACGTAGAAGGACTGGGGGTGGATCCTGACTGAGAAGCTGGCTCCTGGGAACAACAACAACAAGGCAGCCTGACGAGCGGCTACGGCAAATGGCCATGTGATGTCTCCCCGTGGGGTGAGCTTGTCACACCAAAAATAAACACACAGCCGCAACGTGCTCATCAGAGCAAGAGGAGGAACTGAAAGTGCACGGAAGGTGAGTGCTATGGCTTGTGGAAGACGTAAACTTTGTTGGTCACAGCTGTGGTTTGTGGGGGAGATTTGTGAAGATGGGGGGGGGGGGGGGGGGTATTGCGTGCAGGATGGTGGGTGACATGATAACATCATGGGGTCAGAGGCAGCTGGGTTACGCTGGAAGAGCAGGAGCGCAGTACAAAGCGCGGATCTCCTATAGCATTCTCCCTGTGCATTCTATACACATATGGACAGCTGCAGGCAGCAACAAAGGCACGGAGCCCCCTCTCCCCTCATACCATGTTCATGCATGGAGGGAAAGTAGTTGGTGGAAGCCCTGCAGCCTGGCACCACTGGCTAGAACAGACTATGCTTGTGTGCCATGTCATGGTCCAGTGTGAGTCCGGACAGACAGCTGTCACCTTCGGGGGCTCCGTCCCTGCCTGTTAACCCCTGCGTGTCTGCACGGTGTATGTCATGACGAGTATGGCTCCCGAGCTCACGGCTCCGCTCTCCTTCCATTCATAATAGCGCGGCCATGTGATGGTAAGCCGTGCCACACACTAATCCGACAAGGGCAGCGGGTGACCACCACAGGGTAATGCACCGGCTCCAGGCTGCCTTTATTATTCAGCAATAAAATGCTTTGTACTACGCCATGGCCTAGGGGGAGCCACATACGGCTATATTGTGACTTGTCATTATATTACATTGTGTATGGTCACTCACACAGGCATACAATTACATTGTATATGATCATACACACTGCCACACATTGTATATGATCATACACACTGCCACACATTGTATATGATCATACACACTGCCACACATTGTATATGATCATACACACTGCCACACCATTACATTGTATATGATCATACACACTGCCACACCATAACATTGTATATGGTCACACACACAAGCATATTATTACATTGTATATGGTCACACACACAGGCATATTATTACATTGTATATGGTCACACACACAGGCATGTTATTACATTGTATATGGTCACACACACAGGCATATTATTACATTGTATATAGTCACACACACAGGCATATTATTACAGGATATATGGTCACACACACAGGCATATTATTACATTGTATATGGTCACACACACAGGCATATTATTACATGATATATGGTCACACACACAGGCATATTATTACATGATATATGGTCACACACACTGCCATATCGCTACATTTTAGATGTTCACACACAGGCATACCATTACACTGTATATGGTCATTTACAAGCATAGCATTACATTGTATATATGGTCACACACACAGGCATATTATTACATTGTATATGGTTATTCACAAGCATAGCATTACATTGTATACGGTTGAAGGCAGATGTACGTCACATTTGTAATGAAAGCGCTGCGTCTTCATTGAAAAGTGTGAGATTACGCTGAGCTGTACATAGAGGGAACTGCATGGCTTATCATCGCACAGCACATTCATACACGGCTCTGTAACCTCACACTGATTTCTCATTCCCCCATGGCTCACATTATCAGTGCCGCATTGACCTGTATGTTCTAGTCTGTATTCACGTTGCTGCCAACAGACACTACAACCTGATTTATACAACTTGCTGTACATTTATTGTCACTATATACTGTGACTACCTATCTGTACATTCCAACCAGTGTATATCCAGTCATCTTGTGTGCAGCAGTAGAGATGAGAGAAAACATGTGTAAGGTGTTTGTGTTATACCAGTGTTTGTATTTCTGGGATTGGGATATTGATGTTAAAGTTCTAGTAAACATCAGCTTGATGTTAAAGGTATATTAAGTAAACAAATTAAATAGGAGGATAACTTTTGAAAAATTCACTCATTACTTGTCTATTTGAAAACAATTTGCATTGCATACATAGACTGTTCTAAAGACGCACAGAGTATTTACTGATAAGATGGGCATACTGGTCCTGATGTGATGAAGTGTGAAGCACACCTGTGTGCACTCAAACATCAAGCCCCGTTTCGGGAAATCTGAAAATAAATGGGGTCAATGCTTCATATTAAAAACGGTTAGCAGTGTGGTAAATCAGACACACTACGTATTAGAATACATCTCCTGACCGCTGCATGTTAGTAAACACCTGGTGTAGGCTGTTCCTCCTTTTACTCCTATAGAACTGTATTCCATTATTGTACTGCCCATATTCTACTGGGTGTGTTTTTCTGGTCCTTTCATGTACTAGACATTTAATATATGGCTGGAGTAAAGTTTTAGAAGGTCCTGCAGTAAGGGCATGATATGGAACTTGGCTCTTCTGCTGGTTGGCAGCTCCCCTGTTTATAGGTCACGTAAATAAGTCTGCTTCATGGGCAGGGGTGTATGGCAAATGTTTTCTCATTGGAGGCCACTCACCTTGGCCTCTGGAATCCACTTTCCATGTTCTAGTATGCTTCTATTGCACATAGGGTACATTCCCCTGGGATGACATCCCTGCAGGTGGGCAAGTGTGGGTGATATTATTGAAGTGGCATATGTAATGGCACCAGATGCTTGTACATAAGAGTCTTCCACCCATTGGAAAAAAGACAAATTACCTGTCTATAAGGACTTAAAATGTGCTCTACTCATATCAAAACATAGTCATCCCTACCTTTTAAAGACTGGAAAAGCAACGATTCAGCTTTAAAGCATCTGAGATAAAACCCTAGAGTTTATTTGGACACCACGGCATCTTTTAGATACTGGAATCATCTGCAACCATCTAGAAAAGCAAGGGATACGAGGTATTGAGTTGTTTTATCTCTTTCTGGTTGGGGAAAGGCGAAATATATTGGGTAAAGTGATACACACTAGAATCGGGGTATCTGGGTGTTCTTAATGGGAAATCTTTCTGGGTATATTTTGCAGAGCACCATCCTAGTGATTAATTCATAAAATCATTTCTCACTATCAAATGTATCCGCCATGCTTTATAACAGTAAACTTTGGTTCTTCTGTTCCCTGAACTCTACTTAGTAATGTGTTTTTACATTTTGTTTCCCAAATGATGTATGCTGACATGAGGAAAGCAGAAAATAAATGTCAAATTCTTACTTAAGCCTGCCATACACACCCCGATGTGTGTAGGCAGACTAGTCCCGATATCTTTCCGGGAGGCTAACATGATGACGTCATCACGTTAGCCTCCCGTTGCATTCTGGGGCCCCTTCAATCGGCTGGGCACCCTTTGTGTGCCGGCCATAAGCTGCAATGAAGACGCCGCTTCATTGCAGCTTATGGCATCGGCTTTCATCGGCTCCCATCGGCCAGAGAAGATCGGACATGTCCATTCTCTGGCCGGCCGAGAAGTGGGGCGATAGGGATCTGTCGCCCCATGTGGGTACATGCCGATTAGCGGCCGATTTTTAACCTAACCGACGGCGCGAGCGCGCAGCCCGTCGGTCAGATTAAAAATCGGCCGCTTATCGGCATGTGTATGGCTAGCATTACCTGAGGGTTCCATTGCAGAAGCAGTTCACTTAAAGTGGTGAATGCTAGGTATAGTACCCCAGTCAGGTTAGTAGCTAGAATCTATTAATATATGGTGTACTGGGTCGAGGCCTAAAGGCCTCTATACATGTCTAGATTTTCCTTTCAATCAACTTAAAAAGATCCATTTTGGGGGTCAGTGGAGTCTGTGATTGATTGTAATCTATGCCAACTGTAGTAACAGATAATGTTTTTGGATCCACTGAAAGCATAATTGAATTAAGGTTAAATTTCTATACAACCAATTAAAATTTTCCAGCACAGCCGATCATTTTTCGATCGAAAATCGATTTTGATCGTTTTAGGTTGATCTAACCATGTTGGGTGCCATAGATTTTCAATCTATCAACAAAATTTTTTTATTGAATTAAGCTGATTGAACGAAAAATCTAGACGTGTATGGGGGCCTTAACACAGAAAAATGCTGCCATAGCCTCTCAGGGAAAGAAAAAAGTTCAGCATCTGATATGTATTATAGTTTTAAAGTTTCCCATACATAGGCCTTAAGGCCCCCATACACTTTACAATCTTACCATACAATTTCTGTACAATCAACTTCATTTCTACTAAAACCATGTAATATGAGGATCTTTTTAAACCTTCCAAGCACTGTGTATTCTATCAGGAATGTCCCGGCACTACATAGTTGTTGGTAGATCTAAAATAGTTTGGACTGATCTAAAGGCTTTATTCTTGCTTGGTATTAGACATTTTCCTCTATGCCACCAGAGTTGAGTGATCATTCACCATGAACACTTTGTCATTTTTCACAGTGAAAAGGACAGCTCAGTTATGGTAAGCCTACCACAGACCTCCAATAAGAACTCAGGATTTAATACATGGGAGATGTAAAGCCTGCCATACACCCACCGACTGTGTGCTGACAGACCAGTTCCGATGAGCTCTGAAATGCAGCATGATGACGTCATTACGCTGCATTCCCGAGCTGCCTGCATCAGCGGGCACCCTTTGTGTGCCGGCCATTAGCTTCAATGAAGACGCCGGTCTTCATTGAAGTTAATGGCATCGGCCGACATCGGACATGTCCATTCTCGAGCTGTGGGGCGACAGGGATCGGCCCTTAATCGGTGTGTGTATGGCAGGCTTAAATCTAATACTGCTAAGCAAAAAAAAACAAAAACCTCCTTCAAGTTAATTTGTCATTGAATGTTGTGAATCGTTCACTAAACCATATTGTACCAGAAATATTTTACCTGTTGTCAATGTTGGGTGAACGTCATGCTATATATGAAATTCTTGATTTGTTATTTCCATGGAAAAAATGCAGTTACCATTCAAAATGTAAATTGTATACGTATACAAAAGTAATGAAAGTTTCTCTGGTGTTTTAAGTGAAGCAATGCTTTTACACTATATATGTACAGAAAACTCATGCTTTCACATCCTCTTTAAAGAAACTGTGCCGTTTCAACTGAAATTTTGTGGAATCATGACTGCAGTTCATTCCTTGTTAGTTCATGCAAAAGTACACATGGCAAAGCAACTGATTCAGCTTATCTGATGCAAACATGTTACGTAATGTGTCAGATAGTGGGGATTGTAGTAGAAACACACTGGCTGGATGAATGATGACCTTCAGCCTAGTAATAGTTGCCGGGTCACAGCTGAGAAGTCTGACTAAGCTTTGGAGCTATATCTGTCTGCCTTCTTCTTGTTGTCCTTAGCCACGAGATCATGGAGTGAAAGGACTTTATCTCTGGATTACCTCGCACTCCGTCTAAAGTGTGACTATGCTCAGCATTGAATATTAATATGCACATGCCCTGCCGGGAAGCTTACTAAATACATTTCATTAAATTAAGCAGT
This sequence comes from Ptychadena robeensis, assembly GCA_036250615.1. Taxonomy (NCBI): domain Eukaryota; kingdom Metazoa; phylum Chordata; class Amphibia; order Anura; family Ptychadenidae; genus Ptychadena; species Ptychadena robeensis. Next base: position 83,856,662 of record CM070035.1, on the reverse strand, counting down.
TAAGGTTGACTTTCTCCACTTACATTCCTAATTGTTTATGTAAAGTTGATTAGTGGCTAATAATTGTCCTTCATTCTGTAAATTGTTTGTAATGACAAAGCCTAGAGATCAACATCAAGCAATTCTGCATGTAATTGTACAATAAAGTGTTTGTATATTGGAAAGTCGGATAGAAGAGGCGCACTGTACACCAGAAGTATTCTGACAACCATAAACACATGATATTGCTGCTCTGTTCATGCCGAACTGGGAATGATTCTCTTTATTGGTTCACCAATGTTTAATGGTTTTCAGTAAGCAACATATGGCAAGCCTGTTTAATTTAGCTATTTTATTAAGGTCTACGTATCTCAATTTGAAAGACCTCTTAAATGTTATTGCCTTTTTTTCAACTTTATTCCTGGACATAAATATATTTTAGGCTACCAAAAGGGATGTACTTATAATAGCTTTAAACTACTGTTCATGCAATAGATCTCCAAACTGTCAACTTGTCAAGCGTTTGTTTTCTATTTTTTTAATTCTTGGGTATGCAACCAACAGATTGAGGGAAGTTATCAACACTATAGGTCCTTAAACATGGGTCACCGTGATATCACCACCACGATCGAATTGATTCGCACCATTTTGAACCCTGCTCCCCATCCAAAGAAATGGCAATTTAACAGGGATTTGCCATAATGTTGGTTCCTGTTTGATGGACATTTCTTCTAGCAGGATCGATCGTTTCCACTCGAAGAATGGCCGCATTCAATTCCCCAAAAATCAGTTGCCTCAAACATGGACAACCAATTACAGATGATAATACTTTTATTTTTTTAATGATTCTTATTTAACCAACACAATTATTTTGTGTTAAAATGAGGGGACTATCCATACATAGGAAACATGTTTAAAAGTAGTCAGTCACTGCACGGATTCCCTGGCTGATCGATTCAGCACCGATGGATTCCGGCATCCACAGGTGAGAACGATCAGCCAATCAGGGAATCCGATCGTGGCAGCCCACCTTGCACGGCCGGATCCGTGTCCGATGGATCGGCTCCCTGACCACAACGCCCCCTGATCAGAGCAATATCGGACCCGAAAAGACCAACAGGTTGGTTCTTCCTCGGATCCGATTCTGTGCCCCCGATCCATCGGATGCGGTCGGACGGGCAAGGTGGGCTGCAGAGGATTCCGGCACGATGGATCCGCGTGCACGCGCCCGGAATCCATCGCGCCGGAATCCGGCACGAATCCGTGCTGTGTATGGCAGCCTTAACACACACACACTCACTCTCTTGTTTTCTAGGGTAGAGAAAGCTTCAATGTTAAAATGTTATTATTTTTCATGATGGGTAACAGAGTCTAAAGAATGATGATTATGATAACATTGTAAAAACTTCACGTTTGTATTATTGTTGTATGTTTATTCTTTAGTTTTGTATAATGTAACTTGTAAAGAATAATAAGGGTTTCATAATATTTGTTGTTTGTATATAAGATTTAAAATAACCGTATTTTCCGGACTATAAGACGCACCCAGTTTTTATGGCAGGAAAACGAAAAAAAAAAGATTTAATAAGTTTTCACATCAATTGGGTTAAGGCAATATTCAATTCAGCCAGTAGATGTCACTAGCAGCAGTGCACTCAGCAGAACACCTTATTCTCCACACTGATAGGGAGGAGGGGGGGGTGGCGTGGGCTGCAGATTCTCACTGGGCTCTGACCTCTGGCATGTGATCAGCTTGTTACTGCTGTTACTGTGTCAGGCAGCTGACAGAGTAATTGCAGTTCCCATGGACAGGAGAGGGATAGGCGCCAGTTCATCTATATCTCTCTCTCCGTTGCCTATGCCAGTTTAGGGCTCTGAGCTCGGCTGGCATAGGCAAATACACAGTTCAGATGGCAGAGCCAGACATCGCCATCATCTCACATCTGACAGCTCCTCGGCTAATCTCCGTGCTGGAGGAAAGTCAAGGTGCGGCCACCGATGGCCGCGGGGGTTGCGCATTTGGACCATAAGACGTAGGCACTTTTTGCCCCCAATTTTGGGGGTGAAAAAGTGCGTCTTATGGTCTGAAAAATACGGTAATGTTTTACATACACATGCTTGTATTTAATATTAAATATTTGTTTTCACCTTCATTAGGTAGGTTGTTGACCTATTATTTATATTTAAAACTCTAGATGTTTGCAGCAGCACAGTTTTGCTTAGCGGACTTGACATGTATGTGAACCTGTAATATATCCTAGTGATGGAAATTGTCAATATCTGGATAAGTGATTTTATAAATACATGGATGTGAATGAGTATGAATACGTTCAGATTGCTAGGGCTTGTAGCATGTGCGGCTTCCCACTTGTCTCCAGTACACCACAGACACCAGTTCCATGTGGAAAATACATTTTGTCTGTGTTATTTGCTGCGAATGCGGTCACATTATAAAATCTCATAAATGAATGGAAGGGAGAAAAACTGGTACGACTGAATTGTTTTTGTTATGTTGAAGAAAGCAAACAGTCATCCAGGTGTAATAAGAATACAGCGTATAATTATCACAATGGGCTGTCACAATACCCCAGCTTGACGAGTACAATACAGTAAATACAGATGCACCTTTTTCCGCTTTTCACAGTATCACTTTCACAAGCTTGTACTAATGAGGAAGTTCTGTGTTGTGTGACTATGTCGTTTTGTGGTTAAAGTAAGAAAATCCCCAGAGCATCGTTTTGATTGATCCATCTGTCTCCCAGCTACTGTTTTTGTTTTGGTTTTAAAATGTCCAATTTATATTTTGGTGATAAAACCGACTGGCCATAAACATGGAAGGTTTTCCTTTGTATTAGGCAACACATTTGCTTTCTAAAGATGGGTATACACGTGTAGATTTTTTCTTCAATCAACTGCCAATTCGATTTTTTGTTCAAGGTCGAACAAAATGTATCCATCAAACAATTTGCCCATTCTAGATTTTTGTTTATTCAACCAAAAAATTGTTTGTTCTTCATTGATTGAACAAAAAAATCTACATGTGTAAATCCACCTTAAGCAGCCCATACACGGGTCAGATTTTCAATCAATCGACTTAAAACGATAAATTTTTTAGTCGATTGATTGAGAATTGAGTTTTGCCCACCTGGTTAAATCGACTTAATCCGATCAAAATTGAGTGAAAATTCAGTCATTTTTTGATCGGACTGGATGGTAAATTTTGATTGGTCGATTGAAAATTGGTTCAGACTATTTTGGATCGATTGTTATGTTGAGTGAAAAAAAAATAGATCAAAAATCGATCAAAAATCTTGTAATACATATGGGGCATGATACAATCAACATACAATTTTATAACGACTTAAAAATTGATTGTTTTAAGTTGATTGATTGAAAATCTGACCCATGTATGGCCTGCTTTAGTTGTTCTTGGTGAGATCAGATAAGTGGTGAATCCTTCTCAGAGATCACTTTCCTCAATCTGCTCAAGTGCTGGTAAATGAAATCCTGAGAGAATGACAAAGGTCACCCATTTCTGAAAATACTACTTAAGCTAGCCATACAAGTATCGATTCTGTGGCCGATTCCCAAACCATCGATCGGCATGTTCGTTCACGGCGATCGTTTGTGAATCACTTGCGCTCACCTTGAATGAAAACAGAAAATAGATCAAACAGGGATCCGTCAAGTTGTTATTTACCTGTTTGTTTCCAAATACTTTGGATGGTGACCCTCATTACCACTCCAAAATGTTGCCCAGAGGTCAATTCCCCAAGGTGGTGCGCATCGATTTCCTGAACAGCCAGTGAACGATTGGCGAATGATCGTTCGGCATGGTGACGTAACCGTGTTACAATTGATCGTTCAATGATCGAAGAGGAATCTATGTGTATGGCTAGCTTCACCTGTTGCTTAAGTGTAAACCCCTAATAATAAATTATTTATTAGAAAACTATATTTCATTTCTCTTTTGCCAAATATAACATTAAACATTTATGTTCACAATTAAAAAGTACCTATTGATCCTGACAGAAATGTTGAGATAACTTGTGCTTTCTGTAGTATAGTATTGGCATCTGATTTTGTGAACTATAAAACATCTTTCCTCTGTTATGTAGAGGGGAAGTGTTCTATAGTCCTATTCTACGCCATAGAGCATTCAGTGCAGTAAGTGAACGTTGTCACCTTACAGAGTGCCTGGATTTTCCACAAGTGTTGTATGTGTGCCCCTCCATCCCCCTACTAGGGTTCCACCAACCCCCTACGTGCTCCTACAAAATATTGGTGTAGGTGGCTTAAAAAAATGACACAGACTGGGGGAACAGACATTTATGAATCTTCAGCTACCAAAGTTGTGTTAAGCCAGCCATACACACAGCGATTCCTGCGCAATCCTCGAACGGCCCATTGCAGCGTGATGATGTCCTCGTGTGGCGGCCAGTCGTTCAGAAAATCATTGTGTACCGGTCAATACTTTGAAAAGGGATTTGATCGGCCAGAGAAAAATAGACATGTCATTTCCCTGGCTGTTTCTGATTTTAGGCCACATGGATCGATCACTCCACGGCGATTTTGTCTGGCCAGCTTTACACAGCAGAGATCCATGATGTATATAGAAGGCAGGTAAGTATTCTATCCTTCTTCAGAAGTTGCATGTTTTTGTTCACACCTTTCTAATTTAGCACAAGTTATCACATGTCACCTTAGATCCAGTGGGCCAGTTCACTCCTGCACTTTGAATTGAGTAATTACTGGTCCCATTGATGTAAATTGTAGTTTATGACAATGCCTACACATAGGAACGTGTGTGAGAACAGGGTCTAGTGTACAGTAACACACAGCACACCACAAAAGGAATCTGTCCACCTTTGGCTTTTTGTCTTTAGAACTGAAGATCTTTAGAGGGATTCAGTATAGACAATGTGATCTTGTGTGGCTTCTCACTTCTGACTAGTAAATAACATCCTGCGCATATGTAGCGTATGAATACGCCAGCTCACACATCACATGTTTGTACACGCACCATTCCCTGTAATAATTCCACTGGAAATGAGAAATCTCCTTACATCTTTTATGAGTCTGTGCTCCTCTGTAGACTTCTCCATGTGTACTTCTGATAAGTCTGTGAAGGTTCTCATTCATCCAGGTCATTGTATATCTGTAGTGTTTAATTTAAATCAACTGAAACACAGCAAGTCTGAATTAAAAACTACAGATATACTTCTGATGCGTTTTCTGTACATCCTGTGTGATCAGCACATCATTACACGGGTATTGGTGTGAATGGAAAATCTGAGCTGCAGGCAAGGATTCTGATCAGCTTCTGTGAAAGGTTGGCTCATAGTAGTGGGTGCTGCAGGGGTTAACCATGACCTTGACTTGGAAAACAGGCCCTGTAAGTGTGGAGGTGTTCCTGGTGTCCAATTTACATAGTGCTATGTTTTATTTATGAGGTAGGTGTGTGTATGTGAGAACAATAAGGCTTGTCAGCACTTTCCTACAGGCAGCTGCTGCTGACTCACGTGTCTGCTTCAGCCCTGAGCTGCCCTCTCTAAATCATCCCCAGTGTGAATGAAAGAATGTGCAACTGTCAGTTATCTCATCATTGTTCAGCTCACTTCCATGCCCCTTTAACCAAAAAGACAGACCGAAAGAAAAAAACCATAAAATCCCCTTCTGGCAGGACAATGTGGAGGCTTGTTTACTGTGTATACATAGTACAGCGCACACATCCTTCTCAGACTTTTACCTTGATTGCACTTGGCTCACTCCTGCATGGAATACAGAACAATTGCATAATTTTGATAGTAACAAAGGAAGCATTGTTCTGCTCTGTTGCATGCATCATGCTATTTTTCTGGGATTTCATCCACGGGCCCTTCCCCTCGCAGCGATGTAAATAAGACTCCCACAATACACAGACTGAGGAGCAGTCCAGACTCTACTTTCAGAGTTTATTTAGCTACGCTTATTTTCTTGGGCATGTTATGACTCTAACACTTTAGATTGCTGGGAGATAGGCTGCCGCGTAACAGTAGTCTTTTACAGCTTCTGTCTTTCATCACTTCACCCAGCTCCTGTAATTACACTTTCAGGGATCGCAATACTTAAAGGACTACTCTGCTTGGAAGTAAATAATAGTAGGGTAGTGTACAAACGTCTCATTCACAAGGTTCTTGTCTGCTCTTTGAAAGTCTTAAGTTGGGTACACATGTGTAGATATGCACCAGTTCAATGGCCACTTTGAGCGCCATGCATGCTCACGGCCATCTATCTGGCCCATATCATATGAGGCCATCCCAGTATATCGGACATGACCGTAAATTGCGGACAATGTCCGTTGCTTTGCCTGGAAACCACGGGTCTCCATGCAAAGACCTGTCATGTGAACATTATCTAAATGTCCCTCAAGCGCACAAATGCAGATGGCAGTGCACTAGCGCTTTCTGTATGTTTACCGTTGGCAGTAGCCTGGAAAGAAGCCATATAAATGAGCCCTAAGTCATACAATTTAGCTTGATTTTGATTTTTCTTTGATTCAACTTGCAATCTAATTATGGACTGGACTGTACTACCACATATTGCAAATACTAATCACTAATTGTGGTTGCTTTCTAGCTATTAAGATAAAGGTGTTTGCTTATGCTCTATAATCTGATTGGAAATAATTCAAATGAACAACTGCAAAACCTGTTGGATATTTCTACAATCCACTGAAAGTTTACTGACTGATCTTTCTTTCCAATGTATGTCCAATGTCATCAATCTAATTTTGAAGAAATTACTACACCTCATCAATCATGCCGGCAATGTGGCCTGGGAAAGCGATGCACGTCCATTAACATTGAAGTCTATGTGCCGCCCCCTCCTACAGTGTCACCAATGATGCTAAAGACCTGCTGCCGGAAGCGATGCCTATGCTTGGTGGGGAGAGTTTGGTTTTCAGCTCGTGCAGAGTAAACAGAAACCGCCAAGGTTATTTAAACTGTTTATCCAACTGTGCAACATTTCCATTACTGTCATTGTATTTCAGTTTTGGATAGCATGGAAGGATTAGAACTCCTGGCGGCCCTTTAGAGAATATTCCCCTTGTTTCCCAAGCATAAAGATAAAGCTGTATAGGTTGATACTTCTGTTTGATTGAGCTGTAAAAACAATTGTTGATTTGGAAAGTGAATGTAAGAAAAAGCCCAGGATCATGAAAAATCTCAAGTATTTGAAGGGTTTATGGCGATTGATTGTTCGAGAATCGATCGCCATTAAAAGTAATGGAGATCGAAAAGAGATTTACCAACATGTTGGTTCCCTGTTCAATAAACATTTTTTCGAGCAGAATGGTTTGAACAAGGGTTTTTGCAGAGGGGTTCCAAACGAGCTCCATGACTATGCATGGTGATTGATTGTTCAGGAATCGAACAAATAATCGACCCATGTATGGGTACCTTAAGTGCGGTTTGTTTGGTGCTTTTTCTAAAGTTGTTAGCAGTTTTACGCCCATTTATATTTATTTTTTACTTATTGTGATACATTTTCTCCCATTTAAAGCATTTGATAAATGCCTTGTATGCTTTGACTGTAATGGCTCTTTGACAATTTCATATAAATGAATAAAACCCTTTGATATCCTACCATTTATTGGCTTTAGCCTGGCATACACATGCCGATTAGTGGCCGATTTTTCCGCTGACTGCCGGGTGTGCGCGCTCATGCCGTCGGTCGGCGGCAAAATCGGCGTGTGCCCACATGGGGCGACAGCTCGGCCGGCCAGAGAACGGACATGTCGGATGTTCTCTGGCCGATGCTGGCCGATGCCATTAACTTCAATGAAGACCGGCGTCTTCATTGAAGGTAATGGCCGGCACACAAAGGGTGCCCGGCCGATTAAAGCAGCCCCAGAATGCAACGTGATGACGTCATCACTTTGCATTTCAGAGCTCATCGGAGCTCGTCTGTCTGCACCCGTCTCTGGGTGTATGGCAGGCATTACTCATTTTGGTGGCTTGAGCCCTCCATACACCTTTAGATCCCTCCATACAATTTCCATTAGATCTACCAACAGCCATGTAGTATAGTGGCATCCCAGATAGAATACATAGTGATTGGAAGGGTTAGAAAGGTTCTCATATTACATGGTTTTGGTTGAAGAAAAGTGAACTGTACGGAAATTGTTTGGCAAGTAGGGATGGTTGAATTTCTTTTAAAAAATTTGACCATTTCGACGGTTTTGAGTTAACTGCAAAGCCCCTGAACATGGATTCATCACCAAACTTGCTAAGGGTTAGGGGTATACTACCAAAAAAGTATGTCTCGAACAGACACGAACAGTTTTTTCACAAATTACGTTCAAAGTTCGAAAGAGGAATAATTTTTTTTTATTTTTTAAAGTTCCTTCAACCCTTCTCTACATCTCCAGCAATTTTTGTGATGATACCATTTTCAGGGGCTTTGCAATCAGCTCACAAAGTTAGCAAGTTGAAAAATTCGACCATCTCTAATGGCAAGATTGTAAGGTGTATGGGGGGCTTTAGCATTTCGTTGTGGTGCATGCCATGCCTGGTGAAGAATTTAACATTTCCCTGATACCGCTTCTACTCCAATGATGGATCTCATGCCACAGTGTGATTGGGCTACACTTAGAATAATAAGTGGTGTGGTCTCAGTTATCTGTGTGACGCACAATATATTTGTATTCCCAATATGTATTTTATAACATAAGTTCTGAAGGTAATTGTGGTCTTTGCGTTCATGGAATACAACAACATGCATAATTCCATATAGAGACTGTAATATTCTTTCCCTGTAAAGTGAGAGCTGAAGGGCTGAGTAGCACATATTTGTGCTGTGAGTTAGTACAGCTTGTCTTGTGTAATGATTCTATTTCCATGGAGTGACGTGCTGATTTTTGCTGTTCTCAGTGTTTGCTGGGAGCAGGTAACTGTTTCTTTGTAGCCGAGTCTGGGGACATGTGCCCAGGAGGCAGGAAAGAGCCTGTCCTTAGCAGTTAAAGTTCATGGTGTTTTTCAGGAAATCGGAGTGAATGACCTGGAAAGAATCTGTACAGTCATGCAGAAGCAGATCGTCCAACAGTGACTGCTTATTCCAGTGTTTGTATACAAAAAGCAAAGGGGAGGGCCCAGCACTGATGACATGTCCCGCTAAGGGCCTGCGTGACCTTAAACCACTCGCGTTTGTTTCCTTTCTGTCTTTATACTACGAGACAGCGGAATATGAGCAGTGACATGCTTTATAGGACAGAGAGAGTTTTCAGTGTTATTCGTTAATGAAAGCATTTCTACTGTATGCCTGTGCATATATCATTGTATTTCCTGGGCTAAAGTATGTACATATTTAAACGTATGCCCTTAAAGCATTTCCCAAATATTTTATACCAGGTACATACAGATGCTAGTTGATTAATGGCCATGACAATGATTGTAAAATCATACAAATATTATTTTACCACATGTAATGACAAGCTTTAGGCCAGGGCTACAATTGCTCTGAACCCCCTCCATTGAATGCAGGGATTCCAGTGCAGTGAACAAGCCCATCTTTAATGCCAGTGGTTTATAACGGCCCTTCATATGCCCCGATATGTCGGTTCAAACCTGCATCATGTTAATGTTGTTGCGGAACACCACATCAACATAAACGCAACTGAGGCTTGAAGTATGACAAGTCCAATGACAGTCGACAACATACATATGTCAACCCATAGAGGGGACAAGCTATGGGCTGCATGACATCCGTGCATCCAAGTGCAAAGCGTAGCCCTACCCTTACCTTTCAAATACTGGTGATTTGCTGGCCCATTTCTATTGAGGAGAATGTGTTTACAAACAATAAATATCTTTTTTGTATAACATATTAAATTTCCTCTTTTTTTTTCTTACTTTCTGCTTTTTAATTTTTTTAACAAAAACCCATCTGTCTACAAATGGGAAGAGAAAACATAGGGCAAAACATGGCATTGGAAGATGAAGCAATGGAAAGCATATGGACCTTGGGCTGCCTTTTCTTTTCTTCCTTTTAAGCATTGCTCAAATTTGGGGCTTCTCTCTTTTACTTAAATATAAGACAATATGCAGCAGTTTACTCTATACATCGTTCCTGCTCCATAGAACATAGCCTAATAATTGTAGAATAGCTTTACATGCACATACTTGGGCTTTTTGGTATAAGCTGATTAACATACCAGAATGTTACATGTTCATGTAAGATTAATTAGTGCAAAAGTTGGCACAATTAATATTCTCTACTTTTTTTTTTTAGTTTGTGTTAACTATTCATATGCCACCAGCCTGTTATACAGTAAAATAAGAACATTGAGTTTTACCCCCTAGAAAAAAAAAAAACAGGTCCCGGTTAGTGTCAGGGACTCGAGGTTGAAAAAGAAAAAAAAGGAAAAAGAAACCTTACCATGAATAAGCTAAAAATTTATATTTTATTTAATTTCTGTTGATGGTAGGTAATGCACAATAATGGAACTAAGCCAACCAGATATATGAAACTTAATTTTCAAGCCCCCCATACACACAGCAATCCCTGTGAGATCCTCAAATGGCTGATCAGTCAGTCAGTCGTTCAGAGAATGGAAGCGCACCCTTTGTGTGCCAGCAGATACTTTGGGTGGAGATCCTGGTGATTGACCAGAGAAAAACAGACATGTTTGTTCTGTTAACGATTGCGATTTTTTTTTTTTTTTTTAAATAATATTTTATTAGAGTTTTGAATACAACATTTTTAAGACAACAT
>CM070035.1:83797305-83827836 GCA_036250615.1 Ptychadena robeensis | reverse complement strand
AATAAAATTATTCCTCAAAAATACCACTTGCCTAATAATTCTGCACTCCCTGTATTCATAATTGCGAATATTTGAGATTCTCAATCAGTAGTGCTAACTGCAAATTTGTGAATGTTTATCTTTTACGCAATGAAGGATAGAATGACTGGAGATCACAAATTCTTGAATTTACAACTTTGCTTCAAATATTAGGTGAAAATTTTTCCGAATGCGAATATTGCCTATGCTGCTCATCAATTGTCATTAACTACTAACCTTTTATAATTTTATATAAATGATTAAAGTCTATATGGTACTCTTTAATGTTGGCAACTATTGAATCTTAATATTTGCAGAAAGTTTTTGTTCATGAATAAAATATAGTCTTCTAATATGTGGTGGTCCACCACTGAAAAACATAGACATAGAAAAAAAAGAACTTCACACCGCTATTTGAGGGTTGGTCACAGAGTCTATATTGTGGAATCATAAACATGTGATCTTTATTGAATGAAAAATTGTTAGTCATGTCCCAAAATGCTACAAGAAACCTGCTGAACCTTTGGAAATCCAGTGTGCACCCACCATCAACCCACTGCCTTTGCAGCACTAAAATCTCAAGCAGGGACTAAAGCTGGGCATACATTGTTCGATTTTTTTCATTCAATAGACTTTAAAAAACAGTTGCATTAAGTTGATTGTTTAAAAATCGATTTTATTTTTTTTTATAATTGTAATGGTTCTAAAAATGTTTGTGAGAAATTGAACATAAAAACTATCGAGCAATAATCCGACATGTTGGTAGATTTCAGCTGATCCCTCCCGGATCCGGTCGTACAAGGTGGGCTGCCACGATCGGATTCCCTAATTGGCTAATCGTTCTCACCTGTGGATGCCGGCGGAATCGCCGGAATCCATCGGGTGCTGAATCGATCAGCCAGGGAATCCGTGCCGTGTATGGCTAGCTTTAAGGGCAAAATGTCTCCTGTTCCCCCAACATTTCGAGTCTTCTCAGTGTGCAACCATTTATTTCCTTCCTAACAAATTTGGCTGCTTGGACATCCAACAGCCATTTTAAACATAGTGTGTAGGGAATGCACTTGGGAGATGTAGTTCTAGGGGCATCCCAATGCCAACAATGGGATTGAGTGGCTTTAAACATTTATAAAACAAACACAATGTTTTCCTTTGCAAAAAAAGATCAATACAAATGTCTATATTCTAAAATAATGAATTGTTTGTATAAATAAGAATATTCAATATTTCCATGGAAAAAAAACATTTCCAGGGGGCATACAATAGTGAATTCAGGTAATGAGGTTTATTTGTACTGTGTATTATTCTCTAACTTGAAGTATGGTTGGTAAACAGTTTATATCAAAAACTACATGTTATGTTGGCGAGAACATTATATTGTGTAGATGGGGCCACAGGTAGCAGATTGCATTACCCCTAATACTCTGAATATTACTGAAGCATACAATTGTGTAATGAAGCGTAAGGGGTTACGGAGTCTTCTAAGTAACCGTGTGTCTGTATGTAAATGTAGGCTTCGCGTCTGTCATCTGCAGGTGTTGTTTTGTAGAATGGCAAACTGCTATTATTCCATACTGGAGTAGGGGGAGGTTTGCTTTCTCGGTCCACATCCATTCACCTTTCATGTATATTTTTATATTCACCTAATTATATATATATATATATATATATATATATATATATATATATATACAATAAAATGATGTGCATGTGCAGTGACTGGTCTACTAAGTACCTCTGTTTTAGTACCAATCAACCTGTGTTGATTGTATTTTTGAACATTGTATTCTTAAAAGCTGCATATTGTAATGATATGACTTCTTTATTTTTCGTAAAATCGTATTTTACAGCCTAACTATTAAATTTAAAATGCTTGCAGTGTACTGTGCTGTGCTATATGACGTATAATATAATGTATAAAATATAAAAATAACATGTTTGTGACCAGAATTTATAATTATGTGAATGGCTTAGTAATAGTTTATATAATTATATAATAATTAGATGTATTGCATTAATAACAATAAGAAACCTTTGTGCATTATTAACATTTGGAATTTGTTAAACATCAATGAAAATATCTTCATCTACTATTTGGCAATATTACATCTAATTGGAGATACAGAAAACAGTTATCTTTGCACAACCGCCTACTCACCATCATTTTCAGTATTTCGAAGTGTTGGATTTGTGTGTTAACATGCTGGATGCCATGGCAACCGCTACCTGCTTAGTACAGCCATGTTCATGCAAGATCCTACCTTTTTATCAGGCTTGGGCAATGTGAATAGTTGATAAGAAAGAGTCTGTTCTTATGTTAATTCAGGTATATTTAATGGGATGAGCTTTTATCAACTGAATTAATTTATAGACATTTATCCAAGTCTGTTAGGCATGTCATTCACAATGATCAGTGTAAGGGGGGAAAGGCATGAAAGAGGTTCTACTTTATCAGCTTTAGAAAAATTTAGAGACTGTCCTGAGCCCAAAGTATTTCTAGGAACAAGCATGGAGGTGAAGAATTCTGACTGTACTTGATGCATTCCTGTACCTGAAAGTATGAATTTGACGTTCTTAGGAATTTAACTTTTTATTCCATCTTAATTTTCTTCTTTTCATTTTGGCAGTACATTCTGTTTTTAATTATAGTACTTTAATTCACAGGCACACAGTTATATTCAACTATTATTTCTATTAACCGGTGATTGATGCTTGGTAGTGACTGACATTTGGACAAGGAGGATTTCTTCAGCAGGCTACAGATTGACAGCACTGTAAAAACGGTGTTCTAATAAATGACTTCATTTTGGAGAAACTTCAGGTAAGTTTCAGAACTGTGACTTTCTTGTTAATATGTACAAAATATCACTTACCAATACATGTAGCTTTTAAACTTAAAGTGTGTATATTTGTTCCTGGGCCTTTTTTATTTCTTAAGCCCCCCCCCCCCGCCCCCTTTACACCTTACAATCTTACCATACAATTTCTGTATCAACGTTTGTTCTACCAAAAGCATGTAATATGAGGACCTTTCTAAACCTTCCAATCACTATGTATTCAATCAGGAAGGACCTGGCACTACATAGTTGTTGGTAGATCTAAAGGAAAATGTATGAAGTGATCTAATGGTGACTGGGGGGCTTTAGTAATGAAGCTAAACCTTACATTTTAAAAAAATCAAACATGACATTATCAATATAGTGCATTCACCTTAGCCGTTCTGCTAAAGTGGAAGTACGCTAACTCTTTCCGGGGTTTTATTTAAAATTTTGTTGATTAAAAATAGGATAATTGAGGTGAGATCTATACTGAACATTTGAGGTTGAGATCTATATGCAATAATTGTCTTTAGTGGGTTTATGCTTTTTATGTTTTCTATTTGAAATCGTACATGAGTACAAGCTTGTGCTTTAAGTAACACTTGTGATTCACATTAGTATTCTAAATACATCATTTATTCTTGTTCCCTTGATGTAGTACAGCTAAAGACTGGAATGTCTGTAGTAAAATTAGATTTCTTAACCCAGAACTGACACACAGTCCCATGATACTGCTTTGGCAACAGTGTATTGCTATAAAAAAAAAACTCTTGTCCTATTTCTAATACACATTGATATGTACAGGAAATTGTACTCCATTCACAAAGCCCACATGCATTGATGATTATTAAATGGTATCTTCTAATAAACTTCTAAACTTTTGCTATTAAACTCAGGCAAGTAAAAGCATGTTTTTATATACAACCATTTCCTTTACGAGATACTATGTGCATCAAGGCTTTTACCAGTTCAAATTTCCTTTTTGTCCGTAGACACTTTACATGAAGCTATTGTTGTGAGGCCAACTACTTCCTTCTTACTGATATATCTCGGGATTGTACAAGGCATGGCCACTGTCTGTTTAAGGATACAGGGGGGTTTCTGTAAATTAAAGTTTAGGCATACTTTCATAAGAATTTAGATCAAAATACATAAAAAAAATTCCAATCTTCAAATTAACATTTTTACCCAAAAAAGTATTCATTTGTGTTTATATTAACAGTGTTGTATATAAGTGGCTATACAGAATATATTGATGATACATTATATTTTACTCAGTAAAGGTTTATTCTGTTAGTTTAAGGCAGAATATTGCTTTTTCCAAAAGATGTTTAGAGAATTAGGACAATCTATTTTTTTTTCTTTGGAGATCTGTCTTCTCTAATGTTATAGGTGTTATCTTTCCTTTTACATGAACGTGAACATTTTTCAATAAAATGTTTTTTTCTGTTTATGAAAACCTTTCCATATATTTTCAGGTAACAAACACATTGAACATGTATTTATGCTACTTTAAATTAATGTAAAAAAGTACAGACTGCATCTTTTTCATTCATTGTGCTGTTCATAAAAAACAAATGAATATATGAGATGTGTTTCACAACCGCTAATAGTACTGAAATATTGTCCTGCAGTGTTTGTACTTTGACATTGGTCACCACCACCACCACTGCTTCTAGGACAGTCCACCTTTCCTGAAGAATTATTCCTGTTCCCTAAAGCTGTGTTTAAAACTATTTTAAACTCAAGAAACAATTGGCTTGCAGGTCGCTTTGTGCAAAATACTAGAATCTACTTCAGCAAAGGTAACCAGTCATATTGGCATTTTTGAAGGCGATAAGAAAGTATGAAAGTATATGATAAGCCCCCCATACACGTTCCGATTTTTCGTACGAATTTTGCCCGACCGACCGATCGGGTCAGGAGATTAATCGATCGGGAGATTAATCGGATTCGGAATTATGTACCCGACTGGTCCCGATTTCTCAAAATCGGCCGAAAAATAGATCGGGACCGCTTCGGACCTGTCCGTAAATTTTTGGTCGATCTGCTGTTAATAAATAGGGTCGGGCTAATGGATTGGTGATAATTCGAATTCCGATTTTTTGTGCCAGCCGACCGACCGACCATAACATTTTAGGTGAAAATCGGGTGACACGATCGGACGAAAAATCGGTCGGGAGAATAATCGGAACGTGTATGGGGGGCTATATATAGGAATATGACCAGAAAGCAGATCATTGAGTATTTACAAATAGAGATGGTTGAATTTTTTGAGTAGCTGATTTTATGAGCTGATTGCAAAGTCTCGGAAAATGGTATGGTAATGTCTACCAAAATTGCTAGACATGTAGAGAAGGGATGTGGGAACATTTGAAAAAAAAGTTTTGCTCTTGCAAATGTAGTTTTTGCATAAATTCATAAGTTCAAAATCAAAGTCGAAATTCGGATTTTTGAAATTTTGACTGGACTGAACTGATCTAACATAGTTTTTACACAAATTCAAACACTTGGAGAAATGTGAACATTTCCGTTTATTTTATATGTAGTGTTTAATTTACAATATATATATATATATATATATATATATATATATATATATATATATATATATAGTAATATTAAAATATAATTTATATGTGTGTTTCTTGAATAAGGTCTTCAAGAAACAAACACAGCAAGTCCAGTTGACTTGAATTAAACACTACATTCATACAATGACCTTGGATGAATGAGAACCTTCACAGACATTTACCTTTTATTTATATTTTAAAGCAAATAATTAGCTGAGTAAACATGAATAATAGTTGTATTCTAGCCTTTAAATAATGTGAAAGTACAAAACGGGTTAAGATGAGAAATAGCTGTAGGGCAAACTAGTACAGAGCGTGTGCTGCAGATTGGTTGATGGAGGATTCCCCTTTGTGGCTAATGGCTCAGTGGTTAGTGACTCAAGATACTGAACTTACTGCTGTGACTCAGGCTCAAATAATGTGCTGTATGCTATGGCACGAGTCTCATACTTCATTCTTTTTCCTATCATAGCCTCCCATTAAATGCACGCAAACACACAAGGAAAGCGTCTTTCTTTCAAGCAAGCTGCAAGTTTTATTCTGTTAATGACCTGCATTTGCTGCTATTAGATTCAGTTTCAGTTGCTACTGGGCATAGAATAAAACCTCCATCTGCTGTGGTTTAATTGCTGAGGTGTGCTGTGCTCTGAAAATGAAATGAGAGTTTCTCATGGTTTCTCCTTGACTTGTACAAAGCTATTATAGTAGGTAAGTGCTCCGAAGCACTATCTCTCGATGATCGAATACACAGGTTTTATAGCTTTAAAGATGTAGGTCCAGTAGGAAACCATGCATCCATTTTATTCCCCATCCCAACGGATGATCCAGGCAGTAATACATAACCTGCCTTACCTGGAGAGCAGCATTGTCAAGTTTTTAATTAATTGGATACAAGCTGACTATTGTTGTTCCCCGTCAGTGTAAATTTTGTCCCAACCCACCTTTGCTTGGAGTATTAATGCTCAAAAATGGCAACTTACTGGCAACTAGAAATACAATTTGATTGTGGGGAGACTCTCAAAAACAAACAACTATTATGCTCAATGAAAATATTTGACATTTTAAAAAAAGTTACCCATAGGTCTCTCATTTTTTTGCAGCACACCTACAGGGGGAAATATACATTTCCATGTCCTTATCATATTTAATGGAAGTGCAGTAAGAAAATATGCATCGGGTGGGGGTGCTGGGCCATCTGGTTCCCCTGGTTATACTTATTTCAAATATTATTTTGTTCTGCATGGTGGATTAAACTTTCTGTATAATGCTCCTACTCTTCTGGAATATTGTTGGTCTTTTAAATACAGTGGTCATATGTAGAATATGAAGTATGATGTTCATATAGAATGTCTATAAGATGCAAACTGAATGTGATCAAGTCTGTAGAATATGCTGACTGTATGTTAGAGTTAAAACCGTTGCGTCTGTGCCAGGAATGGTTTCATTGTAAATTCCAAGTCGCTGTGTTTGTGCTATGAGTTCTTTTTTTCCCTCCAGAACGTATATACAGTTCATTGTTGAAACCCTATCCTTGTTCAGCCATGAGGCTGATGTAATTTATGGTGAATGTCCTTTTTCCACATTTCAGGGGGAGGACGTGTGCTTTTTTTCCCCCCCTTCCTTTCTTTTTTTTTCTTCCTTTCTCTGTCTCAGTGTGAAACAAGTGTCAAGGGCGCCACGACAACTCTTCCTTCTGCCAAGAATGTGCCTATTTTTAAACACTTGGAATCAAATATCAGCAATGCTGGTCACAAAACCTTATCTGTGTGTATGAGGAAGCCCTGCTCTGTGTAGTCTACAAATGGGAATGCCTCTACTTGTCTTGTTTACACTGCAGCCCTGTGCATTCTTTAGTAATTATAGTAATGGAACTGGAGGGGAAAGGGGGACGGGAGGACAGGATGCTATATGAGGTAAAGTTTGCTTTGAAACTTGGTGAATGAAAAGAAACTCTGTCTGGGAAATAGTTTAAAAGAAGGAATGGAGGAAAGGCAAAGCTTGGTCCACACAGGGAAGTACTCTGTGCTTTACATCACCGTCGCTGCTCAGAAAGCAGATGGCCTCCTGGAACACCCGCACTGAAAACAGAGAGGCAAAACATATGGCGGGTAGTAGAGAAGCATTTCTTACTGCTTCACATTACAGACAGTTATGTCATTCCCAAGCCTAAGTGCTTAATACCCGCTGTAGTCACTGGCATACACTTACACAAATGACTTAGCTCTTTGTTGGCAAAGAACATGCTGACATCATTGGCTAGCTTTTCAGATACGTCCTTTTCGATCGCGGACTGTACAATCAGAGGGAATATTTAATTGTCCCATTGTGTTTTCACCACATTAATGACTCTCTCTGCTCTGTTGGTTTAGTGTCTTATACTGGGTACCGCTAATGTATGTGGCACTGGGAGATGGCGTTTTGGGAGATCTGGGCAACACTGAAGCCTATGTTATCTACGGAACTGCTGAGCTCATTCATCTCTCTTTCATGACCATTTCCTTTTATTTTCAGCCAAATCTGTCAAGCCTGACAGGCGAGTAATTTGAGCCAGAGAAAGGGCAGAGCTCCAGGTCCTTTCCACAAAGCAATTCTTCTCCTCCCCTCCTGGGAAGGCTCCGAACTTGGCCTGCTTCATGCAGATGGATTTGTTGAGTCATGTGAGATCATTTACACAAAAATACATTTCACAATGCCAGACACTTCGCTCTAGGTTTGTGCCTAAAAACACCTCTACACCATGGACGCTGATGATTGCAAGTCCATCTTTACCAGCTGAAATAGTCCTTAAAAATTTCATACTAAACTCATAATGAATCGATCAATGTGCTGAAGAGCATTGACATTTCCTCCCACTACATATAAATACTAAATGAAAAAAAAGATTACTTGAAAGCTAGAAAGTTTTACATTGATTACTAAAAACTTAGCACTTGTTATTCAGAAGATGCATACAGAGTGTGTACATTCTGTTCTTTCTACTTATAAAATGAGGTCTCTACACTTTACTTGCATCAATTGTTGGGAATTTGGCATGGGGCAAACACAGTATTTTACTTTCTATTTGCCTGTCTGCCAGCATGTCAATAACTGCATGGATCCCCATGTTGACATTTCAGCAGCTCAGGTATATATATATATACATGTTAACATGTTTGTTAAAAATCAATTGACGCATCAGACCTGTCTGTTGTGCATTTTTTGAAGCTTTTTTTTCCTAGGAGTCAAAGGACGAATCAAAAAGCCAAGGTGTCCATGACACCAGGTGGAGACAAGCCCTTACTACTACAGTGGCCAGGCATCAAATTCAGGAATCATTAGATAATGTATTTCTCCCAAAATTTGTTAAAGCTTTAGCAGACAGTGTCATTATTTACTTTTCCCAGTGAAAGGACCATGTGTGTTAGTAATCCACACATTGATCTTCTAAAAATGTACAAAAACTTGTCAAGAAGTATGGATTGCATATGTGAATCCCTGGCAACAGAAGTATATCTGTATCTAGTCTATTCAACAGTCACTTTCAGGATAGAAAGTATATAACAGATCGGTTGACTTTTTTTCACAAATTGCTGCCTTGCTGGACAGCACCAACGATGGAAGCCTGTCCTTAATTACCTATATCCACACCTATATCTATATTTTGCATTTTAAAGTTGAAGTTATTTAGTGTTCCCTTCTTTCCTACCTTATTAGTATCCAAAAGGGCTCGTTCACATGGGCATTTTTTTTCAACACCTGGTAAGTAAGCGATTACCGAAACTGCCCAGTGAACACGACATAAGGCACTTGACAGTAGGTTTTCCAGGCTTTCGCCCATTGCACCTGTCATGGGGGACTTTATCTAAACACCCCCTGAGTGCCTGCACAAATTTACAGGTGCTCCCAGCCAGGAGTGCCTGGTCGTTTTCCATGCTGCTGCAGACTGAAAGCAGCACAGGAAGTGACCATGTAAATCAAACCTAATAAAGATTGTGCAAAGCGCTCCTGTCATTAGGTTGCTGCTCTTTTCTGTGTGAGCACTTAAGTCCACTATGCATGCTTGTGTCTTTGGCACTACACAATGCATTTCTAATGGGTGTGCCAATGCATCTATGCATGCTTTGCTCGAAGTACTCTACAACGTGGGTCCTGGTGTTGAAAACAAAGTGGTGCTGTGGTGGATACTGTCTCATTCGAATGTATGGGATTTCTATGACAAAACCCCCACCCCCCAATAAGACAATAGGACCTAAGCCCCTAACACAGGCAGTCATGTGAGATGGAAATAGCTGTGTGCTGTATATATAGCTCACTAAAAGCATCACAGTACTCTGCCACAGTAGTTATCAATGGCTCAATTATGCTGGGCATCCTTCAGCTATGAATTGAGGTCAGATTGATCTAACTTTTTACAATTCCTAATGTACTCAAAAAAGCTGAGAATGAGCAGTGAAGTTGGGGTAAGCAATTTCAGTACAGGATAATGGCCTGTGCAAGACGGAAGGTAGGTCTGGGGTCCAGCATTACATTACCTATATTTATTTAAAGTATTTTCTTTTTTTACAATATAATTTACATATATTAATATAGACAAGTGGACAAGTTAATAATCAAATATAATTGGTCAATTAAGCCCAATAGAAGAATAAGCCAAAAAATGCAACCTTCATTCTCATAGTTTTTATTATTTTTTTCTCATGCTGATTTACAGAGCCTGCGTGGTTTATGTTGGTCTGTGTTTTATGCAATCACACTAGTAGTATATCATTTCATCAGAAGGTTAGTATAATTCTGTTTAGTAATGGATTTTATGGCCAACGTACAAAATGCTTCCTGGAAGATATGTGTTGTTGCGCATCACATTTTTTCCTTGTGGTTGAGGAACCCAAACAGAGGGATTCTTTCAGTCCTCTGTTAAAGCATGGGCCTCATGTCTATGGTACCTTTTATGTGTGATTAAATTTTTACTGTGCAGATCAGATGACCAGCAGTGTTTTCTTCTGCTGCTTTCAGGCTGACTTAAAAACATAATTAAACTTACATGAAAATTATCCTTTCAAGAGCCAGACAGAAGAATGCAGCACAGATTCTTTCTTGAATAAGGTAATGTCTATTTTGCAGAAAGAGGTGGGGTCATAATACTGAGCTAACTGAACACATCTATAAAAGGGAAAGAGAGAAAGCGAGTATCTTTCTGGAACATGATGATGTGTACAATAAGGCTGTCTGTGCTTGTGTCTGCCTGTGTTTCAGCTATTTATTTCTTCTGCTGCCAGAGACAGACAATGGTGGTGGTAAGTGATAGCAAGAACACACGCGGAGATACTTTCCATAATTCCTGACCAGAGTGCCAACATGTATGTGTCAGAATGACAGCCCAGATATGTCACAGGAACGCAGCAATTCTGAAAAATACTTCCAGTTTCATAATGGATATTGGCCTGTATCTGTATATGTAATTGTCATATTTATATAGCATAAATGTATGACATAATGCTTTACAAAACTCATACAAACCTGCAAGCACTGTCTGCAAAAGAAGCTCCCCACCACACTCTCGTCCAGTTAATCCAATTGTAATTTTTGAAATTTTAAATTGTTGGAGGAGACTCTATTGTCAGGTTAAAACCTTTCATTGCTTTCAGTGTTCTTTTTTTGAAGCTGGAATCATAATACTTACCCTCTATTTATCCACCATACAAAACAATTTTACTTATAAGTGTAGCATGAGTTTCTTAAGTGATTGGTTTGTATGTACACAACTTTTTTTTTTTTACTTAAGAACTGAGCAAATTTAGCTCTTTCAGGTATTAGGAAAACATCACTTCATCTATGGTGGAGAATGGTTGTGTCTGCAACGAATAAAGAATATTTCTAAAACTTTTTCCATTTGCTGTATGATATTCAGTATTACAACTTGGTCATACTGCAAATGCACACTTACTTAAAAGTATTTAACTTAAGTTCTAAACTAATTCAGTATTTTGGCCATGTCTGCCACCTGGCTTTACCTCTTCCATGTTCCACTATATATCTATATCTACCACTATGCATCTTCTCCATTATTTGGAGTTTATATCTGACCATGAATCGTTTTCAGGCTGTTGGGCTGTTGGAAGTGTGTTGTTTCTAACTGCACGTGTGAATTCAGCCAGAATAAGTTTGTCCGTTTTAACAAAATATTATTGCTGTGTCTCCTTAATCATGCACATTCTTATAATGCCAATGGTGCCAATGGTATTTAGACTGCTGGGCTTCCCGAAGCATGTCATTTCCAACCGCATGTGGGAATTCAGCTTGAATTAGTTTATCAGTTCTAACAAAATATAATTGCTTTGTTTCCTAATCAAGCATCCTAATCATGCTAAACTTCTATCTTTACCACTGGAGTGGAATTGTGAATTGATTCAAACAACATAATATCAGCAGACTTATTACTGCTTGCTAATTTACATTTATTAGAATTGTCATTTCCCCAAGTCCATATCTTTCTTTAACCTCCCTAGCGATATGCCCGAACCCAGTTTGGGCAAAGGGACGCAGCAACAATCGATACGCCCGAACTGGGTTTCGGGCACAGCGTGGGAGCTCACCTGGTCCGGCTGTCGCCTCCATCGACGTCCTCACCGGCTTCTTCCGGGTCCTCGAGTGACGTCACGGAGGCGGGTCCCGGTCTCACAGAAATTTATTTTATTTTTTTTTCGTTTTTTTTTTTTGGGACCAGTTCAAAAGTAGATCCAACTATCAGAAACGCTCCAGTGTAAACTTATAAAAAAACAAAAAACAAATTTTCTGTACCTCTAAAGCCGGTCATAGCGCTTCAATCTGTGGCCGATTTTGCGAATGATCACCATGCGCATTCGGGGTGACCGCTTGGTGATCAATCGCAAAATGAACGCGCCCACCTGGAGCAACCGTTCGTACACGCACAAAACTTTGATCAGCCAGAGAACAAATGTTTTTCTCTGGTCGATCGCCAGTACATTGAATGGGGACAAGGGTCCCCATCCAAAGTATTGGTTGTCGAATCGTAAATGGTGTATTTTGAGCGATTGACCATGGCATGATGATGTTCGATAAACGCCCGCCAAGCATAGCGTCTATGGTCGGTTTAACCTCCCTAGCGTTACGCCCGAAGCAAGTGAATCAAACTGCGCCTATGCCAGAATCAGGCGCAACCGCTGGCTCTCTGTGTGCCTGCAGCATTTCTACAGAGCTGCAGGCAAACAGAGCCTTTCCGCCCCCATCAGCGTCATCGGTGACGCCGATGGGGGCGGAAAGGCACAACACTGTATCACTTTTGGTACAGAAATCTGCACCTCAGTGAACCGCCAGGGAGGTTAAACACAGTGATGTCATAAATAGCTTCTATTGGTATCTAATTGTGATTGTCTGTCTGTGACGTTGGAAATAAAGATCCACACTTCTGAGCAGGGCTGTGGAGTCGGTCGATAAATTCCCCGACTCCGACTCCTTAGTTTCAGATTCTTCCGACTCCTCAACTCCGACTCCTCTGTATTTAATATGCTAATGCCGGCTCTATTGATCCCGCCTGAAGGAAGGCACACACAGGTAGGTTTGTAAACAGATTAGAGTACAATCAATCACCGTGAGCGCACAAGTTAATTGATTGTACTCAAATCTTGTTACAGATCTACCCGTGTGTGCCAAGCTTTAGTGTTCTGATCTTCTGCTGAAGATAGGGCAGTGGAAGGCTCCGAGAAGAGGCAGGGCAAAGAGGCACTTCCATAGGAATCCCATAGTCATAGTTGTTGAAGCTAACAATCTAAGTATTTGTTGCCTCAGCTGAATGACAGCGGTTTTCCAAATGCTTTAAGGCTTCAGTCTTGAATATTGACGATCCATACCCGTCACTTATACAAGCGTCTCTAGTCCGGCAAAACACATTTACTTCTTTATCAGCGCGAGTTACCAAGCTGCCATACATGCATCGAGCGGCAGTCGATTTTGCTGCCGACCGATGGGCGTGTGCGCTCGCTGATCGGGGGTGCCCACATGGGGTGACAGATCGCTGTCGGCCCCACAGCTCGGCCGGCCAGAGAACGGACATGTCCGATAATCTCTGGCCGATGCTGTTCGTGTCAGTTGAGACCACCGTCTTCATTGAAGCTAACAGCCGCCACACAAAGGGTGCTGGCCGATGCTGTCAGCTCTGGAGAGCAGTGTGATGACATCATCACGCTGCAGTCTAGAGCTGGTCTGTCGGCCCCCACTCGGTACGTGGGGGCCTTTAGGCTAGGTTCACAGAGGGTGCTATAATGTTACGCGCAGCATGCATTTATTCTTATATTAGAGAAGTCGTTCATTATGACTGTTTGTTAATTATGACATTTGAAGTAATTTTTTTTTATTAAAAAATTTCATTCCCATTTAAATTTAGTCGGAGTCGGTTGATTTTTTTGCCGACTCCGACTCCAGGGACCCAAAAATTTCTCAGACTCCTCGACGCCGACTCTACAGCCCTGCTTCTGAGAGTTGGAGACTACAATATGGAAAATCCAGACCTTGTCCGTTGTTGCAGAGACTAAATAATATATGATGAACAGACTTGCCATTCTTGGTGCTATCGCTCTTTAAATATTAGTCATGGAGTACAAAGTCCCACAACACAATAGTAGATAGCACTGGTTGTGAAACCATGTATTATTACCTTGAGTAGTACCTGGATCATTTGACTGAGGAACATATTGCATACCTGTGGAATTATGCTTGTCCGAATTACTCTGGCAGGCCAGTATCATTATTGCAGTGTTTAAACTGTAAACCACTTTATGGCTAACCGGATGAGTGGATGTTTTTCTAGAAGGCTTGTTAAAGAGTTTATTAAACTCCTTATCTTGTTTCAAGCAGTCTATGAGCAGTAAATAAGCTTATGTGGATTTAAAAAGTCTTCGGGCAATAGCTAGCCTTGCTTTACTAAGAATGCATAAGAATGTGTTGTTACTTAAAAGGTTGTGCATAAAAAATAAATTAAAGTTCTTCTGCATGTTTAATTGGCTCGTTGCATTTCTCAAATACCTGGCCAAATGTACAAATCAAGTCCCCATCAAACAATCAACAAATAAACAACAATCTTGTTGAAATTGTTGCGCTCTGCTCTTTTATGATCACTGACTTATGCTAGGCATACACATGCCAATAAGCGGCCGATTTTTAATCTGACCGACGGGCGTGCGCGCTCGCGCCGTCGGTCAGGTTAAAAATCGGCCGCTAATCGGCATGTGCCCACATGGGGCGACAGGTTCCTGTCGCCCCACTGCTCGGCCGGCCAGAGAACGGACATGTCCGATCTTCTCTGGCCGATGCAAGCAGAGGCAAGCCGATGCCATAAGCTGCAATGGAGACGGCGTCTTCATTGCAGCTTATGGCCGGCACACAAAGGGGCCCCAGAATGCAACGGGGTGCTAACGTTAGCATCTCGGCACACATCGGAGTAGGTCGGTCTGACCTACTCGGTATGTGTATGCCCAGCATTAGGGCTCATTTACACTAGTAAACAGAAGTTAAGCGCAACCTCCCAGTGAACGCAACATGAGGCAGTCAACACACACAAAGCTACAAGCACTGCGAAAGGAGCTCCAACTGTAATGTCCCCACCACACTCCCGTCCAGTTAATTGTACTTTTAGACATTTTTAACTGTGGAAGGAGACTGTATTGTCTAAAGTGACTGTGTAAATATAGCATTCTTCTCTCAACCATTTTTCTGGTTGAGAAGAACCTACACAACTCTTTAAGGGCATGTGTTCACTGTATTTTGTCCCTGCACTGGACACCGCAGCAACCTGTCCTGCTCATTAACAGAACAAAGACATGGAAAAATGTCCGATACGTGTTCGGGTGCTGCTTTCCCACGTTCCCGCTGATGCGTCTATTGATCATCGATGGATGCATCGCTGCAATGGGATTCTGTGCTGTAAACAAAGGAGCGCATGTCCTGGCTGCTTCTTTTTCCCCGTGTTATAAAAGACACAGTGGACATAAGGGTCAAGTCTGAAGGTAAGGCTGGACTTTGACTGTTAACAATTTGTTAGTAATTTCTTCACAACCAAAATTTATTCTATTTTATTCAAACAAGTTTAAAATGAATCTGTATTCTAAATGAAAGGGAACAAATTACATGGCATGAACATATTACCGCATATTACCGCTTAGCCCACATGGAGTAGAGCTCTACAATCCTAAATACAATATACTTGCCTGCTTTTCTCTTATGTTCCCACTGCCTCCATCTGCTTTAATGGCAGGTTAACCCTCTGCCAGCCTTCCTGTCTTAAGCTGGGCATACATGGGTAGATTTCTAAATAGAATAGAGTACAATTGAGCGTGGTGCTCACTCACAGAGCTCAATTGTGCTCTAATCTATTAAGAAATCTACCTGTGTATGCAATCCTTTGAGCGGGATCAAACACGCTCAGAAACAAGGTTATCGAACATGACCATAAATCATGGTCGATGTCCATTGCTTTGGGTGGGGACCACTGGGTCCTCATCCAAAACATTGGCTAAGCTGATGTGCTGCGACTCCAGCTCCTTAGATATTGGGCTGGAGCTTCCCACCTTTAGCCTTTCTGCTTCCTCAATTGTTATCAATAGTCCGCCAAAGTGTGGCCTTTTGATACCATTAGCACAGTGACATATGCCTTTCAAAGTCTCCCTCACAGGAGACTACCCATGCCATGGCATATTATCAGAGTGATGGAGCAACAGCAATAAAAAGATTAATGTAGGAAAGCAACTTTTTTTACTTAATTTTTGTTTATTTATTGTGCATATAATAGGGGGTAAAGGTTTATAACCCTAAAAAATATCTGCAGTGTGTAGGTCTGGTTTAAATTATTCATGAATATTTATTTATAATAAAATAAAATATAATAAAATAAAAGAAATAAATGAATTCTCCTCCTTTCATTTTATCCAGTTTTGCAGCATTGGTGAGAGGTGATGCAGACTACCCATTCTAAGGGAAAAATGTCACCATTTTCTATATCTCAATATAACTCATAGAAAATATACTGTTCTGTGATAGTCTTTGATCATTATGTGCCAAATATAATAATAAGAAAGAGGTGTAGAAAGCCTCAGATCTCTGATCTGCTCAGCTCTAAAATTTGAAGCTAACATATAGAGAATCCCAGGTTCTGCACAGGAGCTGGGGGACCTGCAACAACCACAGAGATGCATGCAGAGATCATGTTTAATATTGGCTTCGGGTTTACATACGTTTTTAATCAATTTAGAATACATGACACCAAAAGCTTTTAATGTTTTTAAACAAAATCTAGATGCCTTGTCATTGATTTTAAGGACTATAGAGTTAGTACTTGTAAATCCAATAAAAACAAAACTTTTAAAAAGGTAGGTGGCGTGTATTTCAGTATCCCGCTCTTAGCTCCTCCATGTCTTAAGGGAAAAAAAATTAACAGTCCTCTGTATTTAATAGCATCCTGATTTTTCTTTAGCTTAAGTTTCCTCAAACCGCACGGCAATATTCCCATCTTGACAGCCGTAGGAAAGGATTACGCCATGCTGGAAGTGGTCTGACTGAAGCTATAAATAGCCGTGCGGATTGCACACAAAGAAAAGAATGTAAAACAATAGGAATCCAAACGGCTGGTATGTCTGCAGCATTTTCCTAGAAGACACATCAATAAAATGCCTAAATAAAGACTTCTCCAGATTTTGTGCAGCGTGGACTTAGGAGACCTTTCTGCACATATGCTTGCATTACACAGAGCCATATAAATCAGACACAAGTTTTTTTATTATTTTTTTTAACCAAAGGAGTAAGATTGATCGCAAATTTAAGCTTTACAGTTCTGCCTTCAATAAAGCTAAAGTATGGACATGAGGAGTCCGATCAGAAGATTTACCCATGAGAGGCTGAGGCTCTGGTTATATAATAAAGCCGGAGTTTTCTTTGAGAAATGCTGACATGCAGAAATGGCAAGATGAGCATTACGTTATGCTACATATATTACACTGCATGTAAAGTAGTTCTACGCCAACAAGCTGAAACTGAAGAGCTATCCTAATGTTAGTAATTGTTTGCTTCAGTTGCAGTTGAAAAGTTTAGTGTGAACAAATGTAAAAGATTGTTGGTAAACCTTTGAATGTTGAAGCTAATCAGCCATTAGATGAGGTGTTTGTATTTGTTTTAGTTTTTTAGGCATTTGTTCTACTGTCTGGTTCAGCCAGTGACCCGCTTTCTTTGTAGGTTGTTGTCACTTCTCAGCAGCAGCTATGGATGATAGTCACCACTGGTCAGCACCACTGTCATCCTTCAAAAAGACTAGTATAAGGTGGAATAAAAGAACTAGAGTAATTACATAAGCCATACCCTTAGGCTCCACTATGCGTTAAGGATGTGCTGTGTTAACGGATCCAATAAAGGCAACCCATGCATTATGGTCGTGTCAGGGATGCGTTGTGACCTATCCGTTTTTTTTGTTTGTTTGTTTATTACCATGAACGGATTGTTAAATGCATCGAACAGCACATACAGTTTTGGACTCAATGCTTTTTTTATGGATGCGTCATCGCACCCATACTTGCATTGGCTTATGTTGTGTTAATTTCCACACAGTGCCCTGCGTTGATTTAAAATAGTTAATGCATAATGAAAAGGTAGTACAACCATGGCACATGGACTGCTTCATACACCATAAAACCATAAAAAAATGTGACAGACTCAGATCTCCCATAAGTAAATAGCTGCTCATGAGTAAGTTTTTAGTGCCTAATTATAAAGGTGTCTCTATAAGTTGGTCAGTGTGTTCAGAGAATTGGGACTGCGAGTGTATACACACATGCTAAAGATTCAGCCCTGCACACTTTGTTGGAGCCAAGACTTTCTCTCTGGCAGTGGTCTTTTGCCTTGGCTGGAAGGAGTAGAGCAAAACTTTGCCTCCTGGCACTGGTCTTTTGGCTTGACTGGTGGAATATAGTGTGAATAGTGCATGACATAAACAGTGTAACCTGACTATATCGCTAATTCCTTTTTTTTTTTTATCCAAAATTATGGGATGAGTCTTATAGTGAAAAATACTATATAAAATTTTTATTTTGTGTTTAGTTCTCCTTTAAAGTTCACATATGCCTGACAGGATGTCTTGCTACAAAATTGTGATGCTGCATCATGGAGAGAGATCTACTTTCTCTTTCTGCAACAGACCTTTTAACATAATTTTAGTCTAGACATGGTATGATTCAACTTTTTCTTTTCTATGTTAATGTGTTAATTCAGAGTTAAAATGATACACCTGTTCAAGGTGAAGGTGTATTCCAATGTGCAAGGATCAGAATGATTTATACTGAAGCATGTGTCTTCCTGCTACTCCTAACGTGTGAGATTGGTAGAAATATGCTTAGGTCAACTTTTCTGAATCCAGCTGCTTCACCAGCATCATTTTTCATAGAAGAGGTAGTAGCCGTACACCATGGTTTCTCTGGGCCCCTGAGACCTGACTATTTGCACTTATGATTATCTAGACCCAGGATAAAAGCATTAAATAGCTACCACATTCACTACAAAAACAAACTACCCTCTGTAAATAGATTATGTAAATTAATAAATGTATATTATTATCAATGTGCCTCTTAAACTCCTGGTTAGGGAATGTACACAGTGCATTGTCACAGATATTCAGGACTACATGTTCAGTGATATAAAGCTGGTTTAGGCTACATTTACACAAGCTAAAACGCAATAACTGGCTGACACCACATGAGGCGTCTGGCGGTCGTTTTTGGTCTTTAGCCCAGTCAAGCTATAATGGGGTCGTCTTTTAAACGGCCCCCGAGTCAAGGGTTGTTTTCATGCGGCTGCGCAAGCACCTGGGCTGCTATAGAATGAAAGCAAATTAAATTTAGCCTCAAGGTGTACCTACTTGTTACGTTTTCTGCTTGTCCCCCTTCCATCAGCTTAACACAAATGGTAAATAATGGCCTATCTATTTTTCCTATTTGTTATTAAAAGGATGCCCCCCATCAAATTACTTGTGGGGGAGAATTGGAGTTCTTCAGTATAAGCTGTGGTTATTAGAGCATTGAATAGCAACACATGGACTAGTAGTTCATACCCATATCCAGTTATGCTCAATCGATCTTCCATTTAATAGAGTTGTGCAATTTAAATCTCAGCTGTCAGTCTTACATTGATCGTACCACCACAGGAGTGTCTTCCATTCAAAACTGAGTGATCCCTGATCACTTTAGGCCGATCAATTCAGGTAAAAAAGGAACTATGATCGATTTAAACAATCATTGATCGAAATGAAATTTTTTAACTGTGTATTGCCAACTTTTTGTAAGAGTGTGCTTGGCAGGGTGATCACTATGAGCTGCAGAGGAATCATATCAAGCAATATAGTCGCCATATTGGTATAAGTAAATTTTTTGTAAATTCCAACTTCTGTTGTTGAAAAAAAGTGACCCCAATAACAAGAGGTTGTCCTGATGTCTTTTAGTTTCACCTTTGTTCTATAGTTTACAAACAGTTTAACTCTTTAGCTCGCTAGTATAGCATGCTATACTTCTAACTTTAGGAACAGATATATTGGGGTCAATGATAAAAATGATAAAAAAAAATGTAATACTTGTAGAGTCTAAAGAAATAAATGCTCATTTACTATATGTTTTGTTAAGTTTAGCTGTGTAAAAAAAAATGGTGTTTTGTTGATTTAGTTTATGGTGAATTTAAAAATTTCTAATTGGAATACTCTATTATGGATGATATTGGGTAATAGCGCTACGTGTTTCTATGGTAAGAGGAGTTTATAAATGTCTTCATTCTAATTATTACATAAGAGGAAAACACCAATTGGGCAACCTAATGAGAAAACACAGTCTGAACCAGTGTACATTGCAGAAAGGAGAATTCAAGTGTTCCAGCTTTGAAGAGGTGTCACCGTAAGGAGAAGCATGATGAGCTTGTTCTCCATTGATTTCAATTTGATTTTAATGTGCTTCTGTTTAGGGCCCTTCTGATGAGTGTGGAATGAAAAGAGGCACAGATGCCTTTGATAAGACCGTTGTTAATTTATCTCTTATAATGAGATGTTGTTACTACTGACAGACTTAAAAATCAATGCCAATAAATCTGAACAGGTTTGCACAGGGTGCAATAGATAGGAGTCCTACCTGGGAATGATTGGGATGTGTCGTCTGAGACTTCTAGTTCTTTCTTTTTCTTGCCTATAATGTAATTGTGCTTTTGATTTGTAGACATAATTTGTTCTACCATTTTAAATAATTTTACTATGTGTGCTATTAACTGTTATTCACTACAGCACAGATTCCAAATAGTCTGATATCACATAGAGCAATGTGAACTACTTTCCATATTTTATGTTTAGGAGCAATTAGGCAACAATTGACATTGCCAATCTCTCCCCTTTACAAACATCAGCTTTTTTAATGCAAGTAGGTTGATTTGAATGTTCTGGTTTTCTATGCAATAGCCTATAAAGTAAGTCCATGTTTGCCCAATTTCTGCAAGAGGTGCTGTAGTTACATCTTTTCGTCTGCCATTGCCTTACAAGACTTTAAGAAGTCTTAGTATTGTAAATTATTTAAAAATATATTCGAGCTTCACCACATGAATGGTAAAAGGAAATTGTTTTCACACACTGTTGCTGGTGTTTTGGCCCATTCCTCCATGCAGATCTAGAGCAGTGATGTTTTGGGGCTGTCACTGGGCAACACAGGCTTTCAACTCCCTTTACAGGTTTTCTATGTGGTCGAGATATGGAGACTACTGGCTAGGCCATTGCAGGACCTTGAAATGCTTCTTACAAATCCACTCCCTTGTAAGCCACTTCCTTCATTGCCCAGGCGGTGTAAACCAGCTGCGTTTCATCTTCAGTTACCTTGCTGATGGAGGTTTTGAGGATTTCACTAAAATTCACTAAAGTATTGAGGTGAACTTTTCATATTGACCAAATACTTATTTCGGCCCCGTATGCAAATAAATTCTTTAAAAATCAAACTGTGATTTCCTGGATTCTTTCCCCCCATTCTGTCTCTCATAGTTGAGGTGACTTGTGATGAAAATTACACGCCTCTCTCATCTTTATAGGTGGGAGAACTTGCACAATTGGTGGCTGACTAAAAACTTTTTTGCCCCACTGTATATACAAGCACCCACTCTGACAAAATTTCCTGATCCAATGAATTTGAGGAACCCACTCTTTTTTGGGAGCCTACGATCAGAGATCAGGGCAGAGATCAACGATAAATCTATTAAACAAGGTGGTGTGCACTTTGATTGCCTTGTATATGATCGAATGTTACAATTGAATTGAGAGAGACGATCGCAAAAGAATCGTCACATCTATGGCTACCTTTAAAATGTAAACTTAGACTGTAGAACACAATAGCCTCTTTTCATAAAGTGCATCTATTTACCCCGATATGACTGTAATCTGACGATCTATGAACCATGTTGCGGTTAGTAATTAAGCATTATTATTATCAATTTTATATATATATTGTATTTACTGATACATTTTTTGTTAACATATTAATATATATACTGCCAACAAATACAAAGAGTTTTACTGTTTAGTTTTTGAAGGTGAGAGTACCCAAGCCCTCTATTAAAATGTGTGTATGCTTTAACAAACATATGAGCGTATGTTTTCTAGGAAGCATAAAGCTACTAAGTGGTTACATTTAACATCTCTAAAACATATACACATAGGTAATGTCCACTGTCATGACCATTAAAATAGCTACACTTCAAGGCTGTCTTTGTTCAACTTTAATTTATTCTGCCTTGATAGAAACAGAATTTTGAATGAGAGTTTCATGAATTAATTTATTTGCAGATCGTGAAATGCACTCAAACTCTCACTCCTCCCCCTCTCACCCTCCATCCTTCAATGCAGTCTACCATCAGAGTCAAGGAGACTTGAGATGCTGCGATACCTAACTGTAAAATGTACATCTTGGGTGGTTTGAAAGTAATTAGTCTCAAGCATGCATTCCTGATGTTGGTTCCCTGCATTTAACTGTAAATGTGTTTTATTATGGTGAATTGCATAACAAAGCAAAGGGGGGGGGGGTGCAAACTGCCTATTAATTCAAAATGTATAATATGCCAGCCAATTTAACACTCATATTTTACTGGTATAGTATATTGGATTATTCCTACAATAATACTAAGAATTCAGCCTTCTTGCCTTATCAGAGATATTTTCTTACTTTCTCCCCATTTATTTTGCCACCTTAATGGACTTTTACAAGTATCTGGAGCAAAATATCAGAAGAAAAAGGCATTATGGTTGACATTGTGAGGCTTTTTAATTTTAAAGCATATTTGACAGTTAAGCTGGACATACACCTTTAGATTTCTCTGTCAGATATCCTTTAGATCTACCAACAACTATGTAGTATAGGGTCCTATGCGATTGAACACAGGTAGATTTGATTGTTTAGAAAGTCCCTTATATTACATGGTTTTGGAGATCTATAGGAAATCTGACAGATAAATCTAAGAAAGGTGTATGGGGACCCTTAAGGCCCCCATACACCTTACAATCTTACCATACAATTTCTGTACAATCCACTTTTGTTCTACCAAAACCATGTAATAGGAGGGCCTTTCTAAACCTTGCAATCACTGTATTCTATCAGGAAGGTCACTAAACTACAGGGTTGTTGGTAGATCTAATGGGAATTGTATGAAGTGATCTAAAGGTGTATGGGGGGCTTAACATTTTCAGTAGATCTTGCCTTAAAAGCTCTTAAGACCAATTTGTATAAAAGTATCTGGCTGTGGCTATGAAGCTCCCTTTTACCTTATTTGCTATCACGTTTGCTGAATCACCTCTTGCCGGACAGTGACAAGACTGCTAGTTCTTATGGGAGAGCATGTCATTGGTGGGAATGCTTTTATTTATTTTTGTCACTAACCAATCACATTACTGGGAGGGTAGGATTAGCTGATGGCTTGTTTTACAGTGCCAAACACATACATACATACATGGCCATGTAAGTATTTATAAATGTGTGCCAATAAAACCCGCACAGCTCATACCATATTATGCTAAGTTCCACTAATGGAAGTTATATATGTAGTACTGTAGTTATAGTGATTGCAGCTACAATCTCCTGCATAGCATCTCTGCAGAGACCAAACTAAAGTTATGGGATCTGCCACAAGTGATCCTATGTGTGAACATAGCAGAAATCCAAGTTAATGACTGGACATCTAAGGTCAACCACAAAGTGTCATGCTTCACATGTATGCCTTAAGCCCCCCATACACGTTCCGATTTTTCGTACGAATTTTGCCCGGGAGATTAATCGGATTCGGAATTATGTACCCGACCAATCCCGATTTTCTCAAAATCGGCCGAAAAATCGGTCGGGACCGCTTCGGACCTGTCTGTAAATTTTTGGTCGATCTGCTGTTAATAAATAGGGTCGGGCTGATGGATCGGTGATAATTCAAATTCCGATTTTTCGTGCCAGCCGACCGACCATAACATTTTAGGTGAAAATCGGGTGACAGGATCGGACGAAAAATCGGTCGGGAGAATAATCGGAACGTGTATGGGGGGCTTTACTGTGTCTATGGTGGTTAAATACCTGTGTAAGGAGCTGCAATTGGAGTGTTGAGAAGTCAGCAGAGATACCAGTCATAGTACATTAATCATAATTTATGAAGCCTTCGCTACCAAGTTACCATTTGAGATGCTTATTTTAAATCAACACCTGTTTTTCATGTAGACTGATTTGTATTTCTTCTTTATACCGATCTGCTTCATATAACTTTGAATAGTCCCTGTGCTTTCACATAAAGAACATCACCATGGTAACTACTGTCAGCAAATGCTGAATGTTGTAATCCATTAACATATTACCCATTTATTGCTCTCCGGCTATTTGATGTACCTTATGCTGGCCATGCACACGTTTCAGAACAACTTTTACCTGGGTTTGATTACAAAACCAAACAAATTGGTACAAGTTACCCATAAACATGCTCGATATATACACTGTTGATGTTGGATCTGTTTTCAGAATGATTAGGAAAGAAGTAACCATAGTCCAAATGGCAATCTCAGTGGAGAATGAAAAGGCAAGCTGGTTGTATGAATACTTGATTTCCTACTAAAGCTAGCCCTACATGCATCAACCTTTCTAATATCAGTTTTCAGGCAGGCTGACTTTGCAATTTAAACACGGAATAAAAAAAAAAACATCATTCTACCGCAGACCGTAAACCATGTTCAACCAATAAATTGGATTCCTTTTGCAGAGTTGAGTCCATTTTTTTTCACTCTTTTTGAACAAAATTTTTTGAAAATAAGCGAAAAATGTTAAAACCCATCAGATGTTGTATACCTCCTAGTTCAGGTGACTAGTTTTAGAACAGAGAAGATCTTTCAAAGAGAACATTTGTTCCAGAGACCTCAACCTGCATTTTACCTAATTTTAGGAAATATTAATTGATCTTCAGATGTGTCTCTGAGCACAGAAATTTTAGGGAATTCTTCACGATGCCCCCCCCCCCCAAAAAAAAATAATTTGAATATGGGGAAAGCAACAAATGGTGCACAAGTTCTTACTTTGTGCTGTGTCAGCTACTTTATGAATATTACTTAAATAATACATCTTAATGCGGAAAGGAGCGCTTTCTTTTGTGAAATGGCACGCCAAGGCCCTTCTGTAAATTTTGAATTATTGTGATTACATTTTTTTATTCTGTAAAAATATGTTCCTTTTTCTTTTACACTTTAAGCTGTTGTTCTTTCCTGGAATTCTTGGTGACTCAGATCCTTCTGGAATAATTATTCAAATTTGATTGGATTTCTTGGCTTTTCTGTATGAGATCTGTAACAACATATGGTCTGTATTTAACACTTAATTTATTTGTTACTATGGCCCTTAGCATGAAATTCTTAATTATTTTAGGGGGGGGGGGTTTCTTGTCAATATGAAGATGGTCATTAAGGATGGTTCTTCTAGCGAATATGTGTTTTCACAGACATTGTAAAGCAAGGGGTTCACTCTAATGGTTACCTCTCCTTATGGGAGCAAGGACCCTTTTCTATGCTCTGAGTAACTGTATTCGGAAAGCTATGAGTAGAGGTGTGTCTCCCTACCCTATTTGAAAACGTTGATCCAATGCTTAGAGGTATAAGACTTCCTTTCCTTACCATGGAAAAATGCAGAAGGGAATAGAGGGCAGCTGCACAGTGGGAAAGCAAGCAGCCCATGTTTTCTGCAACAAATGAGGGGGTCTAGATTCAATTAGATTTCTGGGTTCCATACTGTGAAAATGTATTGGATAATTGTCTACACTTGCTAGCTTTGGCGGCCCACCTATAAACCTGGGCACACACGGCTTGACTTTCCTCCAGATTGAAAAAGCCTGTCCGTGGTTCTATGACGGATGAGCTGGTCTAATATTGAGCATTCAGCCTGTCCGATAGTTTGGGGTAATGAAATTTGAACAGGGTTCAATGCCCGGTTCCTATTTCTGGCCCACACCCAGGCTATGCCGGCCCATTATACCGTCATCCATAACTCGATGACATCTGCTGTGACTGCTCTTGCGGCCCCTGGCCCTAACTGGGGTGTGAAGCCTGTTGCTTTAAAATTAAATCTTGCATACATAAATATATTCAAAGTATACCTATTGAACTTCCTTTTCATTTTGTAACTTGAAACCTATAGCATCAGCAAGCACTTGCACTTTAGAGAAAAAACCACTAATGGTACCCTTTTTATCTTTTTTTTATTTTTACCGTTAGTCAGTTGTATGTTCTGTCATTGATTGTCCTCCTTTGTTGGCACTTGAGGGCCCGCAGCACATTTTCAAGCTGTACAAGGCTGTAGTGAAAGCAGCTATTTATCTATCCTGAAAAACAGAGAAACACTTCTGACAAGTGTCATCTTGAGATGTTGTTCTGTGAATCCGCCTTTGTAGAGATTCTGTTGAATATCTGCTTATTGACCTTGATAACAAAAAATATGCTTAATTTCTATCTAGAAACCAATGTTCTGTGCAAAGATCTCATCTCATCTCATTTACATTTCAGACTTGAACTTCTTTTACAAGTTTACACTTTGTTATTGCACTGAGAAATAAATACAGACGCCATACTAGTAACTGTGGCCAGTGATTTATTGCGATGACATTATACTTTATATTCGTGGAGGTTTTTCAATTAATTGCCTCTTTATCAGATCTGTGATTGCTTCGTTTGCTACAACGTTGTGAAGTGAAATGATAATGAAACAATCTTTTTCAATTTACTCCAAGAGCCTTTCTGTAGTGTATAGCCGATCCAAGACATTTATGTGACTGTTTAGAACAATGGCAACCCTTTTTAGAACGACCTCTACAAGCCCTAGTTCCCAAGATTACTCTTCAACTGGCCAAAGATTAGTGTAGTTTTGACATATCTATTTAGTTCAGTAATCTGTTGCTTTTTCTCTAATTTCATCATTTATAGGTCAAATTTCTTTTTACTGTGTGTAATGAGTGTGTATTTGTATTAATTTAGAGTCTTAACTTATCTTTCTAGTCTTTCTTAATATTTTTCATCTCATGAATCCATCCATCTCCATCTTAAAATCCACCTTCTCTTCGATCACACAATTTACTTTTCAAGGAAACTAATAGCATAAAAATAGTCTATAATTCATTTACAACTACTATTTTGCACATTCTTGAAAACTACACTGATCCAAGATTTGACAAGTCCAACAAATAATTCTCTGGTAGACCCAGAGGATATGCATTAAAATAACCTTTTAAATACTTAATAGGGGTTGCAGTGCAGATACTTGATGCGGCAGTAGCCCTGTGACCTAGCTTCCATTTTCAAAAAAACGCCATGGAATGTTATATATTCTAGCTCACTGTCTACAATTGTTGGAATTGATTTCTTGTGCTGGCTGTGGGTTTATGTTGTACTGGCTGGGGATTATTTTGTTGCCTGGACTAGGGGTCTGTTGTGCCGGTTGGGAGTAATTTTTGCCACATCTGACTATAAGTGCTTCATGGGCATAGCCTGACACTTGCCTGGGGGTTATTACTGTTCATATAGTCATCTGCTGGGGGTTATAATAATGTGAATACTGGTATTCACACCAATGGTGTGTATAAACCTGCCTAGAGGCATTCCCTAGTGTAGTCTAAGTATTTTTTTACCGCTTTTGGCACCTAATTCCAGAAGGAATGGGACTATTGGCCTCTGTACCAAGACATTATAAGGGTGAAAAATGTGGCACAGTAGAAGCAATACACCATAAAAGAACGCCCATTATTTTTGTTAATCTTTTGACCACACTCAGGCATGAATTTGCCACATTTTTCATAGTTTTACTGTTAAAACAGACAGTAGTAAGGCATTGTAGCAGGATGCATTTTTCTTTTTATTCCCTTCAAGTTAAACAACAAACAGATCACATAACAATTTACATTTTTCTTCACAAGACTTATAATGTCAGTCCAAATCCTTTCTTTTGTTTTTTTTCTTTAAAGCTCAGTGATTTATAGAACTGTATTTGTTACATACAAATTACTATAGTATTCTGCTCACATATTTATATGGTGCACAATCATGACCAAATATCCCTTGTCAAAACTGTTCCTGGTTGCTTAGTATTAAAAAGTTTGGACTTTCTCCTTATTATTTGTTTAAAAAAAAAAAAAAGAAAGTATGGTAACAGAAACGTTTTCAGAAAACAGAAAATTCTTTTATTTCTCAGTTGGTCATTTAGATTATTTTGTAACTTGTCTACATTCTCTTTACTATGTAGTAGCGTAAGTAGGTAGGTTCAGCCAGCAGGCTATTAAAATAGCTCAGCTGAAACGTAAAACTCTATACACCTAGCATCCTTAAGCCATCAGAATATTATTAGGTGTAGTGAAAAATGGCAAAGAACATTAACATATTAACAGTACTTTAAAATGTCATGATAGACATGATATGACAGATGATAAATAAACTATGAACACATTACTGTAGCTGTAGATGTTGTGTGACATCTCGAGTAATTGAGTTTATAGTCAATGAAGTTCTAAAATTGTAGTAGTTTTTTTGTTTTGTTTTTTGAAGTTTGGCTTCCCCTTCTTCTGCCCACTAGTTGCATAGCAGTCTTCCAATAGGATATTGTATTTCTGAAGTTGTGGAGCCCAACACATTTGCTTAGACTTTAACTCAAGAACTGGATGGTTTGCTGTGGTCATATCGCTATTACGGAAGGCATATCATTTAGTTAATTTCGATAATTTCTTAGCAATTCTGATTCTATTTTTCAAGTATTCTCCTTACTTTCCAGTAATTAGTTTTTGTATTCATAGATTGAGTTACAATACATTGGCAGGATGCACTTCATTTTAAGTGCGAATCCATCTAAGTGTACAGGACATCAGTTGCTAAAGCCGCCATGGCTCCTGCTAATGATGAATCGATCTATTGATCTGGTTAGGAGCATTTTGTGGTTTTCACATTTCTAATTCTTATACATATCACATAATCCTTTATCAGTTACACATTTTACAAATGCTGACCTAATGCTGGCCATACAACGTAGCACTCATGCGTCATCAATCCCATCCAATACTTTGGACCTGCCATGTTGGTTCCCTGTTCGACCAAGCTTTTTTCCAGCAGGATCGTTTGATGGCTGACAAGTTCTATTTTTTTATTTTTTGAGCGCTGGCACTGGATTGTGCTTAAATCTACAAAAAACTCAAGCAGTGTATGCCTAGCTTAAGGATCCCTTTTAGTGCTGCTGAACTTTTTTCTTATTACTAGGTATGCGACATTCTCCAAAGCCTTAGCTTTTTTATATATTTTATGTCAAACATCAGTCATATATCCTTTACTGTGTGGGGCACTGTCCCTATCAACCTGTGGTGGATACAAGGGCTACTATTTGAAGAATATAACCATGATATATCAATGTTCCTTATATTTTCATTGTCCATATTACAGGGTAGTATGAAGTTCATTATTTGTGCTAAATGATGGTTCTCTTTCTCATCATAGAAAGTTGGAAGGTTTGTTTTTCATGTATTGCTTGTATTAGTTGGTAATAATTAACTGGATTTGCTTAATGTTGAAGACCTTTCATAGTCAATCCAAGCCATTTATTCATCTCACGTTGTCATCTTTATATAGATATAGAGCTTGCAGAGCAAATGGCCTTCAGATGTCAACAATTGCAGGTGAACATCGTGTAGCTACAAATATCAATATTCTCCTGTACATTCTGTAATGGAATAATCTATTTTACATTTCTGCTCAGAATATCCTTTTACTTGCGTCTAACTGCTTCTACTTGACACACAGCAAGAGCTATTTTTACATACAGTTGTTACAAGGTGATAGAAAATACTGACGGTGACTGCTTGTTTATGAGCAAGACGGCAGTTAACCTAGAAATATTTCTTAGACAGATCTAGATGTATGGAGAGAAAAGATGAGGATGATATAATACAAGATGCTTAGAAAAGCAAACATTGCTGTTAGAGATCAGCCATAGTGGAAGGTATGAACCCAGATAAAGGAGGATGGGAAATAGGTGGGACACTTAATTCAATTGCTATGGCAACCACTAAGCCAGCTTCTCACAACCTTGTCCAATAAAACAGTATGTGAGCCAGGGAGATGGTACTGGTGTTTCTTCTTCTTCTGGTATAGCTGCCTCAGAATGACAGTGATCTGGTTGTTAACAGGGTTTTATGGTATAAAACCGGTAATTCCAATATAAGTAACAGTTTCACCTCCTGATGAGTGAATGAGTTTTTTCTTTTCTGGTAAAAAAAAAATGCTTTTGGTATGGGGTGCATGCCACTGCTAAAATAAAAGGGAATAATAGGGTATCCTATTTTGGGCAAGTCCTATTTGTCGACTATGAACAAAAAATATATAGATAGTGGTAGCCATTAAAAATAGAAGACTATAGTGCGAAAAATGTGATAGTTTTATTTTTAAATGGCTACCACTGTCTATATTTTTTTGTTCACTGTCATAAGACGCACCCCATAGTTTTGTAGAGAAAATTTGCAAAGAAAAGAGCCACAAACACAGCCATCCACATACAGGGAGTGCAGAATTATTAGGCAAGTGGTATTTTTGAGGAATACTTTTATTA
>CM070035.1:83781230-83797205 GCA_036250615.1 Ptychadena robeensis | reverse complement strand
AGGATGATGTGGTCAAAATACTCATTTGCCTAATAATTCTGCACTCCCTGTATAAAGTGATTATACAGCATGTTCAAATATTTTAGACCAGGCTGGACCATACAGTATTCACTTCATATTTCTCCAGCCAAAAGACCAGTGCCAGGAGGCACAGCACAGCTTTGTACTTCTCCCTCATGCCAGGCCAAAAAGCCAGTGCTGGGAGGCTGGTATTCATTCCAGCAGAATGTGCAGTGCTGAAACTGTACTTATATGTCTATACACTAGCAGTTCCTCTGACGAATTCATGGAGAGACACATTTTACAATCTGGCACTAACAACTGACCCATGAGCACCTATTTACATATGGGAGGAGGGATGAGTCTGTGTCGCCAAATGTTTTAATTGCAAAGCAGAATGTTAATGTAAATACATCGCTTATGCTATCATAATAGCATCAACTCAATGGAATCCACTGACCCCTTAGCTCCTTAATGTAATCTGAAAAGTACATTTATTCCTTAGGTGCACTTTTCTTTTTTTTTTATCCAGACACACAAAACCCCCATACCTATGCTGTACAGCTATATGAAATGCACAGTGATGGCAAACCTTTTAGAGACCGAGTTCCCAAACTGAAACCCAAACCCCACTTATTTATCTCAAAGTGCCGGCATGGCAATTTAACTCTCATTACACATACACAACTCCTATACAGACACAAAACAAACACACACTCTGCTTTCTTATATGAAAGAATATGAGAGGTTATGGGGTGCTGTGTGCGAGGGGGAAGAGAACTGACAGCATTGAGAGCCAATAGGCTGCGGTTCTTTCCTCTGTGCTGGCTGACAGCTCGTGTGCCCACAGAGAGGGCTCAGAATGCCACCTCTGGCACGCGTGCCATAGGTTGACCATCTCTGAAATAGTGCATACACGTCCACCAGAGTTCATCCTTTCATTTTTTTCATGCAGCATCTGTACCTTGCCCGTGGTCCAATATTATGAACACATGCTGTTCTTTCTATTGTTAGGCCACCGCATATTAGATATATATTAGTTTAGACCTTAGATATATTAGATTCTATACCTTCTCCTGGTGTCTGATGTAGATATAAACCTTGTGAGGTGATTTGCTTTTGGTGTTGGCTATGATGTTAACAATTTGGCTATTAAAATTTTTTATATTAAACTGTGTCACACTCCGGTTTATTCATTTAAAATATTTATTTCTTTCGGTTGTCATGTAATTTTGTTTTTCTTTGTAATTGGTTTTGAGCCGTGCATGTCTTCTAGTTGGCGTAATGAGTAAATTTAGAGCAATTAGCATTTTAGTTGATAAGTCCGTGAGGATGACTAGAGGCAGTTGTGCCGCTGTTATGGTGCTAATTGGATGCTGCAGACCAGAGCATAGCTAAGGCTTTGTGAATATGAATGGGAAGGTGAAGATAATGGGCATGTCAGCTGTTCTACTATAATCAGGCAACAGTGCGCTGCAGGCAGTCATGTTATGAATATTTTCACTAGTTTCGCTTTTGCGCTAGCATTTGCAGCTATGTGACGACGTAGACATTCTTTGTGCTCTATATTGGCCCGGAAAAACAACACGATTGGCTATTAAGATGCATTTCCTCATGCTGTGATGATGATTACATACAATGTCAAGCATGAGATATGGAGGCCCACAGGCTAAATACTCATTTCATGATCTGCCTCTTGTCCGGGAAGGAATTCACATCTGCCCTCCTTTCCCACAATACAGTTTAGCCTTCTCCTAAGCTTCTACAATGTTTGCAATGTCATGGTCCTTATGTGTAAGCTCATATATAGTTACTATAGGGAAAGGGTATGAACATGCTGTACATATATTTTTAAAGGGAACAGTAGAAGTTAGCGGGAT
Organism: Ptychadena robeensis; assembly: GCA_036250615.1. NCBI lineage: Eukaryota > Metazoa > Chordata > Amphibia > Anura > Ptychadenidae > Ptychadena > Ptychadena robeensis. The sequence continues at coordinate 83,795,325 of CM070035.1, read as the reverse complement.
TCTATAGGAACAGCTGCCAATTCTGACATGTTCCAGTACTGACATCCTCACTCTTCATCAGTGAAAGGATATAGTGCATAAAAAGAAAAACCTGTACCTGGGAAAACAAAAACCTATGTGCAAAATTGCTGGAGATGTAGAGAAGGGTTGTGGGAACATTGGGAAAAAAAGGTTTTGCTCTAGCACATGGAGTTTTTGCATTTTACAAAATTTTACTTGACTTTAAACTTAAGTTATGCAAAAACTATTTGTGTTAGAGACGTACTTTTTTTGTTGTCTACCCCCAACCCTTCTCTACATCTCCATCAAGTTTGGTGATGATACCATGCTCAGGGGCTTTGCATGAAAAATCAGAATTCTAATTATCACCGACCGATCAGCCTGACACTATTTATTAACAGCAGATCGACCAAAATTTACGGACAGGTCCGAAGCGGTACATAATTCCGCATCCGATTAATCTCCTGACCATGTTGGTCGGTCGGGCAAAATTCGTATGAAAAATCGGAACGTGTATGGGCGGCTCAAGTGATACAAATACACCAATTTGTGACAATCTGTATATGACTGCATATTTAAAATGAACAGAGATAATGAATGGATAATTATAGTGAAAATTTCGACAAATGTTTAAGTGAAAATGCATAACCACTTTAGTGAATCAGCCAAGTAACATTTGAGAACTGTCCTCTTCTGTAGAATAATGAAACAGGAAGTCGGCTTCTAAATATACATGCTTATAATTTCATGTGATATATAAATCTGTTTCACCCTGAAATTTGGAAGGCAAATCCTAAAACATCAGATGATGAGGCCTATTTCCACGTGCTGTAAGCAGCAGGTAAGATTACAGAGAAATTATGACATAATGGAGAATATATTTGTCTCATCAATCAAGAGGGATTTGTCATGTCTGTGTTATTGGCTATATTTTTATTGCCATTTGTATTGAACTTTATTATTAAATAACTAAATACAATTAAATATAATTTAAAAAAACTGATATGTCTATTTCAAATCAGGACAAACCCTTTGTTCTAAACACAGCTCTGGGATTTGCTACAATTGTAGAGACAAATCCTCCGCCATCGCTATGCTAAGGCTTCTTCTTTGTTATGGTCTGAAGCAGGAATTTGTGTTTGCTTAGCTGATGCCGATATATGTTCTTCAATGGCTGTTATTTTGATTCAGCAGATGAAAGGAGGACAGTCAGTGACCTTGGAGTAGTATGAGGCAGCAGTTTACAGACCTACTTTCTGACAGCATTAAAACGGATGGTGTTCAGGAAGTCTGCTACCTTGTATGTACATCCTGCTGTTGTGGGGATTTTTTCACTTCATGTTTTCTACCACAGCTTTGTAGAATATAGATTGTTGCTAAGTTACCATCAATGGAGATCTTCATGAGCACACCGCTTTTCAGCTTACAGAGGATATAAACAGTTGACTACATAGTAACAGTTGACTGTAGGGTCATTCACAATACTGTTATCTCCATAAAGAAATACTTGACACGAGAAATAACCAAAATCAAAATGTACATATACCTCAAATAATGTTAATATATTTTCTTTTTGTTGAATGATTTGCTCTTCAAGCCTTTGTGGTGTTGCAGTCCAGATTCAACTAATGAATTTTAAGATTGCAGGAAGCTCCACATCATCTTAGAATTATATGTTACAAAAATATGGTACTCCAAAATAATTACCTAATAATAGCTTTATCTTTATCAATTAACAGTTTCAGAAGGGGGACTTATAGTCCCAAGGTGCGAACACCTGGGGCTGTGGAGGCAGAGGACCTGTCTGGTCCATCTGAGCTGCATTGTTTATATCAGAGGAGGTCCGCTGACTAATTACTCCATGCATAGTAAAATCAGCCCATGGGCGGATCTTTCCCACGTCTCTCTATTTACTCTTTGTGAGCTTGGTCAAACTCCTATACACAGGGAGCAGATGGGAGAACAACCCACGGGCAGCACTTCCATCTGTACTTAATGTGCGTTGGGCTCAGCCTGCTCATCTCACATACAGCTCTGCTGTCAGTGCTGTAGAAGCTGTCAGATAGCTTCCTTGCCTCCTTAACTCCTGCATGGAGCTCTGGCCAGCAGAATGGGAAAAAGCTCACATTTTTCGGACATCGGATGCTACTCTATATAGGGTGTGTCCTATTCAATGCTACTTCCCTTTATTGTTCTGTGTATTGTGGCCTTCCTGTATATTTGAGTTTACTTCTGTGTATGGGAGACCTACCAAACCCAAATTGACTGACTGTGGAATGTTAAAATATAAATCTGTGAAAAGCATGACCAGTATATAGTTCCCTGGTACGTATGTGTACAGTTCCAGGCAATTAGGCTGATCGGCTCCCTGCTTGTGTACAGTGTAAAAATGCTGATTTAAAAATAATACTTTTTACTTACACTTGTCATTTCCATATCCAAAGGATGTGCTTGTAGATGTCTGTCACTTCTTTGAAGTCTGCTATGTGGCATCTTTTGCCAGCTATCTTCTTTCTCGCGCCACAGGCAATAACACTAATTGAAGGAAAGATTTTACCTTCTCAATATTCAGAATATGAGTTGGCTGCAGAGAAAATGTAGACGGCAATTACACTGACAATACCATACATTTGCCACACTTATAGTATATGCTCAGAATTGGTTTCTTACAGTAAACTTTCACATGTAAAAAACACATTTTACTACTTTATCAATCAGAGTTTGATCCATTTCAGAATTGATTGTATTGACTATAAGCCTTACCTATACAACTTTGGAGAAGCTATGGTGTGATCGTGATTAATAATCAAAGTGATCCTTAAAACATTGCAATTTTATGTATTTACCTCCTTGCAACATCTGATATCTCATAATGCAAAGCTTGTAGCCCTGCACTGTTGCGGAGGATTGCAATGACATTCCTAGTGCACCAAGTCCGCAAGCAAGTACTTGGAGAAATCCAAGAGGCAAGTAGAAAAGCTATTTACATCTCCATACATATAAAAGGAACACTTAAACCTTGCAGTGCAGGGGTTACACTAGAAGGTGAAAATTCTAACTTTAAAGAAACACCTTTCAGACTGATTGAGGGTTCTATGTGATAAACACAAAGACAACATTATAGTACAAAAACATTACTGCAATTGATTGGGGTCATCCACCTGAATACCATCATTTGTCAAGCTTTCTCTTTCTCTTAAATATAAGCATATGAACACAAAGTATTTTCCCCTTTAAATGAAGTCCTCATAAATCTGAACAATAGCTACTGCTGCAGTCAATTTCTATATCCAGTGCCTTACCACATTTCTGTAAAGGAATGTTTCATTTGTAATTCTACCTTAATTCTATTCAGTTCTCTGTAAGATTGATAGAATTTTCAGTGCACACATGTGGTTGGGGGCTTCCGGTGTGGGAAAGGGAGTGGTGCACAGAAAGTTGCATGTGTTTTATACACTTATACCTTTTAATGCTCGCTTCTTAGATGAAGATCAAGAGCTGGTATAGTACATACTATGTTTATGACCCCAAAGCTTCCTGTATGCAGGTGGGCGGCTTTACCACACCTTCTGTATCTTGCAGCTTTGTTATACACCCTAATACTATTACAATATACTTTTGGGGTAGCTAAAAAGGTTTCTCCATGTCATTCAATAGACTTCAAACTTTTTTATGTTTGACTTCCCATGATGTGATGTAAGGACAACACTTCAACATAGGATCATGCTTTACACCTTTACTGACAGTTGCACATAACCCATAACAATGGTTTTATAGGTAAAAACCACAGGAACACAAAGCACTGTACAGGTATGCACTGATGTAGATCACATTTCTTAGAAGCTTGTGTTTAATTCCTGGATGTCTAAACCATTGTGGTACAACAATGCTTTTCGTGTTTTCTTTCTCTTTTATGCATTCCTGAAAAATCCCTTTTCCTAATTGTTGTTTTTATTCCCTTTAAAGAAATGTTTATTTAAGAACGACAAATATTCAAACATTATCAATATATAGCTCAGATCATATTACAAAAAACTGCACTCTCCCATGAGAGAAAAAAAAAAAGAGATTTATTTTTTCAGAGCCATAGTCCATAGAATTTTGTTTAAATCTTAATAAAGCAAAGAGGCTTCTTATGATGTCAAAACTCATGTACCTTGGAAAGAAATAGATGGATCTGTGTGGAGGAAGTGTCAGATGGGTCAGTTTTCCTCTTTTCTTTGCTCTTCCTCTGTTCTCTTTGCTCTTCTTCTCCTTTCTTCTTCTCCCTACCCCTCCTCTTACCCCATGGATGGGCATGTGTGTAAAACTGACCATTCATGGGTTGATATATCTATTTTATTCAGCAGCAAAGACATTCCCTTATTTGCATTGTGTGAAAATCGATTTTATTCTTCTGAATTTGACTGATCTGTCAATTTGGACATTTTAATTTGATCATACAAGTATCTGGAGTTTGAGGATAGAGTTGTATCCAAATTAATACGGACGATGTCCGTTGCTTTGCCTAGATATACTATTAGGGCTGAGTCAGCATATGTGAACTCAGTGTATTAGAAGGATAGACTATTGTGGTCGCTAGCTTTTGGTTGGACCCAATATGTAAAATGCCCATGACTACTTTCATGTCTACCTGACATGGAACTCCCAAAGATTACTTTTCTGTTTGATCGCATGCAACAATCCAGCACACTCAAGGATAGCAAGAAAAATGTCTGATATAAATAATCATTGATAATGTGTTCTTTTTAATGAAATCTTGTAAAAATCTGTTTCAGGTTTGTCTGAAAAGATTTACCTTTTTATAGCATGCCTTATAATGTATTATTATTTTTGAGTTATGTATGATTGGGTGTTGTACCAGGAAATTATGATACACAAGTTATCCTGACAGCTGTGTTTTCACTTACTGCTCAAGCAGCAGCTTCATGCAATTTAGGAAACGAACATGGAATTTAAATGTTGGCATACGTTTGCACTTGAAAAGGTAAAGTGAAAGACTCTTGAAATGAAAGTCAAAATTGGTATGGTTTGATTGCTGCTCTTTTGTCTGGCATTTTCATTAAAAGACAGATAAATCAATAGTTATTTAAAACCATGTAATGCAAGGCTGGACTTGCAAAGTAATTTGCAACCTGATAAAGTAACTTGGGCCAGACTCGCAATGTCATCTTCAGTACAACTTCAGACTGTCTCCTGGACCTGGGCCAACCGGAGAGTATCTGTGTAATGCCTTCCTTAATAATAAGAAGTGTTTGCGTTTTTTCCCCTCATTTGATGATTGTACACTAATTGAGTAGAGATGATCTCATTGCAGTCTGCAGTGCCAGTAATGTCCAGCTTCTCTGCGTGACGTAAGGGTATAACGATCGTTAAGAAGCAGTCACAATGTCTTGGTCTCCATTTTCTGTGTGATTTAGGAGAGTAATCATTGGTATATCTGAGAAATAGTGGGGGTCTCAAGTGAGGAGGAGATGAATTTTTCATGATCTATTGCAGTACTTAGAGTGCTAAAGCCTTATGTATTTATTCAAAAGCATCTCTCCTCTTACAGCAATGACCTCTCCTTAGCTTGGAGATATTGAAGTGAGGATGAGCAGATTGCCTGTAACTCATAAATGTATTGTTTCTCGCAAACATCTAGTCAACAGAAGCTTTAAATCATTCCATAACAAGGATTCTTTGGTGCCAGACCTATCTGATTCCAAGGTTAGCGATTGAAGGCTTTTTTGCTGTTCTTTTGAAGCTTTGGTAATTTTAACCCCAACAAAGTAGCTATGTAATATCGTCATTGTTAATTAAATATCCAACCAGTAGATGGTCATTGTATATGCTCTTTTTCTAACTAATCATTCATTTTTTTGTTTATGGGATAATTTTTTTATGAAAACCCATATGAAATGATTTTGAGAGCTTCTGGACATGCATAGAATGCTATAATTCTAATCTTGCTCATTAGAAAAATCTGTAATGCCCATTATTTCACATACCATCACTTGCTTATAATATTCTTTATTGACTATATATTGCTTATAGAATATACATGAGTGGCTTTACTGGATGCAAAAGCAATATCACTTCTGCTGTGTAACTAATTAACTTTCTGGTTTATATGCTAATGTGAATATACATATATATATAATAAAGCTGGTCATAAACAAGTCCATTTTTCTGTCCAAAAAAGCAATTGTTTATTATTTGCTAGGAAATCCTTTACTTTTTAACTGACCAACCAAAAGAGATTAAAAGCATTAAGAAAGTTGTGATCGGTCAAGTTGGAAAATGTCATTAGAAGTTACAAGTTTGTAACAGGTTTCTAGTTTAACAATCGATTTGGGGCATGGGCCCACATCTTTAACTATAAGGAATTAGTTTTGTACCAATTTACACTGTGCTATAGTACGATCGGTTGATGATAGACTGGTAAAAGTTGTGTGTGGCTTCTTTCTGTTTTACAACAATAGCCTATATCCTTTTTGGTATGAGAATATTCCTCTAATGTAAACAATATGTAAATAGTTAAATGCTTACAATTGGAGCACAGGTGCATTTTAACCAAATGCCCCCATTACATCTTAAAATCTTGCCTTTTGAATTTCTGTACAATCTACTTTTGTTCTACCAAAACCATGTAATATGAGGACCTTTCTAAACCTTCCAATCACTATGTGTTCTATCAGGGAGGACCCGGCACTACATAGTTAGTGGTAGATCCAAAGGAAATTGTATGGAGTCCTTATGGCCATCCTTGCTAAGAGATGGGGACTCCAACTATTTAACTATCATGGCAACCAGGCAGTTAACATTTTCAGAATAAGAGGTCAGAGGTGGAAGCCTATGCATTTGTCTCAGGAGAGAAAGCGGCTGTGTCTATACACTGTAGTATTGCTGTGTCAGGAGGTATGATGACTAGCCAGAGCACTGCGGGAATTAGTACTATGCCTTGTATCTCCAGCAATGCAGTGTGTGAGCGTAATCGCTGTCAGCAGGGGAAGCTAGTCTTTGTGCTGTGGGTGTTAACTGCTGTCTCTCATAACAAAGAATGAGTCACTCTGTGCTCTAATCTGATAGTGAGATGTGTTTGTGTGAAGTCATTCTTTCCAGTGAGCACTTGCATTTTTCACCCCCACAGCTTTGCTTTCACCTGCTATGCAGTTAAATATTGATGTCATTTACTGATGTCTGATGAGACACTTAACAGTTTTCATTTTACATTGGATAGAAAAGAAAGAGTTCTTATTATTAGGAAAGGAAATCTCAGTGCCGCAATTGTACACTCACTTTGTTTGACCCTTAAATTCCCACATCGCTGCTCCTGAATGCACAGAATCTAAAACACTGGTTTTGTTACCTTCTATTCAACAACATGAAATGAAGATACTCGTGCTCCACAAACCAGCATTGGACTTAGCTTGAACTAAACCTGTTGTTAAAGAAATATAGTGATTGCCATTGCTGACCTTCTATGTTTTATTGGGTGGTTGGGCCCATTGGCATCAATCAAGCATATAGATTGGTTTGCACACCTAATGCCTGTCTGCGACCTCTGTGCAATAAAATGCATCTGAGGCTAAGCGTTTACCTTCATATTGGTAGATATGGTGCCAATCTTTCCGGATGCACCCCTCTAGCGTTATTGATGATGCCAGAAAAGCAGGGGGTGGTGCCATTGACCTTCCATTAAAAGGAGGTGTTGTCTCTGTTTTCAGCACAGCCCCAGCCCTCATCAAAGGTGCCTAGAATGTAAGGGATCCCAGGAAGAAGGGAGGGTTGCGATTGCCCATGGCATACCATAGGCCTGCTGGATATATAAAAGAAACAAATCCACCCACCCAATTGCTTATTGCTTAATAACATATTTATCACCTACAGTAAAGGTGGCCATACAGCCTTAAATTTATTTCCGATTGATCGGCTTAAAAAAACGAGGGTGTAAGTGATTGAACATTTCATTGACTGATCAGACATGCTGATGAATTTCTCTCAATTGTGCAAGTACCTGACGGGTTTTCTTAGTATTTTGTTTGATGGTACTATGGAGCACAGGGCTTAGGAAATGAATCAATCGGTTTCGTATTAATCACACTGTGTGGTTTTGATCCATTGATGTTAGACTGACAGACAATATTTCAGACGCACAAGCTGATAAAGATCAATTAAGCAAAAGTTGATACGTGTTTGGCTGCCTAGTTTGGTGGCAAACTATGACACTTTGTGAAAGTGTCAGCGTTTTGCCCCTTTGAATGTTCCACCATTTCACCTTGGTAGAAATTCCAGATAGGTGTTCAGCTAGTTGTCTGATTGCAGGAGATGGCCCTTGCCCTCAATATTTTAGCTCTTGTTCTAGGCAAGATATTAATTCTGTCCAGAAGTATTAAATATTTTACATATATAGATAGAGATTGCCACCTGTAACCACAAATGTGTAGTTAACACCTTTTAAATGGGTACACATAAATAAATATAGCTAATACAGATTAATATGGAGTAGCAGAGTATGAATTACATTGTTAAATAGTAATTGATGATAAAATTCCTCTTTCAGTGAAGTTCTGAGTCATATGGCAGCATTGCCGAGCCTTCATGGGTGTGTTCCTAAGGAGATGGTGACGTAGCCTCATTAAAGCCTTTTCATTACCTGTTGGAAGGTGCAGACTTATTTTGTTTTATCACACTACTGCTATCTACTCCTTCTGATTTCGACATATACATAATTGACTGCAGAGGTGATCTTTATTATAGCAGATAAAGAGTGTGATAAAGGAGGTGCTTTGATGCTAGTGCCATGCCGAACTCATAATCAGTCTGTTGTTTTTTTCCACAGTTCCAATAAGGTCACAGTCCATTTTCACGAATGAGTTCATAGAAAAAGTGTAATATGCTACATTAACTGGAAACTCTTGTTAAGGGCTGTTAAATTGCTCATCGTGTTTGTGTTTCTACCAACCCCTAGCTGCATAGTCACCTGCTGTGTTGTTAGTAAAATCATTAAGCTGGGCATAGACGTTGCAATTCCTGCAAGATCCGACCGCAGATGCGATGCTGTGCGCGCTCTCCCATCCCTTAGGGATTGGATTGTGCAGGAATTTGATGCAGCAACTAACGAGTATTGGGCTAAAATCAGCCGTCCCGTCTGATCGCACAGTTATCTGACAGGACGGTAAATTTTAACCTGCTCCCATTAGTTTGGCTGGGGACGGCTGCCCCCATCCGAAGTAATGAGCTGCACATAAAGAGTGCCGTCCGATTCTTGGCACTAGCAGGCGGGCGTGATGTTGTCATCACGCTGCCCCTAGTGCAGAGAATCGGATAAGGAATAGACAGTAAATCGTACAGCCTATTCCCAGCTTTAAGCCCCCCATACACGTTCCAATTTTTCATACAACCAACGTAGTTGGTCGGGGTGATCGGGAGATTAATTGGATGAGGAATTATGTACCCGACCGATCCCGATTTCTCAAAATTGGCTGTAAATTTTGGTCGATCTGGTTTTGTGTCAAACAAATGTTATATTTGCTAGACCAATTATTTTGAAACACCACTTTCCAATAATGAATCATATTTGTGCAAATTTTCTGTTTTTCTTAATAAACTTGGATATTGGTATACTGAGGTTTTTTTCCCTTTTTTCTTTAATCACTGTCTGTGACTCTCCCAGGTAGCAGCATTTTAGCCCAGTAACTCTGTCTACTTATTTCAATAGCTATAATCTAGTGTGAATGGTTCAAAGTAAAATATGTGGCGGTTCCATAGGGATTGAAGCGCATGTCCGTGTTGATCTTTTACTAGGCATTTCTGAGTGAAGGGAAAGGGCTCCTTTGTTCTGGAGTGGTGTGCTCAGATTTCATAAGGATGTGGCATGTTTGCTTTTTGGATTACTGTGTTGACTTTTTCTGTGCCATGGAATGAATGAATGTATTAATATAAAAGATCAGAAAGGTGATGAATGATTTGACCTAGATCTCTTCTGTGGTTTGTGACCATTGGTGTTCAAGTTTTAAATCCAGGCAGCTCTAGGATAGACTTGTCCTTTATACATCACCTTAATGGCAAGGGTCACCCCTTCTCCCTTGCTTACTGCTAAATAAATTGCACAGCAATAGATTAACATTGCAGTCTTAAACAAGTATTAAAAAATACATGAATGACATAATGATTACATTAGAAGGAGGGTATGACCGATTTATTGCATGAAATGATCTAAAAATGGTAATTGGCACAAATTAATTAATAGCTGATGAAATCTGTATTTGCCATCATTCTAAGTGTACTCTTCTATTACATCAGTTAGCACCTATTACATGATTTTCATAACTACATGATACAAAGAAGAACATATTTTTTTCATTTTAATGCCATCAAAACCAATATAATTTACTGAGCAAAGGCCCCCATACACCTTACAATCTTTCCATACAATTTCTGTACAATACAATTTTGTTCTACCAAAACCATGTTATATGAGGACCTTTCTAATCCTTTCAATCACTATGTATTCTATCAGGGAGGCCACTATACTACATAGTTGTTGGTAGATCTAATGGAGATTGTATGGATCGATCTTAAGGTGTATGGGGGGCTCGAAGTTGTACTGATCCTTGCTATGTGAATCTGGCACTTTGTTCTCCTGCTTCAACAAAAAGTTAGTACTTCTAACCCTGGGTAAAAGGCAATGCAATGTAATAAGCTATTGGTGTCTTTACATATGGGAATAAATACAAACGCATGTAGGCAGCTGTACTGTTACTGAGTGCAATTTGTTACAATTACTTCTATTCTTTTAGAACTGTTCATATCTATTTTGACATTCACATCTGCAATAAGTGAAAAGCAGAATCACAGTTTTAGAAAAAAATATTTTGTCTAGCCCTGCATTGAAAACATTAAATGGTCACTTTTAGTCCATGGTATCTAAACAGAGTTAACCTGTTAACCGGGCGTGCGCGCTCGCGCCGTCGGTCAGCGGAAAAATCGTCCGCTTATCGGTATGTGCCCACATGGGGCGACAGATCCCTGTCGCCCCACAGCTCGGCCGGCCAGAGTACAGACATATCCGATAATCTCTGGCCGATGGAAGCCGATGGCATTACCGGCGTCTTCATTGAAGCTAATGCCGGCACACAAAGGGTGCCGGCCGACTGAAGGGGCCCCATAATGCACCAGGATGCAAATGTGATGACGTCATCACGTTTGCATTCCGGTGATTATCGGAGAAGGTCTGTCTGCACCCGTCGGGGTGTGTATGGCAGCCATAAGTATATGCCGAGTCCTCCCTGATAAGAATACACAGTGATTGGAAGGTTTAGAAAGGTCCTCATATTACATGGTTTTGTTAGAAGAAAAGGTGATTGTACAGAAATTGTATGGTAAGATTGTAAGGTGTATGGGGGCCTTTAAGGTGGCCATACGTGGTTCGATATAGATGTTTGACCAACAAACAATTGATTTGTTAAGCTAGCCACACACGGTTTGATTTTAGTTCAATCGATGCTCAATTAGATCGCGGAATTCAATCGTCTAATCGAAAATCGATCTTAATCGCATTACATACACCCCACATTGAGTTTGCAATTGTGGTGAGATTTCGACTAAGAAAGGTAACTAAACTCATCGATTTTGGTATCGAAACGATTGAAGTTTAGATTGAAGTGGTCTATGTTATTATATTGTATCTAATCGATTCAGGAGAAACACCACAAACATCGACGATTATAAAACCATTTTGGCACAATCGACGATGATTTTCCAACATGTCCGATCAAAATTCGATCAATTTTTCTGCCTTCATCGAACAATTATCGTCGATTGTACCATGTGGGCATTTCTCAATTTTTGTTCAATCAATGAAAGAATTTGTCTAATCGAACATCGATTGAACCAAAATCTAACCGTGTGTGGCTAGCTTAAAAGTGATCAAAAACATAAATCGATCGAAAAGGGATCGGACATGTTGGTACATTTTTGTCGATCATACAAGTATTCCAATATTACAAGTACAAGTATCTGGCAGTTTTTCTAGTTATTTCGTATCTGAATGTACTATGGAGTATGGACACCGTTCTAAAGGTAGCCATACACATATTGATTTGCATGCAATCGGTGAACGATCGTTTGCAACCACGGTGATGCAAAAATAGTTGAACAGTCATTTGCCGATCGTTCAGCAAAAGGATGTGCACCACTTTAGATGCAAGATCCCTGGACGATACTTTCGATGGAGATACTGGGTCCCCATCCAAAGTAATGGATATCGAACAGGGATTTTCCAACATGTTGGTTCCCTGTTCGATAAACTTCTTGAATTTCTTGGAGCAAGATTGATCACTTCAGGTGTGCAGTCTTTGATTCGCAAATGACCGATCGCCACGAACACGCACAGCGATCAAACATTCGGGAATTCAATACATAATCAGTCAGTGTATGGGTAGCTTAACTAAAGTTAAAATAGATCGATGTTAGACTGGCAATTGATATTTAAGGCGCAAAAGATCTAAGATTGATCGTGCAAAGTCAACCTGTGTATGGCTAGCTTTAGACTTCTCTCTGATACCAGGGTGCTGTCATAGGCACTCTTGTCATCCTCACAATGCATGTCCAATAGTATTGCATTGTATGTGAGTAAACCAAGTGTCTGTCCACATCCTGGTGTGCCATGTGGGAGGCGAGAGCATACTGTCACTATAGAAGAGCGATAGGTATGTAAGCTGCTAGTTACAAATCTAAAGCTGGACATAGACGGTTAGATTTGTGGCCGACCTGTGGCATGCTCGCTCATGGTGAACGATCTGCTGCGAAATTGGCTGCAAATGCTAACGTGCCTACCCTAGATTGTAATACGTAATTGTTTGGGTGATATCATTACTTTGGATGGGGACCAGTGTCCCGCTCGGTCGATCTGCTGAAAAATCATCAGAAAAACGAAACGTCTATGGGTTCCTTTAACCCTATGTTTAACCCTTGCAGTACAGGGCTAGCCCCAATATTGTGAAGCTGGACATGAGCTTTAAGCAGCGACTCATTACGATCCTGCTTATTCAGCCAGTAATGAATTCAGAAATGTGTGTACAGTATTTGTGTATAGTAGTTCTCACTGCAGTTCCTGGAGATGCTTGCATTTGTACCACATGCCTTCACTACAGGGTCTGATTAATTAAGTTTTCAGCTTGTGGCGCCGCAAGGGAAAGAAGCAAACAAAACAGTTTGTGTGTGGTGTAGTGATGAGGGAAATCTCTTCTCTGTTTGGGTGTTGAGCTTACAAGCCTGCTGTCATCAATGATTCCACCGAGAGTTGGAAAGGTGCAGTGCTGCGCAGGATGAAAGTAATACTCAATAGCAAGATTATTAGCTGCAAGTGAGTTGATTACCTCCTTTAAATGTCAGCCTACCAGACTTCGGTATTGATTTCTTTTCCTTCCCTGTTCTCTGTGACAAAGATAAAATAGCTCACCCTTGTTCAACAGATCTTTGCTTTTTACAGTGAAATATTCTACATACATAAAAGCATTTAGGTAAATTGCCAATAAATAGAAAACTAAAGGCAGTGATGCCTGAAAATTGTAATGTCTCCCAAGGCTGTTTGTCCATGCAGCTGCGAGAGCTTGTTGTTAACTAGACTCCCAGTGGGGCAGTCATACACACTCCAACATGTACACCAACTCCTTTGAGGCTGAGCGATGCACAGCAGAGTCTTTTAATCTAGCCAAAAAGTTATATGTTTGACCCTTTCTGTATAAACACCACTGAAAATGTCATTTTAAACCACTGAAAAAAAATGTGATAAAAAATGTTAAAACCTTATTTACAACAGTGCATGTTAACTTTCTCAAATAGTTAAAGTTTAGAAGTGCTTTCATGATGTCAGCTGAATATCAAAAACTTAAGCTGGCCATACACCTTAAAGTGGACCTACCACCAGAAATCTTAAGTTTTTATGAATGGCACTAGAAGTGGAATGCAGTAAAAAAAACTCAAAAATGTTCCTGTAATGACCATTTTAACAAGATTACCACACAGCTCCCCTCACTTCCTGGATCGTTGAAGGCAACACATGAAACTGGGGGTGCAATATCGCGGGTGGCCACTGGGGGGCATTCAG
>CM070035.1:83765741-83781130 GCA_036250615.1 Ptychadena robeensis | reverse complement strand
GAAAGGTCCTTATATTACATGGTTTTGGTAGAACAAAACTTAATTGTATAGAAATTGTATGGTAAGATTGTACGCTGTATGGGGGGCTTAACTGTTATAATGTTGCACATTTCCATGTCATTTTAAAAAGATTTTAGCTACCTGGACATTGTTTTTAGTTATTTTTTATATGAAAATTCTAGCACTTAGGCTGTCACAAATAAATTTTGACAATAAAGTAGATATGGGTTTTTGCTGAAAAACAGTTTGTTGAATCTCCCCATGAAATACCCTGCACTCATGGGTCTAGGAAATTACTAAGACCACAACCTGATTGCCTCCATTTAGATAAAAGTATAACATACACAAGAGTTTTAAGTGAAATTTTATTGTAGAACTACAACTGTAATTTAGAGACTTTCCATTATAAGAGTTTCCATTATCTGGGCTTTACAGTAAGACAGCCCAGCATTCGCGATTTGCTTATTGCCTGTCATTGTATTAACTAATAGAGTCATATATGTTGGGATTGTGGAAAGGGAGGAAATGTCTCTCCTCTCATACTATTAGTAAAGCTAGCTATCGACTTCTCGATTTCCCCAAGATCAATTTTTTTAAATGCTTGTGGCATGCGATTGAGTCTTTGATCAAAAATCACCACAAAAAATGCGATCAGAAATGATGGAAGTGGCATATGGCCTCCATGGGTCGATCGATTGTCAGACATGTCAGATCCCTGCACGATTGATTTTTTCGTGGCATTTCTCACCATTTCGATCGATCGCTTACTCACTTTATGCATGCATCGATTTGTGCACGATCGGACAATCTCTCAGAAATTACATGCAAAATTGAGATGTCTATGGCACATTTCAAATATCTCAATTAATTAAAAAGGATGAACACTGCTAGTAAGCATCTAGGATACCTTATTTGTTGGTGGTTTTTCATTAATGTTTTAAAGCTGATAGGGGTTACTTTAATATTTGTTAAACAATAAAGAAAGTTATAACATTGCTTTTAAAAATCGTGCTTTGCCTATATATATATTGATTGCGTTTACAATAGAGCATTGGCTTATGGTTTCCCACCATCTTTTGGTTCTTCAGTTTCCCCCACCCTCAGAGATTAATGTACAGCAATATAAATAGTTTCTGCCTGTTCTTGCATGAATACATTATTAAAAACTTAGTTTCATTTGTCATGATACAGTGAAAATAAGTTAGTATATGAAAGTATATAATAAAAAAAACTTTTACAAAAGAAGAATCTTAATTATGCTAACTTTCCAAAAAGGAAGTCAACAGCATGATCATGTACTCTGCAAACGCTAAGAAATCACGTTTGTGTTGGGTATTCTCTTCTTTATGTTACTGTATGAGTCATTGTTCTGTATATAAGGACACCTGTGATTCTGTAAGAGAATATACCCATGTATTGGTAATACGTAGGCAGAGATGTCTTCAGCGGTTCAGGCACACAGGGAAAAATAAACGGCTCCTGCAATTTCAGATAATGGTCAAGTCGAGTTCTAGAGATTGGCTGAACATGGAATAAGTACATTTTACTTACCAATATATTAATAATGCCACTTGGTGACACTGATATTGCATGCATGCTGCTTTGTATTAATTGTGCCAACTATCTTCAATACTTAGAGCTCATTTACACCAGCGGTTAATAACCTCCCTTAAATGCCAAAAGCCAATGCCACATCGCGAAAGGGACATGTGGCATTCACAGGGTGGTTATAGGCCTTTTGCCCAATAGAGATAAGATAGGGATGTTATCTTAATGCCAACTGAGCGCCTGAACAAGTGTGCAGGTTCTCGCACATAGGAGCATCTGGTCTCTTTCCGGGCAGCTGCAGTTTGTCCATTTAAAGCCTTAGGTCTTGTGTCCACTGTGTTTCGCATATGGGTTTTTTTTGGATACAAGGAAAAAGACGCAGAGGGGACATTTCCCATTCTACTACACATAGTGCTGCGTTATCGTGGTGACATGCAGTGTTGCTGGAGACATGTCCATTAAGGATCATTAGATGACTCCACAGTGGACACTTAGCCTAAGTCTTCAGTTTTACTGGTATAAAGTTGATTTATATTTGTATTTTAAGGTTAATGGCTAACTATAACTCAGGGCTCTTTCACACTATATGCATTGCATTGTGTACCAGCACCGCCATTAACAATAATGCACACATTGTGCTGTATACACACAATGCATTATTGTGTAGGATGCGTGCGTAAGGCTACATTTATGCGTTTTTCAGGCAGCTGTCAGTCAGAACCTGCGCTCACTAGTGGTCTGCATTATGTCCACAAGTAGGAATTACAGTAACTATTATATTTTTCCACTTTTTAAACACTTTTTTGCACTATATCTTCTAATGCATTCTTGATTCTTGGGTTTTGTGTGTTAAAATATTTTCCTCTCTTATAGACGCTGCAGAAGTGTCAGATCTGGATGTCAAAAAGGAGTCTTCCATGAGCCCACAATGACCTTCCAAAGTGTTAAACAGCATGAAGACAGACTGTCACATGAATAACAATTCTGTGATTTCTAGAAAATGTATATTAATAGAGAGAGGAATCATTTAAAGGTAATGTACTAACATTTTTATAACATCTTCGATATCTACCCTATTTTGAGGGACTTGAACACAGAGTATATATATATATATATATATATATATAAAATGGAGCATACAAGTGTATTTGGCCAAGAGGTATTGAAAAAACCTTCTCCAGTTGCTTAGGGATATTGAGTATTTTGTGAGCTATATTTCTGTAGGTATGTATGTATCTTAAATAATTTCGTTTTATAAATCGAGTTCAGGTTTGCTTTAATTTACAGAACGTGTGCTCATGTGCCTCATAGTTCACTTTCAATGTTCTTTATGTTTTGTAAAAAGGTGGTAATAACATATAGAATAACCGTTCTAATTAAACACAAAACAGGATCAACTGAATTATAATCAGTTTATAATAAAGTAGCCATCATCCCAGTTGTAGACATTGGAGGAAATTGGTTGGGGTCCAAATAGGACAAAAAAGTGGGACTTTTGGCAACACATTACAATAATCTCTTTAGATAACTATAAAAGTATTGTATTTATTCATAAAATTAATAGTACATAGAAAACCATTTGTATCCTCTACTGAGATATACAGTTAACCAATACGGTCTCCCCTTCTTAGAAACAATCCTAAAATTCTTAAGCGTATATATGTTTGGGTAAAACACTGGCCAACATACACTAACATTTCCAGGTAGTCTCTATGGGTGGAGTAACAAACATTAACATCAAGAAGTCCCTCTGTCATGCTGTTCTATGTAAATGGGGGTTATAAAAGTAGAGAGCCATACATATAAAGGGCCAATTTATATAGATCACATCAGATTTTGTTAGGTTAATTAATGTTTTCATCCACTTAACTGTAAATCCCATATGCAAGGGGAAACTGATTCCTTATGTTTTTAAAGAATAATGCTATACATTACTTCAATTCCCAAAATGGGAGTTAATTACTTTATAGCAATGGCTATTTATTAAATTGTCAGAAAAATTTAAATAATGAGCTTATGTTGTACATTGTTTAGGTAGTGCCATGGAGATGCCTAGTACCACACATATTATATCAGCTGAGCAATCATATTTGAATGAAACCTTAAATGGCTGGAGAAGCTTTGTTACTAAAACTTGAGCTCGGGAAGAAAGTCCATACCTGATGGCTAGATCTACAATACAACAAAAACGATGGCACCCTTTGACAAATGTTGTGGGCGTGTAATGGTGATGACATATTAATATATAACATATCCTTAACATATTTTATTGAATTGAATTTAGGTCTGCTCTACATTCAAATATATATATATATATATATATATATATATATATATATATATATATATAATTATTGTATATCACATACTTCACTACTTTACACTGTATTTTTTTGTTTTGGTAAAGTTGAGTTTACATATCAACAAATGATCTTCAAAGTCAGTTAGAAGCAAACATTAGGCAGCGGTCTACCCAATTTCGGTTTCGTAATTTTAGGAATATCTTCTTAAGCATATTGTTTTTCTAGATAGAACATCCGATTTTACACAAAAGCAGGTTTCTTTTTGACACAAGCGGTTGAAAGGATTTGGTTCGGTACAGTACAGCCCTAATGCATGTTTTGGTTTTTTTTTTGGAGCTGTCTGTGGAGCCAGTTTAAACCGCAAACCGTCCGTCATGTCTACATCTGTGCACAAATAGTTCACCATTACAGTACCTTTGCATGTAAGCCACCTTTCATCACAAGCAAATGAATTCTGACTCATTGAAAGCTTGATGTTATAATCATTGGAGCTTTTATTAGTCATTGTTGGATTTACAGATTACTTTGTGACTCAGATGTAGAAATGTAAATGAGGCTGCTGAATAGTGGCAGGAAGTGAGAGTTTTGAAGCCTACTTAAGGCAGACCACAAATTTTCATTGTTATCCTTATCCTTTGTAGGTCTTATTTATTAATTTTTTTAACAGTAACGATTGTCATTTTAATGAGCAATGATAACTTGGTGTAATATCCGCTAATAATAAGATAATAATCTGTGTCAAGACTTGTACAGTTGCTAGATAAATCTAGACTATTTAGCGCAGTGTTTCTCGTGGCCCCTACCTATGTACAGAGTGGGGGCCGACAGATGAGCGGTGGAGTGCAGCGTGATGTCCTCATCACGCTGCTCTCTATCACTTACAGCATCGGCGGGCACCCTTTGTGTGCCGGCCGTTAGTTTCAATTGAGTCGCCGGTCCCCATTGGAACTAATGGCATCGGCCAGAGATTTACGGACATGCCCGTTCTCTGGCCGACAGGTATCTGTCGCCCCATGTGGGCACCCCGGATCGGCCACCGTTCGTTGCATGTTTGGGGGCCTAATCCTTTTTAGATCTGCGACCCAAGAAGTGATGGTGTGGAACGTCACTTCTGCACTCCAAATACCAGATGTGACATTCTGCCACTTCACTTCCAGCACAATCAGCTAAGTTTAATACCTCCTTCCTCCTATTTTCCCTCCCCACTTGTGCAAGTGATATACGGGGTGGGAAATGAGAAGGGAGGAAAACGCCCTTGCCCTATCCCTTCCCACAGGTTGATAACCACTGATCTAGAGTCTGTACATCTTTTGTGGTTTTCAGTGTGCTGTGCTTTCTTATCCAATGGGTATTTGCTGTGCCTGCAAAACTGTGCACAGCAGGGCGTTTATTATAACACATGAAATTGAATATTAGCGAAAACGCAAGTGGGCCTAGTGTTAAAGGTACTGTACAGCAGCTGTCCTAATAGAATGCCTCTTTCTTATCATGCCATCCCATATAATGGAACATTCACTCAAACTCACTGGGCTAAAGACTGTCAAAGTGTCTGTTTTCTTTGAAGGTACACCTAAAATGTTTGTAATTGATCATTCATCTGTATAAAATCAAGCTGTAGATAGATCTATTTTGCAGCCAGCACCAACTTTGCCCAAGACCAAAGGGACCAGAATGTAGTTAGCCAATGTTTTAAAAGTGTAAGAAGAGTTTACTGACTCAGATTTTTCAGTAGTTTAAATGCATCGTAAAGAAAATATAAATTGTCATTGAAAAGTTTAAAAAAAGAATAGGCTAATTACATTAAAAGATATGGCTGTTAAGATCACCAACTTTGTTTTGTCGTCAGGTGCAGTTGAGTATATGCCAGAACTGGATCAAATAGTTTATGATGTTTAGACTGATTATAACTTCTACTGGGTGCTTTCATTTGATCATACTTCTTACTTGAGGAGCTTCTTCATTACAGTGCATTTGTGTACTTATTGTGTGACTGCTGCTGCACTACACAGTGAAATTTCAGAGAACGACTGTCAGTTTGAAAGACAGGTCTTGTCTGAGGAATGCAATAAGCCATTCCTGTGTGAATGAAGCCTGCCAACAGTGTACTAGTATTATTATAATGTTTGTTCTTTGACAAGTAGATAAAAAGTCCTTTGTTTCCAGCAACTTTACAAAAGTAAATTAAGTCTTTATGTTTGAAAAAATGTGTTTCAAATTTTTCAGCTTTTCATTCTAAAACTTGGGAGTCTATTAATTTTGGAGTTTAAAAACTATAAATGGAATAAAATGTTCACATTTATATCTACAGGATCTAACTAGAAAAGTAAACAAACCCATTTTTATGCTTATTTTATTACCAAGAGCACAAGTGCTAGATGCCCCGAGACTTGTGTGTATAGTACCAACTGCACATGCGAAATAGTGATTTGCAAAAATATGTTTCTGATGTTTATATTAAGGGGACACTTAAAGGTAAGAGGAGGATGTGTCTCCTCCATCTGAGGTGTTCTGGGTGATGTAAGGAGTGCAGAATCTGGTGTGTATTTTTCGAATAATTTGTGCCCTCCAGACCTACATGAGCAATTAACTTGCAGTCATGATTAGAAAATTTTAGACATATGGATTTTCCTTTTTTATTTTTTTCAAAACAATTTTATTTAAAGAATTTCAAACTTTATATAAAACACAAGGAACAAACTGAGCATAATAACATAAATAGACAAAAGATTACAACTAAAAAAAGAAAAAAACATCAACCAGCTCTTAAAATAAAGTAACCATAAGGTTTAGCTTTAAAACTTGCTATGCCAAATGTTTGGATCAGAAGAAATAACCGATCATGCTTTTTTTAGTATCTTTGATGTCTGTAATAACTTACCTATGGGATTTGAACATAGAGCACTAAAGCTATACTAGTCAGATCTAGGTCGGCTGGCAGTCAGCTGTAGAGACCAGGGGTACTTTAGGATTAAATATACAAAAGCATCTATTTGGAATGATAGTATGAGTGATCATTAGCTATCTATAGTTATTTGATTATGTTTCTCTGTCTGTTGATGTTCTCAGCCTCACAACATGTACTATGGCATAATTTGCAGTCTATAGTTTATCTGTAATCTCTGGTCATCTCATTTAGTATTTCTGTAGTTACATTCCTGTAGTCTGACCATCTGCTGTAATATATCGGCAGTCTCTCACTTGTAGCATACCCTTAGCCTCTGATGCTGTCCTGTTGTGTATCTGCAGTCTCTGACAGTTTTCTGTTGTATTACATTTACTCACCACTATGTGCAGCTGTTAAACATGATCAGTCCTTTTATATTATGTAGGTTCACTTCTTTTCCTACACACTATAGACAGTAGCTATGCCCTTCTAAACAGTGCCAAAGAGGGCTGCGCAAAATAATAGGTTAAGTGATAAAATTAACTCCAAGCTGATGGAAAACACCAAAACAGCAGATATCATACAATGTAAAACCATATGGAAACATATCAGACAGATGTGAGGGGGCAGGTACAGTTTCATTGAAGAGGCGATTGTTGGTTTCTTATGTACACTTTCCACCAAGTGTATTATGGTTAAATATATCCACAGGAACTGAGACAACAAGTGGGAGAAAATGTACAGCAAAATGCTTTTATAAAATATAGAAAATAATCAAGTCCTAATCTTCAAATTTGGAGGAAAGACATGTCAATACAGGTTGGTGAATCCAATGAAGGATGGCTGCTGATTATATAAAATAGTGTATGTATATATTATGTATATTTCTAACTAGGCCTTCTCAGTTGGGGCACAGATATGTTCCCTTTTTTCTCTGAGAATCACAGCAATTGACCAAAAAGCTCACTTTAGACTTTACTTTGGAAGTCGAACATATCATTGATGGACATGTTGGTAAATTTCAGTTGATCGTATCTGATGGATTTTCTTGGTATTCTGATAGTATTCAATGGTACTATAGAGCATGCGTACAGGTCTATGGAAGGGAATTGATAGGCTTTGAATCAATCACATTGGTTTAACAGTCGATATTTCAATCGCACAAGATGATCAAATCAAAGATCAATCGAGCAAAAGTTGATGAGTGTATGGCTATCTTTACCTTACCTCTTTTAAGTGTCTCTCATGGATAATCAGAGAAAGTAAATGTAGCCATGGAAGTGAAAGGGCAATACTAAAAGGACAAGGTTTTTATTATACATTTACTACATTTAATTAAAATGATTTTTTACTAATGTATCTTATGTTATTTACTTGGGAACTTAACATTTAAATATTGCTTGAAAAATAACCATCATTTTAACTCAAGAATTGCAAAATAATGCTGGTTGTATACAACTTTATATGATGCTAAAGTCCATAATATGCTGGTCATTCACAAGTTGTGATCCTATTCATTTACAAGTCCGTTTTTTGTAAACCAATATTAATTTATACCTATTCCTGAGACTGAGATTTTCAAAACAGACTAATAAGTACAAAGTAATTAAGGCTGGACTACATATTTACCATACATTTTACATTCCATTGAAACCAGTCTCCCTCTTTCAGATTTTAAATGTTCATTTAATATTTAAATAGATATTTAAAAATATAAAGATATACACTGTAGATTACCATTTTCCCTTTCTAATGTTTTTAAATGATTAAGCTTGATTTGTGTTTGCTCTAATTTTAGAGCGTGCACACATTTGTAATCTTTATTAACTAGAAAGGAATCAAATGAAAGAAATTGGTTTTGTATGGATTACAATGTGTGGTAATGTGGCTGATTAATAATAGATTTATATTTATCTATAACTTGCTTAATTAGATCAAATCAATCTAACAAAAGTTGACACGTGGATGGCTACTTTATGGAAGCTATGATATTTCTCCTTCACTCTTTCTGTACTTGTGCTAAGAAATTTATACATATGATAAGATTTATGTGGATGCCAATTAATTGTTATGCACCCATCACTTGTGATGCCTCTGATAAATTACATTTAACTGATGTATGTAGCTTTTTTTGCTGTGGATTGTGATTAAAGCATAATCTGTGAGAACAATCGTGAAAGTTTAAAATGTTGTTTAACTGAAAAAGCTCTTTGGGATCAGTTGGAACAAGTTGTGGTTTTATCATACAAATCTCATTTTGCCCTTGACTTAAATGCCAAATATCTTGTAACCTTAGTTAGCCTACAGGATGGAATGAGTCAGAGCAAGCCGAAAATATTATCCATTTATATTTTATGACACAACTTTTCTTGCTACTCATGCCCCCTTTCGTCAAAGATCCATTATAATTCAATGAACCGTTTTTTCCACCTTAGTACATATTTTATTTGCATACACACTTAAGTGTTGATCACTTTCAATTACATTTTTTCTTTTTATAATGTAAGAGTGAGAAGGTAAGTTTCCATAGAGGAAAAGGACTGTAAACATGGAAATGCTTGATAAGCATAGCATAATTATACTTTTATGAACACTACCATATATACATCATATAACAACGTTTGTCATATTTTTCCTTTATGTCATATTTCTTCATTGGCATGGTGTGCCAAGTGGTTGATGGTTCTGGAGTCTAGGTTGGCCATTTTATCAATATCTTTACTATGGGGCTATACTGGCTTATAATACTTGAAGAAATTGGCATTGTTTTGCTGCCAAAGGCTGTATATAGTGGGGCAAACAAGTATTTAGTCATCCAGCAATTGTGCAAGTTCTCCCAGTTAGGGGGGAGTTGGGGGGGGGGGGATGGCGGGGGATCCAGGAAATCACATTGTCTGATTTTTAAAGAATTTATTTGCAAATTATTGTTGTGGAGAATAAGTATTGGGTCAATATCAAAAGTTCATCTCAATACTTTGTTGGCAATGACAGAGGTGAAACCATGTCTGTAAGTCTTCACAAGGTGGTCACACACTGTTGCTGGTATTTTGGCCCATTCCTCCATGCAGATCTCCTCTAGAGCAGTGATGTTTTGGGGCTGCTGCTGGGCAACATGGACTTTCAACCCCCTTCAAATGTTTTCTATGGGGTTGAGATTTGGAGACTCCAGGACCTTGAAATGCTTCTTACGAAGCCACTCCTTCATTGCCCGGGTGGTGTGTTTAGGATCACTGTCATGCTGAAACCCCCATGCTTTACAAGTAGGTATGGTCTTCTTTGGATGCAATTCAGCATGCTTTCTCCTTCAAACATGATGAGTTTTCTACTTTGGTTTCATCTGACCATATGACATTTTCCCAATCCTCTTCAGGATCATCCAAATGCTCTCTAGCAAACGTCAGACGGGCCCAGGCAAATACTGGCTTAATCAGGGGGACATGTCTGACACTGCAGGATTTGAGTCCCTGGCGGCGTAGTGTGTTACTGATGGTAGCCTTTGTTACTTTGTTCCCAGCTCTCTGCAGGTCATTCACTAGGTCCCCTAGGTATTTTTGCTCACCTTTTTGTGATCATTTTGTCACAGGGTGAGATTTTGCGTGGAGCCTCAGATCGAGGTAGATTATCAGTGGTCTTGTACGTTCCATTTTCTAATTATTGCTCCCACCGTTGATTTCTTCATTGCAACAGTGTTTCCACCATCATTTGCAAATACATTCTTTAAAAATCAGACAATGTGATATTCTGGATTCTTTCCCCCCATTCTGTCTCTCATAGTAGAGGTATATCTATGATGAAAATTACAAGCCTCTCTCATCCTTCTTCTTTTTTTTTTTTTTAGGGAGAGGTAGGGTATACCTCTCCCTATAACTCTCTCATCTTTTAAAGTGACAGAACTTGCACAATTGGTGGCTGACTAAATACTTTTTTACCCTCTGTATAATATTTAGCAACTAAATCCACAGACCATTACAGAAACTGCCTTTTGAACTACCAACTAACTTTCAAAAAATGATTCACCATTCAGAATTCAACACTTAATCAATCAGACAGTGTTCCACTTCACCTTGGTCCATCTCAAATTCTCAAGCTGTATACCTGAATCTCCTTAATAGACAGCCGCATCTTAATGACAGATGCAAACAGCAATACAGACACTCAATGTTAGATACTGTATAGTTTATCAGTCATCTAGTGTCTTTATGAGGCTTTAGTCTCTGTTCCATATATTGCTACATGTAATACTAATGTCCCATTTTGAGATTGGAATTCCTTATATTTACATATTTACATTTTAACCTTGTTTAGTTGCATAATATTGTTTAAATATTGCTATTGAAATACTTTTCAAACTGTTACCTGGCATTGTGATTTTAATTTATATAAATAAATAGCTATGAGGAAGGAGAATTAGTATATCCCTAATAGCAGAGTTGACAGTAGTGTTTGTGATCCTAGGACTATCCACTTTAACTTTAGCTTTATACCTGAATATTGAATTATTTACAGCATTACAGCATTCTCTTGTAACACTGGGGCAAAATAACTGTGCTTTTCTAAGTCATACACTGGCTCTGTGATTCTGATACAGTAGGGTCAGTTAGTACTGCCCCTAATGTTACCATTACCAAATAAATAAAACTTAAAAGAAAAAAAAAGCTTGGAGAGAAGGAAAACAAAATACGACAGCACATTAATGTATGTTTGGTGTTGATGTGGAGGAGCTCAGGGATAACGCATTTGTTTGTAAGGTGCATTAACATACATTATCTAAAAGTATATTATAATATTTACCTCAATTGTAATGTCAGATATAAGATGGCAACCTTATATCTTTGCAAAAAAATTTTTGAAAACGTTAATGAAACGTAAAGTGTAATCTTAGCAGGCATCTTACTAGCTTGGTAAAACTTAGGCCAGCGGACATGTACACCTGTCAGTTATTGCTTATTAAATCTGCCTGTTCACAATAATTGTCCGACAAATGATGTCAATGTTCAGAAATTACAGACCTTCATGGGTACCAATGTGTTTCTGACTTAAGTATTTGACATTTCATTGAGTAGAGGGGCTTATGGGATATTCATAAAAAACACAGCATCTCTAATGGAAAACCTACTGTTGTTTTCCAACATTTACATTTTTCCGCAACAGTCTGTGAAGCTGATGTGACTAATGCACAGCCTTTTAGACAATGTAATATTGTGCTCTAGATAAAATGCAATGGAGCTTAAACAACCAGCAATATCATTTCTGTTTGTTTCATGACAAATGTTAAATCAGAAGTCACCCTTCCAAGAGCATTGTAAAGGAAGCAGTGCAGATGTGTGTTTCTGACAGCCCACTGCTGGTTTGCATTGCCTTGTGATTTTCTATTTCTATTCTATCATGGAACTTCACTGCCATTTCAGCTATAATTATCTTATCACTTGAATCTGTGTAGTATGGATTGTTGTGCTGGTTGTAAAGAAAATCCATTTTTAGTAATTAGTGATAGTTTTATTTATTTTTTTAAATCAGATAATGCATAGATGTGTCATAGATTGAACACCAGGATTCAATGGCCTATAGGCCTTTTTTATTTTTACTCTGCAATCAATAAAAAAACTATCACAGTCCAAAATGTATTAAAACAAACTGAATAGCTTTGGTTAGCAGGACTGTAACCAGGCTGAACTATTCCCTGTAGTCTCTTAGCAATACTTAAATTTTTTCATTTCAACTTTAACTTATAGGTAAAATAAATTAAACTTGTATTGCTTTAAGTTAAAATTTAAATTCCGCCTGCCTTTACACTGAGCATTACAGATTAGTATATTTGATTAGAGGACAGTTGCTATAGGGGATGGGATATGTCATTAAAACAAAAAAGGTATCCCTGACCTGAATGAGTATTTCTCCCATTAGTCAAATATAATAACTGTATGAAAGGGAAATCAAGCTTCCTCCCTTTCATTTTATTCTACTGTTCTTTTTTCTTCTACAATATACTTTGTATGGCAGGGTTCGAAAAAAGATGTCCCTGAGCTCCTTACTTTACACTTTCCATTAAGATTATTATGGAAATTAAGTTAGAAAATGGTGGGCTCATGGTCTCCCTCTGGGAAATTGTCCTAAGTAGTTCAATCTACTATCGGATACAGAAAGTTTATGGTGGGAAATTATGGGGGGGGGGGGATTGACTTGTAGGAGCCTCCAACAAAGCTCTAGTGGAGTACCTTCTAAAAGAGTCCCTAAAATAGGCAGCAAATGTAGATTTTATAGTGTTCTTCCACCGCCACTGGACACCAAGGAAGATGTGCACCTAGTGAATTAGATAGAACAGAATGGAGGTCTCTAAGAAATCATGAAATGTTTCTCTTGGCATTAACTATACACCCTTTTTAATAAACTGATATGGTGATGCAACACTGTAGATGCATGTTGCTAAGTCTATGTATGGTAGAAAAAAGAGAGACCGAAAAGGTGACGTAAACGCACACTAAACCTAACAGATGGTACCGTCAATCACACCTTCCAAGAAACGAGTGACATTGCAAAAGAAACTATTGACTATCATTTTCTTCTGTCATGCCAGTGCTGATGTCCCTGGTGTAATTTCATCTCTCTGCTCACTGGTTCAGTGAATGTAGTAGGCATCCCAGGCAATGTGTTATTTGCCATTCCGATTCCATTTATATAAAAAGGCTCTATTTCACATTTAACGAGGCATTGAGGCAATATTGGCATATTAATTTTTTAAAAGCAGATGCTATAGAACTTTTCCTATCTCTTGTTGGGCTATATAACTTGATGAACGGTGTACATAACTAGATATTTTCAAAGGGGCCATTTAAACTTTGCATACAAAAGATTTGGAGTTATTGAGGATTCACAGTACAACTTACATAGAATGTTGTTTGTTGTAATTCTGGGGTTACAGTTTGTGTGTGTGAACAGCACTGTATTTATAGATATTTCTTAGAAAACTGTTGACCAGAGGCTGGATACTATGCTTAGCTGTCTTATTTTTATAAAGAAGAATTAGTTGTATTTTCATTTATTTTTCTCTTCCTGGCAATACATTTGTGTCAACTGCTATAGGCTATATAGTTTATCAGAAAAATCAGGGCCCAAACACAAAATTCTGACTTTGACTGATTTTAACCCTTTACCAATCCATTTATTAATAAACTGTGAAAAGAGACATTGCCCTTTAAACCATAGGGGTGGGGGTCAGGACTAAATCTCCTGCTCTTTGGACCATATTTCATGTTTGCGTTCCCCCGTTATTTTTTTATTCCCCTTCACTTCCCTATTTACAGCTTTGAGTACCTAAATTCTTAGCCCCCACCCCTTTGGTACTGGCAGGAATCTTTCTCCCTTGACATCTGTTCATATTTAAAATCGTGATCAAGTTGACCACGTTGGCTACTTTTGCACATATAATGTGAACTCTGTTGACGTCTATGGTTGGTCAACTTTTCTTAGTAAGCTCTTCCCATTTGGACACTCAATACTCAAACTACTTTACTTTTAATAACCACCTTGTGGTTATTCAAAGACCATTGTTTCCACCATGCATAACTCTAAATATTATTATTTTATTCTAACTTCATTGTACTGACCAATCTCCCTGTAGTTAAGCAGATGAACCTACAGACACTGCACCCTTCTACCAGCCACTATATACATTACTACTGCTCCCCCAGTTGTTTTCCTCCTTTCTCTGGGGCTCTGCACACAGCATGCATGTTTTTGGGGTAGGAGATGCTATCCTTCGGTCTGAGAGAACGAAGGAAGCCAAGCATATGGTAATATAAGCATGGCCACTGCCTTCATTTAGACTTCTAAATGGAAAACATTTCTTTTCCCCCTTTTTTTCTTTTAAGGTAAGCTTTTCTTTTTAAATAAAACAGAACTATGTATTACTCCTCCTTCCCACATTTTTGACCCATCTATAATAATATTTTGAACAATGTTACTCTAGCAGGCTGGAAATAAGGGGACTTTTTAGGTATTGGTTTAAATGTTAATTTTTTTTCACCCCAGGGTATGTCTAATCTTAAAGGCACAAAGAAATGTGTTTTTGGTATGTTTCAAATGAAGATTAGTTGGAACTGTGGGTAAAGTGTATCTGTACTTTAGGTATATATTTCCACGGAAATCCCTTTTGAAAGGGACTGCCATTATTTATTATTTTATGCACTGCTGTATTTAATGTGCTGGCTATTTAACCTCCTATCTGGTCAGGTGGCTACTCAGTGGAAAGGGATTTCTGTTCACCTTTTTTAAATTATTTAAATATTGATTTTGTGATATGGGCTTGCTTAAACCAAATATCTTGCCTTCCTATCTGTAATAATCACATTTACTGAAAGAAAGATATTGTTTTGCATATTTTTTGCAACTTTGAAATGCACTGAGCCACACTAATAAAATAAATGATGAGGGCAAAGGTTTTTTTTCCTCATCAAATCCTTTGCTTTCTTGTAGGTTGTAGTCTTTCCGTAGTGAAAGCGAGCTCAGTTAACTTTGTTACGTTTTCCTTAGGCTTGATTTGAGAAATGGTGTTGAAGGCACGCATCAATTTGAGAGAACAGATCTTTTTTTAAAATTTTAAATGGCCTGATTTTGTAAAGTTTTTTCTTAAACTTACTTTGTTGTTTAATAAAATA
>CM070035.1:83720729-83763303 GCA_036250615.1 Ptychadena robeensis | reverse complement strand
ATAATAAAATTATTCCTCAGAAATACCACTTGCCTAATAATTCTGCACTCCCTGTAGTGTGGCCTCTTACTCGTATCTCTTTATAGACCTGCTTTCCTTTTTGCCTTTTATTTATTTATTTATTTATTTATTTATTTATTTATTGCTATGTAAGACTTTTTTTGGTTGCATTGGTCAGCTTAAATGTTCATGCTTTATTGAGTTATGATTGGTTTGTTGCTCTAGACTTGTTTTGGAATGTTGAAGAAATCTTGTTTGCTTTTCTGTGACTTTTGTACATTAATGTGCCCACATTAACTTGACTATTGCCAGCTATACAATGCCAGCTATACAAGCTATACAATGATCTAAATAAAAAAGAAATCATTAATATCTGATATATTAGTAGCAAAAGACCTATATTTTACATTCCACACACACGCATCAGTAAATGTTAGAAGGTACATTCCATAATTCCCTGTGAACAACATAAGGTGATGGTTAATCTGTTGTCCTCACCTCATTAAGTTACACCACATATCCTCCAACCGCTTGTCCAATATATCTGAAGCATGACAGGCGCTGTTCAGAGACTGGCTTTCTGTCATTGCTATTGACACTTCTTTGTTGCAGCGTTTACTGAATGCACAGCGCTTTTTGTAAAGTAGACACTAAGTACAAAGCAGAAACTCTATAAACTAGGTCAATGGTAGGTGCTGATTATAATGTTTTTAATGGCTGATCTTTACTTTTACTAAATATTTTTTGTATGTCTAACATGTATTTAACTATGTATTTCAAAAGTCCAGAAGCTTTTTTTTTTGTCATATAATGCAAATCTAGTTGTGAAGCATGGTAAAAACATTAGGAAATAATGACGCTTATTGCCATTTTTATTGAATTAGTTGAATTAAGGAAGGATGTCTCTAGACCTCTAGATCTATGCCTCCGCTGCTGTGCAACTTATCCCTTACCTAGAAGATATTAATGCCGTTATCTATCTACCAATAATTATTTCTGCTAATTTTAGATTATAATTCCCAAAAATGTGTTTCACCTTTAGAAAGATCAGCCACAAGAGTAGCTGCTTTATCATATGGTTTTATAGGCAGCCTAACTTTGTACCTTCCCCTTATGTGCCTGCTATTTGGCCATCAGTCTTGTCAAATAGACTGAATATTAATAAACTGGTGGTTACCATTTACTCGTTTTATAAAGGAAGTTGATTTTGCTCTCCAATAATTGCCCTCTCAGTATGGATGGTAAACCTGAAAAATTCATAATGTGTCCTGTATTGTGAAATAATCATAGTGGGTATTGTTGTGTACACTTCAGCAATGGCTGTAATTTCAACCTTGGTGGGCCAAGTCTGTGTTCTAATTCATTTGTATTTAGACTACCAAGTGTATGCACCATTTAGAAATCCAAAGCTGGAATTTTATAAATACAATACATACTTTAGCAGTTCTGAAATACATTTCTCAGCAGGCTTGGCTTACCAGTGCTTTTTTTTTTTTAGATCACCATGAATCAATTGGTTCCTTGTGTCGGTCGCTTCTTACTGTTTTCTTCATTCTGATGTGGCTACTGCCAATTGTGTTGTGAGAATAGGTTATGCATGTCAATTTTACGGGATCTGAAAGGAGAATGGAAATAAAATATCATCTATCCTACTGTTTTTTATATTGATATTCACATCAATAACTTCCCAATATTGATAGAAAATTCAGTGCAGCGTGGCTTATTTCTATTCCTAGGTAACAGATAATTAATATTATTCTTTTTGGGTCCCCTCCCTAAAAGTTTCATTTTGTGTGCTGGATCTATGTGGGAAGAGGTTATGGAAGATGTTGACAGTATGTCATTTCTAGCGTGTAGATGACACAGTTGTGTAAATTTAGGAAATACACAACCCAGTGATAGCAGTCTTGCTTTGGCTTTCCTGTACTTTTTCAGGAAATTAAATAGTGATTTATCCAACAAACACTCCAAAATTTGTTACAATACATGTTACATTTTCCATGCATCAGATGATGTTACATTGCTGATTTGTAATAGCAGGAACATGCTTACTCATTTTTGGAAATGTTTGTATATGCAAGCATTTTCCAAAAAGTTACTTACTGTATATTCACACTTCACAGTGTATAGTAACACAAATACAATCAGCCCCTATAGTTTGGTTCTCAGGCATGTACTTTTTATAGCTAGAAATGTTTCTGACCTAAATGTGTCATAATTTAACACATTTGGTTTTAGTGATTATTCTGAATTGCTCCAGAAAGTGGTAATATTGGCATATAGGGAAATCAAATTTTTTTCAAATGAGACTAAACTGCCAAAAGGACCATTTTGTGTTCTAAATCCCATTATGCAAATTTAGCTTTGCAGCGACAACTTGGATTTTAAATGGTTGACCCAGGTGGTACTGTTTTCAGCTTTACCATTGTACAATTTCCTCTCTACCGTTTAAAAAATAACATGAGCCAGAAATTCTGATTATTGCTTTTGTGAGAAAAAATTTGTTGCATTTTACACACTACCTTTTTTGAGCTATTTGCCCAGTGCTATTCAGTGAACAGAGAGACTCAAGATAAAGGGCAATAAGGTTCAGTAAATCATCATGGAGAACCCGGCACCACATAGTTGTTGGTAGATCTAATGGAAATTGTATGGAGTGATCTAAAGGTGTATGTGGGGTGGGGGCTTTAGAGTAAGTTGCAGTATAAAAATCCCATCCCAAACTAATGGGATCCGATCTAAATTATCCATCATGTTGGATCACTCTGCGATTTTTTTAATCGATCAAATTGATTGTGGCCACCGTTTCTGGAAGAAACCTTGATCGAACAGAGAAACCAACATGAAGGTAAACCCTGTACGATTTACATTACTTTGGATGGTGACGAGGGTCATCGAACGGGATTGATTGCACAGAAGTGCTGCACCTTAATTCTCTGTTCAGTTGAGAAAGCTCAACTTGGTTCCTTGATTGCACAGGTATCAACCTGTGCATGCAAGCCAATTAACCTACCAATATGTCTTTGGAAACCAGAGTACCTGAAAGAAACCCACACAGACACAGGGAGCCCAGACAGAGGTTCTAGATACTATGTACAATCATTGTGTTTTGTCTTTGTACGAACAAATGCATGTTCCTGTTGTTCTGTTCTGTTGATCCTGCCATTTTATGTTTATGTTACATATTTGAAGGTGCTTCATTAGAAAAGACAGGGAAATTACATAAATGCTTTTTTATTAGTTGGGACTGGTTTCAGGTGCAGTTTTTTTGCAGTTTTTTTTTTCAACGTGATTTCTTTTTGTCTTAACCCTATCCCATTTAAAGGGGTTCTGATGTGCTCAGTGTACTGTAGCCCTATGGAAACAACTTCATTTCCCTTCACCGCATGAGTTTGACTTTCAGTGTTGCAGAGATTCAGATCATAGCACAGTCATCCAGTGTCTGCTGTGAAGGCGGTATAATGCACCCATGTATGAGACACTTCTGTTTCAGAGCATGCCTATGATGTTGTGGGACAGAGTACACAAGAGCGCTTTGATAAACCAGCAACGTATCCTCACTGGCTTTCCATTCTAATTTAGGATGAAAGTCTTCCTGTGATGCTCAGGTAGGATTAGCGGAAAACTGTGGCTTTATGTTATCCTTATATACGTTGGATAGAACTGTAATGCTCTGTTATGTTGGTGTGTATGTCGCTGATCTCTTACAAAATTCTCTCTATCATGGCTCAATAAGGAGTTTCTGTGTGTTTGGTGAGTCTTTGTTTGTTGAGGGTGTGTTAGGCCACTTTAAGTGGTATTGCTCTAACTAATTCTTACAGTGGTCATTTTACCATGTACGTATAAGCACATAAATATTGGAATTTCAGTTCAGGATCAACATATAATGTATATGTACCTGAATATATCCAATTAAGGCAGATAGCTTCACAGAGAGCTAGTTTACTCGTTACTAGTAACGGATTAGGTGTAAAGGATTGTATAGGTATTGAAAATGTAGAGTGCGGTACCCAAAATTAATGTTTGTGTGCATAAGAGCTGGTTGGTCCTCAAAATGCCTTTTCAAAGTATACCAGCAATAATTATTTGATTGAACCTCTTGTGGCACCTGCATCTGTTGATTCAACAATAAATTATTTATAATGTTTAATAACTGAGGGGGTCAGCTACAAGGAGAAACTGTCTTTTGATGACCCTATGCAGCTAAGGTTCAGATTTTATTGGGGAAACCTAAAGAAATGCATTGGTATCCTTTATTACCCATCCAAAAGTGTAATGAACTTTTAATGGAGTTTTTCGTTCAAGGCTGCATTTTATGCATTCTTTTATTCTGGACATTATTGACTTGCCTTGGGTTATGTTTGGTTCGTTGAACTTTTTTCTGTGCTCAGAAATAATATTAGATGGTTAGCCATTAAATTTACGACTACTATGTAAATTGATTGTAAAAAAAAAAGACTAATATAACTTTTTTTTTATTTGATTTTGTATGCACCTTAAATATGCCCTTAACATCATTTTTTTTATAACAAAACATATACAGCTTTTTATGAGAGCTAACTAACCAGTAAACTACAAAGTGTTAAGAACCAGAGAAAAAGTAAACTATATTTCCTGCCACCTAGAGGTCTATGTGGGAATGCATAGTTTTTTACTATTGGTGGGTAAAGGCAAGTTGAGACTTTTTAATTAATTCAATTTACATTCAGATAGTATGTTTACCATAAAGCACTGTGTATGATAAACAAGGGTATTTTATACCTTTTTTCATGTTAATACTGACTGTCTCCAACCTTTGGCCTTATTTCAGTAGTCACCCTACAGCATTGCTGGCAATACAAGTAGAACAGGTCACTATTAAATAAAAATGCCTAAAGAGGAGTTTTCATGCCAGGATCACAAAATACTATGTTAATAAAAAGCTGGATACATTAGGGACCCTTTCCCGCCAGGGTGGATATGGTATAAATCGAACTGATTTAAATCATGATTTACATCACTAGTCAGTAAGCCTCAATTTAAATCAGAGTTTTACATTTTCTACATAAAGACTGATTGTTGCTGGTTTAACATTAATATGCAAGTAGATGAAGATTTGTAGAATAACAATTTTTCATATTAGTTTTTTTTATCCCCAGTTTAGGTTAATGATTCATATTTGGACAACTTTTCTGTTGTAATTGGAAAAGGAGATAAATAATCATTACCTTGATCATTGTAATAATAACAATTTAAATAGATTTATTCAACTGATTGCCCCTCCCTCCTAATACTTGGTTTCACTTTCTTCTTGTGCAGATCTATTCCACTCCAAACAATCAGAAAAATATTGTTTCTATTCTATTATCCTATTCACTAAACTGCTTGAAACTAAGCAATGAAGGGGTTGATTCTGTATTCATAGGGTTGTAGAACAATAGGATTAAGGTCTTTTTCTCAACACTGTCAATGTTATAACATTTTTGTTGTAAAGAAGAGGCATGTGATGCTGAGTCAAATTCAGTTTTGAGATCTGCAAAAGTAAACCAAGCGTCTGTGATAATATCTTGTAGTCAGAAAAACTGCCCAATAATCTTACAAAAACCTCTGGAAGGCCATGACATTGTGAATGGATTCATGGAATTTATTTACCCCCCCCCCCCCAAAAAAAATAAACATATACAGCCTTATTCTAAATAATTAAAAAATGAATCTTTGTTTCATTATGGAATATACTTTGGATGGAAAAAAATTTTAGATAAAAAAAAGAAAAAAAAATATCATTGATTTGTGTCCACCCTGTTTCCCACTATATGCTCTGTGGCTTGAGTTTTATTTCTGTGTCACACTAGTGGTAACACTACCACGTCCATTACTGCAAAAAAATTAAAATGCATTTGCACTGCTCTAGCATTTAAGTGTATGGGAAATGCTTGAGCTGTGTCTGCAAAACTGCATGAAGCAGGGTGTTTATGGTAACGCTGCATGTTTGTACAAAGAACTTCTGTTATCTCTTAGAAAAAGATGTGTAGATTGTTTTATATTTTAACTAGTGGATATTTATGCGACAAAATGGCCACAGCAGTGATGTCCACCTTCCCAAGTCCCCTTACGTCTGGCAGCCAGTCACATCTGAATCTGGTGATGCTGAAGGGGCGGAGCGTCGCCAGATTCAGATCCGGATTGGTGGAGGGAGCAAGACCAGAAGAGTCTGTCTCTTCCATCTTGCAGCCTGGAAGACCGGACACTCCAGGCATGGTAGCGTGGGAGCAAGCCGGCAGGAAAGGTTAGTGTTTTTTATCTTTAGAGTTCATGGTCCCTGGACGAATACTGAATATAGGTGAGTTATGTATCTTTGTTTATTTTTTTATGCTTTTTTTTTTTAAGAATTTGCTTCCACTTTAAGTATACAAGGTGAGTTTAGGTGTGTTTTAATAATTTAGTTTCCCACATCAGTCAGCGCACAATATTTGACACCTACACCCATCAGTAAAGTGCCTCTGTAGTCTGGATAATAAATGATTTACAAAACAGTTTGGTTAAATAGAAAGATGTTTTTTTAATATCGAGTTTTACATGTTTTTTTTGTGTGTCTTATTACTTGTATATAATGGGTCAAGTCTGTTGGTAGATGGGAAGCAATGTTCATTTTCGTCACATATTGCTCCTTAGATCACCATTCTCAAAATTCGGAATTCTGAATTTTACAGTGAGCCTGGTTTTGTGGAAAACTAAGAATATGTTTTTGCTTTTCCAGTCCTTCAAATAGTGTAAAACGACTGCTCTTGCCGCTTTAATCAAACACATTAATTTACAAGATCTGGTCTGTATCAGCACTCCGCCTGCTGTAAATGAGTTCTGTGCTGTGTAGAGAGGTTGCCTATCTTTTAGGTTGCACATCAGCATGCAGTGCACATTAACCACTCTGCGACTCAAAGCGCTGTTCATTTCTGTGTCAGCAGCTTTTTTCCCAGATACTTACATCTGCTCTAGGGTCTGTTACATCTACAGAAAATTTGCCTTTTTATTGGGCTGACCAATCTACTGTGACTCCAATTTAATTGATAGCATGTCAGCTCATGGCTGGGAGGCATGCTAAAGAGAATCGGTGTCTGCTTTTTCTGTCAATTCATAACCTGAATTGTGGCACCTTCCTGAATAGCAAAGGCATTTACCGAAATTAAGCCAGAGCTGTGCATTTCCAGATTTATATTTGCCGTAATTTATGAAAAAGAAAAAAAAAAGATGAAGGATAAATCAAGAAGCCTGGCTTATATCCAATTCACCCTTCCATTGACTTTTGCTCAATGTTACAATGTCCTTTAAGTCTCTTGGATCCGCCACTACCATACGGAGAAGAATTTGTATGAGGGCTAAGTAGGGAGAAATCAATCTTCCAATAATTGCCCCTTCAAGCAGTAGCGTGAGTCAGAGTGCTGAAATACGGGTGAGAACTTTACAATTAGATCACGCCAGGTACAGGAAAAAGAAAACTATGGTGACTCACACTTGCCTTTACAAATGGGAATGCTCTTCCTAGCTGTAGAAAATTATATTTAGGTCAAAATATCTTTACTAGTTTGAGTGATCTTTGGGATTTTTAAATGTCGTTGGACATTCTGAAACATTATACTATGTTATAAAGAACAACAATTTTACCACTTTATAGGCAGATAATTGTACAAATTATAGTTCTGTTGGTTTGTTGATCTTGTCATATGCATTTTTTTATTTCTTTACATTAAGCATTGCAGTGGTTTCCCATGCAGGTCCAAAATGGGGAAAAAGTTGCAGAGAGGACAATTCTGATTGTAATAAATGGGACAGTGTCAACGGGACATGGAAAGTTGTGCCAGTTCTCTTATGGTGCAAATTTTTTGCATCAATGCAAATTTTTAGGACAAGCCGTCCGCAAATCGTGGGCAATGTGCCTGCAAATCATCCAGTCTGCATCCAGTGCAGGGAAAAAAATACAGTGGATACATGGCTAACTGCTCTCTGGTTCCTGTTTGGAGAAGAAGTCTAAGGGCTCTCCTCCGTGTCGGGGGCACTTGGCCTCTCTGTGACCTGGTTCCTGGGCGGGTAATTACGCACCCTTTGAAAGCCAATGGGCAAACATGCAGCCAATACGCTGCTTTGTGCACATCAGCAGGACATGCCCATTGATTTTCAATGGAAGCGCCCTGCATCAGAAATTCAACTGTGCCGCATTGTGTAAATCAAAAACAGGGTGAACTGTGTTTGATTTGCACAATGCAGTTTGCGCACAGGCTCTAATGCCCCAGTGTGCACAGATGTGACATAGCACCATTACTTTGGACAGTGCTATCCAGCATCTCTCTTTGATGTAAGTTGGAGTTCTAGAACAGGTGATGGTGCTGGAAATGAAAGATCAGGTATGTAAACTTTTCTTTCTGTCCCCTAGACCTAGATGACCTGAGGTGGAATTCCTCTTTAAGCCTTGCAAAGATGCTAGATTTTTGTTAGCCATTATGACTGTTCATGGGGTCATCTCAGGTGAAAATCTAGCCTCACTAAAGCAGTCCTATGACAGTTACTAGTGATCTCTCAGATCAGTCATATCACTGAAATACTGACAGTAATGATTACTGCTGTTTGCTATACAAAGCAGAACATGTTGACCAGCAGAGAGCTGAACACGGTACAGAGATTGTCATCTGAAACAATCGCTAATTTAACAAAGTATTAGTCTAAGGATGTGCACAGTTATGCATCCTACCTATTTTACTTTTATATTATTTATCATTTATTCTCCTTACAGATCTGGCTTTTAGTTTAATTTACAGGTTTTAGATTTTTAGTTATGAAAACTTGTGTAGTGATTTATTTAATCTCTTTTTTTTATATAAAAGGAAATCTGGCATCTGGTGTATGTATATTTGATATCCACTGTAAATGGCAAATTTTCTATAGGTGACTATTTTTAGAAAACTTATAGTTTTTAGAACGATTGTGGGGAAAAACCCTTATAAAATGACACATTTTATACAACCTCACATTTCTAAGCTTTTGAGTAAGGTAGCTATAAAAAATAAGAATTTTTTTTGACATTCTACTCCAGTGGGAATAGTCAGCTGTCTGGCTGCATTCTCTTCTCATTAGTGCCAAGTGCTTTTTCTTCATCAGCCTGTCCATTAAGAACATGGAGAAAGTCTGCCACAGTCTGCTTGTCTTTCAGATTCAGGCAAACAATATTGAGGTTTTTTCACTCACATAGTATACTGTAAAGGATCATTACCCCCAACATAATTATTAGCAAATTAGAGGCATAGACCACATTTACAATAACCATTTTGGGGGGGGGGGGGGGGGGGGGGGAAGTATCTTTAGTATTAAGTCTAACTGGACTTGCTAATGTTTTTTGAAAGATGTTTTGTCCAGGTACAATAATTTCAGACTGCAGCTGTTCTTTGACCTGGGTGAATGAGAACCTTCACAGATGTCTAATTACTAAAGAAAAAATAATTACTTTGTATATACATGTGCTCACTCTTACAATGTTATACATTTTAGACTATTTTGATTTTGTGGGAACAGAAAAAAGGCCCTTCTCTTTTCCAGCATGGTCACTGTAAAGCAAGGTAATAGAGACATGTATGGTTGAGTTTAGGAGAAAGATCTTGACTGGTCCGCAAAAAGACTCAACTTCAAGTACATCCAACAGGATGAACACCTACGTGTTCAGAACCATCTAGAATGGAGATTATTAACCAGGCCACCTCACTTACCATTAGTTTCTTACCTCACAAATGTCTGTATAAACGGCAAAAATTCCCACAGACATTGTGGAAATCTTTCCTTAAAGAGTGGAAGCTGGAAATGCTTCATACTTGATATATATGCGTTCATATGCGTTCATAATAACAATTCCTGGCAGACTAATGATCAGATGAACCAAAGCTTTTGTGTCTGTGTAGTATATACCGTATTTTTCGGACCATAAGATGCACTTTTTCACCCCCAAAAGTGCCTGTGTCTTATGGTCCGAATGCGCGACCCCCACGGCCACTCGGCCGCCGGTGGTCGCACCTTGGCTTCCTGCCAGCTCTCCCGGCGCGAAGATTAGCCGGGGAGCTGTCAAATGTGAGATGCAGGCTGGTGTCTGGCTCTCCCATTTTAACTGTGTATTTGCCTATGCCAGCAGAGCTCAAAGTTCTGCTGCCATAAGCAATGAAGAGAGAGATATAGATGAACTTGCATGTATACCTCTCTCCTGTCCGTGGGAACTGCAATCACTCTGCTGCTTCCACAGACACAGTAACTGCAACATTGGCAGAGACTGAGAGCAGAGAGTAGGAGACAGCCCAACCCCCCTTCCTGTAGATCAGTGTGAAGTATAACATGTTCTGCTGAGAGTCTACTGCTGCTAGTGACATCTACTGGCTGAATTGAATATTGCATTCATTGAATTCATTGCATTAACCCAATTGATGTGAAAACTCATTAAATATTTTTTTCTGGTTTTCCTGCCCTAAAAACTGGGTGCGTCTTATAGTCCGGTGCGTTTTATAGTCCGAAAAATACGGTATTTTTATGGAAATCTATTTGCAGACTGGATATATTGTTGTAGTCTTTCTCCTTTGAGTATTTTTATATCTTTGTTGTGCATCCTGTATAATTTTATACTTTTTTGTATATTTTATACTTTCTTTTTACATCAGGTTGAGTTTGGTGCAGGTACTGTGGGGAAAAAAGTGCATTCCCTTAATTTAGGTCTCATTAACTAATGATTAGTTTTAACTAATCAATGTGGATTGTTTTTTAGCCTAAATGTGTATATAGTTATACATAATATAATTATGGGAAGTATATATGTGTATACACATTTCTTCTGCATTTGTTTCTGCTTTGCACTATGGTGGTTATAATCCTGTGTACAATCTATTAAGAAATTACATATTTGTATTGGTCAATAGCAGAGTCTGTGATCACAGTTATTTGCAACATCAACACTAGTGGTTTTCAGGGGTATTCCTCCTAAGTCCACTTAATACTAAACAGGGTTTTATGGCCACTTGCATCTATCCAGATGTTGTATAAAGTGGACCCCATTTAGTATTAAGTGGACTTAGGAGGGTTACTCCTGGGAACCACTAGGGTGTTTGATGTTGAGTCTTTGATTTGGGGTTGGTCATGATCTTATTACCCCTGAGGAACAACCATTCATGACACAGTTAACCTCCTTAGTGTTCATGATGGGCCCATCTCGTCCAGAGTTTGTGTGAAGAACAAACTCTGGATGAGCTGGACTCCCATTAAAGCCGCATATCCCCGGAAAGCTACGGCGATACTGCTTCCAGCCGCAGCATTTCCGAGGCTTCAATGATCACGTCACGGAAGGGGGCGAGGGTGAGCAGTGCCATAGACCTCCATGTTAATTGAGGGGCCTCTGCTTTCCAGCCCTCCCAGCCAGTGTCATGAATGACACTGGCTGTGTGGAGAGGGGAGGGGGGAGGGAGGAAATGACAGGCAGTGTACCTCATACACTGCTGCCATTGCCTGTACCACACTGTTAAAAATGGTGCGGTACAGGCGGTGCGCTAGGGAGGTTAATTGCAGTATATGTTGCCATTGTCTGTTGTTATCGTTGTTATTAAGCACATGGACAGGGATCCTTACTTTAAGGACTGTCCAAGTTGCATGATGAACTTTTTGCCCAGTCTCTTCCCTTAATTGCAGAGAATATGTTGTTTTTGTGTGCCAGGAGATCAAAAGCCGCCATCTAATCATTCTGCTATTGCTTGCTAGTAAGCCTACTCATCCCAAGTCATGCCAGTGGCTAGAAGTTGCAAAGACAGCACATTCACCATACCGCAGGGCTAATGGGAGGAAATGCAAAGTGTCTGCAGTCTAATGTTTGCCATGGTAAATGGGAATAATGTGCTTCGAGACATGGAAATATTTCATATAAACATTGCTTGATTCAGAATATCATTGTGCTGAGATACTGGGTCTCTTATTAGGGAAGATAAATATTTGTGCGTACTGCAAGATTGCTCATACCGAGGTACAGACAGGTATGAATGTGCATTTTTTAAACATTTGTGACACAATGGAAGGTGAAGTAGCATATTCAGCAGCAAGGAGAGCGAGCGTATCTATCCGTGCCATGATTTGACAGTGTACAGAGTATAAATGATCGTGTCACTGAGTGCTGCAGAAGGTAACAAGGGAATTCCACTTCACTAAATTACATTACTAAGACAGACCCAACGGCATTGTATCTGAATGTGCTCAGGAAAGAAAAGGTTGTCAGCATAAAACTGAAGATATTACAGAACAACTGGCTTCAGGCTTAGATTACCACATATTTTTATTCTGTTTAGGAAGAATTCATATGTTCTTCAGATTACTATTCACATGTACATTTTTATTTAACTAGTTGTAAGACCCCCCAAAAAGGCTAGTTGATGCATTGGCCATCTAAGTTAGCTAAATCTAATATACTTTTCTTTTTTTCTTTTATTATTAAGGTTTACTACATATGGCAATGAACTATAATTAAGAGTGATGTTCAGTTCACAATATTTCAGATTGCTGTAATATTTCATTTTGGAATTTATAAGTCTACGTGAGTTTAGTAGAAAGTGATTCCCTCATCAATTCATAGTACAGATACCAAAAATCATCTCTACTTTTTCCATAATTTTTTTTTCATTATAGTTTATTTACATTTGTAATGCCTGAATGAAAGGTTGCAAAGACACATCCAGGAGCAGGGGGGAACATCTCACAAAACATTCACCCAACTTAAACCTTCTAGTGCCTACATAGAGAAACCGACATCAATCCAAAAGGGGACAAAAGTATATGGCCCACACCCTTCCGACATTACACCATCATATTTGTCTTATCCAAAAAAAACATATGAAGATAGAAATCAAGTCTCTCAGCTTTGATTGCCAATATTATTGCTGCTATCTCGAACTTTGTTTTTCCAGGATTCTTAGCGTGTCCTCCGCTTCACTTATACTGAACGACATCCAAAAGATGATCCGCACGCCGGAAAAAAAAGTCCAATTGATCTTTATTGATGAATCATAAACTCTATGAATAAGTTCCAATAAGTGAGTGAAACATGTAAGATGAAGGGGGTCCCTGGACTAAGGGTGTGATGGGGTAATTTCTCTGTACATGATTCATCCATAAAGATCAATTGGACTTTTGTCATTCAGTACAGTTACATGGATGCCACTAGACTGGCACTTAAACCACTGGAAAAAAGGTTACACCCTATATCATGGGTCCTCAAACTTTTTAAAAGGGGGACCTGTCCCACAGAATGCCAGGAGGGGCAAACTAGTTAATAGAAGTCCAACTGAGAATACTCTCCAAATTTCACACCCCCTAACTGCAACTTTTCATTGTTATAGTAATGTTTTTCTGAGGTTATTTAATGGA
This sequence comes from Ptychadena robeensis, assembly GCA_036250615.1. Classification (NCBI taxonomy): domain Eukaryota; kingdom Metazoa; phylum Chordata; class Amphibia; order Anura; family Ptychadenidae; genus Ptychadena; species Ptychadena robeensis. The sequence goes on along the minus strand of CM070035.1, from coordinate 83,749,902 downwards.
CAGAAGCTGTGTACACAATAAAAACTCAAACAATTGGTTAAGTTTTTTTTATTTAACAGTTAGTGTATTCATGATCATACTGTCCCCTGAAATACCGTCTTTTGACACAAGGTGCACCCTTGCCATCACTGTATATGGTCAAAACCATCAGGGTCATTGCTTTTGACAACTTTTACAGATAAAAATTACGGAAACTTATACTGGTAAGGGACAGCTGGCAACTTTGGTGTGTTATATTAAATTTAGAAGTTAGTAATCTATTTATTGAAAGCATAACTTGTTTATAATCTAATTATGTTCTATGGCAATTTATTTTAGCCTTAGAATGCAGTTTGTGAGAAAACAATGTTTTTGAAACTTGGAAATTCCCTTGGAGTCATATATACATACTTTTTTTATTTTTTATATTACTCTATACATAGTTCTGTTTTCACCCTACACAGCAGACGCTTGGGCTTCTTTGAACTAATGCAAATGAATGAGCACATCTGAAGCCGCTAGGGGCTCAGAGGAATTTTTTTTTTGCTTTCCTTTAAGCAATCTGATTGTAAATTTCCTTATGATGCACTCTGCAGTTTGCTGATCTGTAACTTTTTTTTATCACATTGGAGAATGAAGACACACAATTATTATTTTTCTTGTTACTGAAATTACTTTAGTACTATTTTTCTAAAATCCTCTGTTCCACTGATGTCTAGGGCGTTTGCATAAAACTTTTGTGGTTGAATAAAAAGCAACTTTTGTTTTTACTGAGTGGGAAGGATGAAAAAAAAATCCCAGACAGCATGAACCTCAATAGTTGGGTATGCCCCACACTAGTACAATTACTTCATTTATGGTTTTATGACATACATTATTAAGAATTTCCAATAAAGAAGTCTTTATTAAATGATCTCTGGTGACCTAAATAGTTCACTGCTTGTGATCCTGTGATGCGCTTTTTTCTTTTCACCATTGTAATGTGCAGTTGAAATAATTTTTGTGACCTGAAATGCCCTCTTGGCTTTGAACTTAGGAGGTACTTTGAGCAGAGTTCAGTACATTCTTATGCTTAAAGCTTTCCAACAACTACTTAGTATTAGGAGGTCTGTCATCCTAACTCCTTTAAATGAAATTGGAGTCAAATATTCTTTCAGTGTTAAGTGAGATAGTCTGCCAGTGGAGAAACTAGTACAGAGGAGATATGTCTAAAAAAGTCAAGTTCTGTAGAGTTCCTTGGAATTACAGAAAATCGACAACAGGGAAATATTTCCCTTATACATTTCTTTTACGTTAATGATTGTTTAACAGCAGATACCACTACCGCATTTCCTATTCCTTCGCACTATAAGACACAACCCAGTTTTGGAAGAAATATTAGGGGAAAAAAAACAAAAAGAGATTCAGAGACGCAGCGATTCACATATAAATTCAATATACAGCATTTTCAAAGACATTAGGCAGGACTGCACCATGCAGTATTTTATTTAGATTCCTCCAGCCAAGCCAAAAGGCCAGTACCAGGAGGTAAGGTTTTGTTCTACTCCCCCCAACCAAGCCAAAAGGCCAGTGCCAGGTCTTGGCTCCAGCAGAATGTGCAGGGCTGAAACTTTACTCATGTGTCTATATCAGGGGTGGGCAAACTCGTGGGCCACATTGGCTTCTTAAATTTAATAAAGGAGGCTGGACCAAAAGCCTGTAATGGCTGACTCGCCATAGGGGTGCCGATTCCATGCCTTGCCACCATCACTAATAATGGTGGTTATGTGTAATAAATAACGTGTGACAGGCACATTGTTTTCTTTTTACATTTCCTGCACTTGGACACCTCTAGTCATTATGTGCACTCATTTCAGAGAACAAGCGGAGGGGAGCATCTTTTCAACTAGATGACAAAGTGCCGATGACAAAGAAATCTAAACTGGCAGAATACAGACCCCCAGGCCTTAGTTTGCCCACCCCTAGTCTATACACTAGTAATACCCATTCTCTGAATCCTCTGACTAACTCATGAAGAGACATATTTTACAATCTGGCACTAACAACTTACCCATGAACACCTTTTTACATATGGAAGAAGAGATGAGTCTGTATTACATATTTGTTTTATGTAAATACACAGCCCATGCTATCAAAATAGCATCAATTCACCCAGCTTTTACACAGTTATTTGCATATGGGAGGAGTCATATTATATATTCACAACAACAAACTGAGCTTACAACAGAACATTATGTGACATGGACTCATCTCTTCTCCCATATCTAAATAGGTGTGCATGGGTAATTTGTTAGTGCTAGATTGTAAAATGTGACTCTCCATAGGTTGCTCAGTGGATTCAAAGAATGTGTACTGCTAGTTTATAGACACACATTAATATTTCAGCCCTGCACTCTTCCATGCTGGAACTAAGAGAATTTTACATAACTAAGTGATCATTCTATTTTTAGAACACTTGAAGCTTCTTCCATGATGGCAGTAGTAGCTCTCTGACTTCTTTCACTTGTAGTAATCAGGCAATCTAGCATCCTCCTCCTGTAGTTCACATTAGGCTACTTCCACTGCCTAGTGGTGATAAAATCATTTGTTGCTTTTGCCTTTGTGGCGTCTTTCAGTTTTACTAGTGTCTAGTTTACCGTGTGTGGGGTATTTCTGCCAATAGAAGAAATGTCAGTTTCATTGTAAGAGGAATCTGTAAATTTGAAAAAGCCCCAAAATCTCAAATACAGAAATATATTTATATATTGTAACAGCATGCACAAAGCTACTCATTTAGTTGTTACACACTGTATATTAATAGAATAATAAGTGAATGTGCTTATAATGATCAGCCTTCATTTATCAAAATTATTTGGAATAAGAATAACTAATGTAGAAACCAAATCTGATGACATGTTATGTGATAGTTTTAACCTAGACAATATAGGTATCCATTGAAGTGGTGGCATCTTTTCTACAATGTCACACAGGGACAGATTGTTGTCTATTCAGAATTTTGAATTCTTGTATTATCCTTTTAAATTGGGAAGAATTGTTTTTATGAGTTGCTTAAACAAGAAGGAAGAGTGTTAGAGTTCACATGTTCTAAAAGTAAATGGCTTTCTATCAAAATAGTCTGTAGTCATTTCTATTCATGGGGACAGGAGTGAGAGACCTTTCAACCGTGTCAATATTTGATAAATCCTTTTCTTTCCAGTAGGAAAGCCATTTAGTTTTCAAATCCCTTATAAATAAACGTCATGCCATGCTGCAGTAACAGTTGATGGTTTTACTCGGGTAAGCCCATAATATGACGACAGAAGTCACAAGGAACATTGTTTTCCAGATATTTATCTACAGCTGACCATAAAGGCCCACTTCAGAGGTATGATCTAGAATGCTTTAAGAAATCACAATAAATTCCCTGTACAGAAATATGAGAACTGTAACGCATAATGTCTTCCTCCCTAAAAGCACATACTCATAAACCCTTAATATTTCTATTAGGGCCCATTAAAGAGTCATTAGTCACTGCCAATAGGAGAGCACTATGATGTGCATGGTGGTTGGATGCTGTTCTATTAAACTTACACTTTCTACAGTAATTGAATTTGCCTCGAATTTAAGTTAATAAAAAGCTGTTCATGGAAAATAAGCAGATACAATACTTGATTGTTGTTTGCTGTTATCTGCTATTTTTGTAGCAATAGCAAAATTATTTGAATGTGCCTACAGAAAGTGGATCATCTCTCTTAATGTTTCCCAGTTGCTATAAAATGGTTTTACATATATCTTTCATTTAGGGATGCCAGTTCCTAGAATGGAGAATTTTAGAATAAAATTCTGTTCCAAAAGATTTTGAGCTTTGTGGAGGGATATGCCACATAAAAACGAAACTCTAGCCACCTAACCACAGCCACCTAGCCACAGGTCTAACATTTACAGTGCACAGTACACCTCATATGCATTATCAGATGCACTTCTTTAATGTCTACAAGTATATTGCAAACACTTGTTTCAATCAAAATTGAGCAGCATTGTGGTATGACATGGCAAAACATACCTCATACAAGTGTGAATGGTACAAAATGTTTCCTGTGAAAACCTTTATACCATGCGCAGCTGCATAGCCTATTGTTTTCCGTTGACAGAAAGTAGCGTGCTATGCATTTGCGCATGGTATCTGCATTTGCACACAGTATAGTGTAAAAGAGCCCACAATAAATTCATCTTAGAAACTTGATGTTTTTGAAACTGTCAAGAGAGATCATAGGCCCACCACGTTCAGCTGTAAATCAAATCTTTTGAACTGAGGGGGAATTCACACGTCTGCTTGTTTTGGGGCAAATTAATTGAATGAGGGCCTTTTTAAACACCTTCAGCATCGCCAGGATGCTTTCAAGGCTGTTGACAGGTGACTAACTAAATGAGTACTAATACCTTTTCTGTTGTTTCTACTTATTACGTTGGATATGGTCCTGTGTTTGCAAGGTTATTTTCCTCTTGTTGTTTTCAGTACCTTGTGGTTCTGGTTATGTTTGGCACTCAGAGAGTGTAGGAATACAGTGCTATCCACAGGGACAAAATGAATAAAATATATTTTTGTATCCTAATAAAATATATTCTTCTGAGATTTGTACATCTGATACTTAGTTAAGTTGTACATTCTTATTCATACTACACAGACAGTGTCAATACAGGGAAAACAAAGGTAGCAGGGTTTGGGGATAGATAGATGGTGACAGAGAAAAGCATGACATAGCAAATTGCAGCCGCTCGCTAACCTTCTAAAATGCTAACACAGCTGTAATGTGTAATTACAGAAATCAGTGTGAGAATTGTTGCACTGTATAATTATCTTTTCCTCAAACTTTATTGCTGAATGAATTATTAATCCGAATCAGTGTTGTATAGAATTTCCAGGAACAAAGAAAAAATACTCTGTAATTAAATTGCATCGATTTGATTTTGAAGCTAGTGTTTTACTGGGCTGTAATTGATAATTAATTGGTAAAAGTGTGTAGGAGTCTCAGGTGGGTGGCATCTGCAAGTTTTTGCAGATGCTTGCTTCAAGTAATACAACCTGTTTTAGTTTGAGATGTTCTTCACAGCTTGGATTTTGTCCATTACAACCCCCTGAGCAAGCCTTACATTTTCTGATCTGCATCTGAACAAGGCAATCACTTGGGTGTCATGCTGATCATCGTAACTAAGCCCATGCCAAAAATAGATATGTAGTCAGACATCATACTGACAATCTCCTTTCACCTATCTGTAATCAGCTGTACAGATCTATGTATGCCTGTCTAGTTCAACAGGAAACCCATAGGATGTGTAATACCATACACATTGCCATAAGCTGTGCTGTGCATTAAAACTTTTTATTACCCTTCTGTTCAGAGTTTGGAGGCACTGGTGTTTGTGGTTCCAGTACACTTGTATTGGAAACGCAGATTGTAATGACCATGCGCAGTCTGACAACATTCCTAATGTAGTAGGTGTGACGAGTACTGGACTTTTAATTCTAAAGATAACATATTTTGATGCATTTGAAAGTTAAATAAGAGTTGGAGTGTGGTAGCTTTAATTAAACAATATATAAATTCAACTCACTGGTCAAATACTTTTATATGGTAGGCAACTAGCAGTTGACAGCTGGAAGAACAGAAAGTTGAATCTTAATTATTTTATGTATAGGTCTGTTTACATAAAATAATTGAGATTCAACTTTCTGTTCTTCCATATTCTCTCTTTTTGTAAATGTAAAAACCAAAGTAAATTGTCTGAAATTGCTTCAAAAAAAGTGCAGGCAAGCAGTATTCCTCATACTCGGTTGGGAACTCTTTAAGGAGACTTTAAAGGCACGAAATCAAAATGTATTTGTAATGCAATCACATGCGCATATACATTAATGTGATCAGTATCCACTAACATTTAAGTCATTGCAAATAGCTAGCACAGAAGCCCAGTGTGTTTCTCGTATCACCACTTTTTCAGGGGTTATCGATTTTCTGTGAGCTTATTCAATGTATTAGATGGGTTGAGTATTACTGGGTTGGGGCCCTGCTAGGAATAAGTAAAGGACAACTTTATTGTATGTTTATAACAGAGTCCTCTAGCTGTTTCCCCGAGTGCCATTGTAAAGCACAAATGAACCTGACAACTAAATCTCAATATATTGTAGCTTAGCAATCATTGCATTTGGTGGCTGTATTGGATTTCTTTTTTAGTACATTTTTTCATATCTATCTCAATGCCTGTTGATTGCATCAGAAATCATAGTGTACTTGTTACTTCCTATGCAGTACACTGTAAAGGTGTATACTACATTCATCACAAGTTCTTACTCACTCAAAGGAAACCTCTAAGAATTTGCAGCTGTGAGAATAACAAAAGTTGTGTTAATGAAACTGTTGCCAGAAAGTCAATTCTCAAAAATAAAGTTAAAATAGATCTACTTACCAAGTTAGCTACAACAATATAAGATTAACATTTTAAGGGTGACATGATGGCAATGATTTAGGGTATGTTTCCATTATAAGTCGGGGCCCCCCTCCGTTAAGCGTATTGCTTGGGGACCCCGACCTAGCACATAGACGTACCTGCTCGCCAGATGCGAGCTCGCCAGATGTGTCTTCACTGTGCAGAGCCATACCGCCGATGTAAGGCTGAACGTAGTCCAGTACGTTGAGCCTCTGCATCGGCGGATGTGTAAACAGAGCATCAACCGAGCAGGTAAGTCTATGTGCTACGACGGGACCCCCGCCAAGCAATTCGCTTAGCAGAGGTGGTCACGACGTATTTTGAAACAAGCCTTTATTTTGACGATGACAGGAGAATTTTAAATGAATCTGGTGTGTGTTAAATTTTCTATGTTTAATAACATATGATTAATTAGCTTAAATTGAATCTGCTATGGACAAAGGTATGGCTACAAGCTGTAGTTTTAGACTTTGGTATCATTAGATGATTATTTGGTTTTGCTGCTTAATTTTGGTCAACTTCTATCATTTTATCGTGGTGAAGGTGATCTGTCTTACCATAACCTTGTTGGTTCATTTCCTATACAAGTGTATAGGATAGTGTATATGAGCGCCTATAAGGAGGAGATTAATGCAGAGGAAAAGAAAATCATTCATTTTTAGTTGTATTTTAGTTAAAATACTGTAACTGCGCTGGAGACTTGTAATATAGTTGCTAAAGAAGGTATAATTATAATAGTGTACATTTAATCAAATTGGAAAATGTATTTCATTTGAGACCTAATGCTTTTTGTTCTCTATAGTGTAGCTTTTAAAGAGCATTATTTGAAATGTGCAGAAATTAAAAAAAAACTTAGTGTAGTTTTGACAAACTTTTATTTTTGTTCTTACAGTTTTACAAGAACATTGTAAAATATGTAGAAATTATGTAGAAAATATGTTTCAGTTACAGAATGCTGTGACAGGAAGGCAGAAATGATGGGCTATGTGGTCAAGATATGATCGAATTGTTTTTATTTTCAAATAAATTCATTAAATATCAATGTAACAACCTATAAGTTACAAAGCTCTAGCAGCAGAGGTTAATCCAACCAAGGGACTCAGTCTAATATGGTGAATGTGTGACCACCCACAGCCAAAAGACTATGCAGCGGAGGGTGGTTCCACATTCTATGCTTCCACACTGCCTGTGTAGAGGCTACTGCGGGGGCGCCTGGTCGATTCCCGAGCAGTCCGGAAAATGAAAATTTCCACAGTAAACGACAGTGTAAATCTAGCCTAAGAATATATACTGGCAGAAGGTTGTCCGTACGGTCATGTTGATGAATATGGAACCTTGCTCTCTAATACATGTTCCTGTGACCTGTTGATTAGACTACGCTTAGATACTGTGGTATCTGAGGTTCCAGATTATGCTGAGGCACATGTTCTGTGTGTAAGCTACTTGCCCTGCTGGATTTCACCTTATATACAACAGCAGATAGTAGTTGTGTGACAAATATGTGCGTGTTGTAAGCTACAGACACCTCTGTTCATAATTAAACTATTCCAAACAATGCTATCCCCACATATATGCATTTTTCTTTTTGATATAAACAATAGTCAGGTTTTGATGGCGTTCCAAAATAAAACAATTTTGATGTGAGGCTAGATTGACTATAGAATAAAATACATTTATGGTGGCCCAACCAAAACCTTTCAACGTTATCCATAAGAGCAAGAGCATCTAGTACTAATTCCCTTTCACAGATCATTTTGAACTCTGTGGTACAGTTCCAGCAGTTGAGGAATGCCATTGAGAAAATTCACTACTAAAAAACTGTTGATGTAGCTTCATGCCATGGCATCTATACAAGTAAAGTATGCTTGGCACTTAAAATATACAGCTTGTACAACATCCACAGTGCTATTTGACGTATCACAAAATTGTAAGATCTGACCACAAAGAGCATTCAGCTAATTCTCTATTCACCAATACATATATTTTACATTTTGCTCATACGTAAGCAATTGTTTGAAATTCTTCTTTTTTTTTATTCCAGGGTCTGAACGGAATGTCTGCAGATGACAAGACTGAAACCCCCATGTACGTGTATGAGTCAACTGTGCATTGTACAAACATTCTTCAGTGCCTCAATGACCAATGGAAGCAGGACATTCTCTGTGATGTCACTCTAGTTGTGGAAGGAAAAGAATTTCGTGCCCATCGGGCAGTGCTAGCTGCTTGCAGTGAGTATTTTCTGCAAGTGCTAGTTGGGCCAACTGAACGTGGATTGGTTGTTAGCTTACCAGAAGAGGTATGTACTTTGTCCTTTACTATTCTATTTTTGTTTTGTGTAAGCTTTATTGTAAATGCTAGATAGGTCTACATCACTGATTTACTTTTGTACAGTAAAGCTGGGCATAGACGGGCCGATTCCTGCCCGATTTGACAGCCGGTCGGATGCCGTGTGTGTTCCCGCATCAGATCGGCATCAGGTCGGCAGGGAATCAGGTGCGCCAACTGGTCATATTGACCAAAAATCTGCCATGGATAATTCAGATTGGATCCCATTGACAATGGGAAGACAATCCCCACCTGAAGTAATGGCCGGCACACAAAGGGTGCCCGGCCGATTCTCGGCACTAGCGAATAGTGTATACTATTAGTATAGTATAATATACTGTACATTGGATGCTCACACCATGCGTGCCACCTTCTGCTCCTAATATAAACTAATCTAAACCCAATAGTTTGTTTTGAAGAAGATTTTTTTTTTTGCAATCCTTGTGTTATGGAGATTTCTCCCCTCTTAATGTAGTGTGTCCCCCCTCTACATCCAAACAAAAAATATCAGACACTTGACATTTTAATTAATGTTGGTGAAAATGTTCATATGAAGTCCCTTTATGAATCATAGATGTATTTCAGACCATTTGCTCATCACCTTAAGAAGAGTTTTTTTTTTCTTTTTGTCTTTCTTAACATGTCATAGAAAGTTATAAATGGTTGTCAGACAAGGGTACTTTAGGTCATGCCAATGTTCTGGGCATTAAGCCATTTTTCAATTAACATTACTTCATCGTTGCTACTAATAGCTCTGGAGTGGATGGTTAAGTCATTTTAGTGGAACCTTACTCTAGAATGTGCTAATGCTTGTGAAGACCAGTTTCTCACTTTGTCCAGTTGTACATCATGTACATATGTCTTCAAGGGGTCAAGGAATTATGTATTGGTTACATGGGGATTAAATAGTCTACACCATCAAGTTTCTTCTTTACTTTAAATTTTAAGAAACTTCTACATCTAAACAACTTTTCAACTTTATTCAACTCCCCAAGATGAAAATTAATGTTCTTTTTTTTTAATAAGTGCTTCTTACCTATTCATATTGTTGCTGGAAAGTCTGTTCTTTGGTATATTCCAATGATATATACCGTATTTTTCAGGCTATAAGATGCAACGGACCATAAGTCGCCCCCAGTTTTTAGGGCAGGAAAACATCAACTGGGTTAATGCAATGAATTTAATGGATGCAATATTCAATTCAGCCAGTAGGTGTCACTAGCAGCAGTACACACTCAGCAGAACACATCATACTTCAAACTGATCTGCAGGAGGGGGGGGGGCTGTCCCCTGCTCTCCTCTGCTCTCAGTCTCTGCCGATGCTGTTATTGTGTCTGTGGGGGCTACAGAGTGATTGCAGTTCCCACGGACAGGAGAGAGATATAGATGGCCGTTCATCTATAACTGTCATCATGTCTTCATCATATATCTTCATTGCCTATGCCAGTTCCGGGCTTTGAGCTCTGCTGGCATCGGCAACTACACAGTTCAGATGGGAGAGCCGGCATCTCACATCCGACAGCTCCTCCAGCTCCCCGGCTAATCTCCGTGCCGGGAGAGCTGGCGGAAAGCCAAGGTGCGGCCGAGTGGCCGTGGGGGTCGCACATTCAGACCATAAGACGCAGGCACTTTTTGCCCCCAATTTTGGGGGCGAAAACGTGTGTCTTATGATCCGAAAAATACGGTATATTCGCACACAAACCTATACATTGGAGCTTCCGATGGCCGAAAAATAACAATGCTTTTTTTCCCCACACTTCTGGCCACAGCTCTCCCTTCTGCCACTGTGTGTGAGTTGGGAAAGTCTATACTGTTCAGCTGAGCCTACTGAGTTAGCAAAAAACATTACCTTGTCATTCCTTATATACCAGATATACTCCAATTGTTACAGCACTGAAAAGGTTGTAAATAAATATAATTCAGTTTATATTTAGTCAGGAGATGAAAATTGCAGCATTTGACTAATATACCTTGTGAGTAAATTGCAAAGCCTGTGAACAGGGTATCATCGCCAAATTTCCTGGAGATGTAGGGAAGGGGTTGTAGGAACAGTGGGTAAAAAACAATTATTGCACTAACACATTTGCATAAATTAGGTTGAAAGTTGTTCTTTAGAATCTTAAGATTCTAACAATACCTGTGTGCTCTACTTGCAAATTTCAACCTGATTGTTTCCTGAACGTTTAAAATGTAAAAATATATAAACTCTCCAGGCAGTTAGTAAAAATAGTACTTTATTTAATTCCATCAGTGTTCATTATAGTTTTCCCTGAAAATTATGTACAGAACAAAAATGATTATCTTCAAAAGAAGTATTTCCATCCATGTTGTTCTTTTCATGTCCTTTTAAATGAGGATACAGCAAAGTATTGTAAAACATTCCATACCTAAATATTAATAAAGAACCACTGAGCTGCAACTTTCCAATAATTGCTCCTGTGTTAATGACTCTGAGGCAGTCGCACACAGCGAAGATACCACAGACAAACATTAAACATGCATGGGAAGGTGGCTGCTTTACCCCAGAATGATATACTATGCAAAAGCCTACTCAGCTTAATGTGAGAACACCAGAGTGTGACACATGACAGTTCTTTAATTAAATTACCCTGAGCCATTTGCATGTTACTGTTCATTATTTATAAGCGAATACAGCTTGTACTCTGCTCCAAGATTCATTTGCAACTTTAAAATAACAGTTTATCAGAGATAACTGTTCACTCGTTTTCAAATAATCACCATTTTTATACCAGAGTGTGTATTTCAAACTATGATACTGAAATCAATTATTTTTTTTTCTACAAGGATGATGGCAAACCTTAAAATGCATCAAATAAAAAATCTTTTTTCCATCTCTTTGCTTTTATTTTCACCTTCCCCGCCATAAGAGAACTTTCCCCAGCAAACCTCTGTTGCTTTCAGCCTCTTAGTAGACCTCAGAAACAACAATACCCAACAGTGAAGCAAATGATTTCAAGAATCCCATTGACTGTGTGTTTGGACATCGGAGAATCTGATAGGGCTACCAAGGAATTGTACCACACAACTGTTGCTTATGTAGAAATGGCGTCTGGTAGGAATTCTGAACTAGTGCATCGGAATGTTGGAAGTACAGCAGGTGGACTGACTCAATGCACCCAAAATGAATAGATACAGCAACTATTATAATGAAATTTTGAGCAATAATTTAAAATAATTGTGAGCAATACCAATCACAAACAATATCAAATTTTGCTAATATAAAGTTGAATACCAGAAATACATTATAATAACCCAACCCATATATAAGCAGAGGTACCAAGTTTTTTTGTTTTTTTAAACCAACAAAACAGGGAAAAGTGAATGATTTCAGTATAACCTTGGGTGGGAAATGCAGCAGCTAAGGCACAGAAACAAATTTGTTTTGAGTGTCATTTTCTCAAGTAGCCAGTTTGTAGAAACATTTTAAATTGTTATACTGTAGGTAATATAGTTTTTACATTAACTAAGTTAAGTTATTTTAAACTTTTTAAAAATGTTGTTTGTGATGTTGCCATGTTAAGGGGCTTTACAATTAGCCCACAAATTCCATATATAAATTAAATTATTTCAGCACATTTGGGTGCTGAAATGTTTGGCATCGAGGTGCCCACACATTTCTGCCTTGTGAGCTACTTTAAAATGAAGTGAAAAGCCCCTTCAGTTAATCAAGATCAAAAAAAGTATCTAGAGTTAAACTCTGTATTAACACTATATACAGGGGTACTCAAAAGGGGTCCAAAACTAGCTATGCGTACCTGCATTATTGTAACAAAGCTCATATGCCTACTAACAACTTGGAGGCACTCCATGTTAAATGTATACAATTTATGTCACTTGGATAACTGCAGGGAAACATGAATAACTATGAAAGGTTGCAGTTAGGGGTGTGAAATTGGGAATGTAAATTAATAATACAAAAGGTATGAGATCTGGAGGCTCAAACGTGTTGTATTGAGAGAGTTACATTTGACCCAAAGCCAGCTGGTGATCTGTGGATGGAGACAGCTAATCCTAGGCTAAATAAGGAACAGGGAGGTCCATGTGCTGCAGGAGGCTGACGCAGAGGACAATGAGGAAGACCACCCTACATATGAGGGGAGTACCAAACACCATCTCCTGGTACTCATCTGAGGAGCTCACTAAAAAGTTATGTGCAACCCCTAACTATTTAACTGAAAAGACCTATAATAGTTCTAGATCTTTTCAGTTTTAGGGCTTGTGTCTACTTCTGATTCTCTGCACTAGACGTACATTTTCCCACTGTTTATCCTGTGTTTTCCTGTGTCCTGGAGACCCCTCCATTAATCTTCAATGGAGGTGTTTACGACAGCACCCCACTGTGCTACTTTGGAGACATGGCAGCCCGCAGATTCAAAACAGCACAGTGAGTAAGTGAGTAACAATACGCAGGGTGGACACTGTCCCTTTTTCCATGCTGCGGAAGCGCGTCCACAGCAGGGAAAAAACTTAGTGGACATAAGCCCTTATAGTGTTAAAGCAGGCTTCATTGGCTTCAGATCAGGTGCAGGCTGAGTTAAAAAAAAAAAGAGTGATCTGAAAGATGAACTTCCAATCTACTTGAGACGCAATCGACTAAACAACCACATGGATAGATGAACAAACGAACAACCTGCTATAGATAGATGAAAGGCTGACTACATAGGGCTATAACAGGTACTTGTTTGTTCTTTCTGCCTTTTAGGAATGGTGTGAGACCTATTAAAAGGAAGGTTTCTGGCTTGACCTGGTTCTTGACAAATTATATTCTATTGTCAAACTATTCTAAGAATGGGCTCAATACAGAGGTTAAATCCAATTGTTTTCTCCAATCTATGGTACAGCTGCGCTTTGGATCCAAAAGAACCCAGTTTGGAAATAGCCAAAAAAAAAAAGTTTCTAATTTATTTATTCACTTTTCAAATGTTTTAAATGTTATTGGAAGTTGGCCATCTTCTGTGTACAGCCAAGTCTAAATGAGAATTGTAATGTCATGCAGATCAACTCTTTAGCATATTTTCTCAGCATATTAGACTGCAAGATGTAGTACTCATAGAATATTTTGTCAGTATTAGTTAGATTAGTTAGAATGGTTAGTTATTAGGTATTGCTTACCAAGCTTGTTTTTTTTATTTGCATGGGAAAGTTAATAAAAAATAGGATATGTAACCAGTTCTACTAACAGAAAATTGTCTTTATGCAGAAATGGTATAGTTTTGTTATTTCATATAATTTAGTTTTCTCTTGTTTTAAATATGTTTTAGACTTTTTGTTCTATTCATTGACCTGTAATAAGGAAGTAGTCTAGAGCACACATTCTGTCCTGTCACTGGTGCTGGCACTGTTAATAATTTTCCTCCCGAAACAAAGCATCATCTACGTCTCCCAACAGATGCACCGTCTGATGGAAGTCGTTTCTGCTCTGAGAACATTTCTCCAAGTAGAACATTTTAGTAGTCTCGTGGGTGTTGTTAGCAGAGAGAACACACATTAAATATTCACTGAATCATTCAAGTGAGAATGCTATAGCAAGAAAAATTTAATAAATAAAAATTTACACTTTTTGAGAACTTGTGCTTTTGTATAATCATTTTGGTGAGGTGTGATTGTGTGTGTGTAATCAAAATGTAGGTTATTGCCATAAATTGAGCCTGTTCATGTTTGCATACTAATGCACCCTAACTTTGATATTCTGTACTCCGGTATAGGATTACCGTGTATAAAAGAAATTGTTCCACGTCCAAAATGTCTAGGGAAAAAAACCTTGCAATTGTGCAGGCTAACTTTATTTTAAGGAAAGGGCACAGTATATACGCTATGAGGCATTGGGTAGTTGGCCATTGGGTAGTTCTTACACTTTGCACCATCGAGTAGTTCTCACACTTTGTACCATTCTGACATGGAAGACAGCAGGCCAAGTGCATAAAGCACCCTAATGGTATAAATCAAGACGCTAATTTTACCAAGACAGTCAGCATACTGTGGCTGAGATGCCTGAATAGTACCATTTTTAAATGATGAACATACTTGCTGTCTGTGTTGACCAGCTTTATTCTTGTTTCAATACGCAAATTAACTTTTCTTATGGATGCATTCTTTTCTTTGAAAGTGTTTGAGTGGCTTCTGATCCCATTTAAATATTAATGACAGGTCCATTTGACTGATAGTTGACCTCCGTCTAAGCTGCATCAACCTGCTTCAAGCTGTTTTACATTCCGATTGATATGGTAAAAGAAAAAAGGCTGACTTGAATAAAAGCCAGATGACATAAACCCATCTTTTTTCACTTTTGAAAAGCACAGCTTCTGTCATGGGTGTTACATGACTCTTTAGGTTTATGGAGTACTCTTGCCCTCTCCAGTTAGTTATATCATTATAAATATAAATAAAACTATGTAAATATCGCTTCTCTGACTTTAGGCTAAGATCAAGTGTAGTATCTGTTCTTATCAGTTTAATATCTGATACTTATCTAATACTCTTAATGATGAAGACGGAAGATGGGTGGAAAGGTAATTGCTTTTGTTATGTTTTTGTTCTGATCTGACTATGAATGAGTTCAACATAGATGCAGTAGAGTCTACCATGGAACTTGGCTGATAATTTTTTCACATACACAGATTCAAAGTACATACCATGAATATAAAAGTCTAAACACTTGGTAAAATGTCAGGTTCCTGTGCTGTACAAAAATGAGACAAAGATGAATAATATCAGAACTTTCCACTTTTATTGTGACCTATAAACTGTACCACTCAATTGAAAAAAAAAGCTGTGCACAGGAGATGCCCTTGCAATCTGACAGATTTGGAGTGTTTCTGCAAAGTCAAAATGTACCATACTGATAGACTCCAAAACACTGAGTACTGTAATAAAATCAAAAGGTGCTTCAACAAAGTATTCGTTTAAGGTTGTGCACTCTTATGCAACCACTTTCTATATATTTATTGTTTCCTCTACTAAAAGATTTTAGTTTGTTTTTCATTGAGCGGTACAGTTTATAAGTCACATCAAAGGTGGAAATTTTTTTATCTGTCTCATTTTTGTAGAGCATAGTAACCTGAAATTTTGGCAGGGGTGTGTAGACTTTTTTATATCCACTGTATGTGGACACTAGAAAAGAGACTGGAGAGTGACTATAACAGTTATGAATAAAACTGCACTTGCTCTAAATGCTAAAAATTAGCTTCTTAAATAGAAAAAATTTAAATAAAACAATTTCCTTCAACTTCTGAGATATCAGATTTCTAAATGAATATGCAAATTGCATATGACTGATGCTGAGCCATTTAGTCTGCATCTTCTGTGCAATGATTTTATTAAGAATTTCAAAGAAAACAATTTCCCCAACCTACTAGATTGTAAGCCTGTCCGGGCAGGGTCCTCTACTCCTCCTGTGTCATTACCTGTACCTGTGTGTTATACTGTGTTGTATCTCCACTCTAATGTATTGTACAGCGCTGCGTAATATGCTGGCGCTATATAAATAAATGTTAATATTAATAATTTCTCTGTCCTTTCTTGGCAATACTTTTTTGACTTCAGAAATTTGTATTTGGTAGTATAATCCTAAATTGCAATCACAACTTTTATGTGTTTTAGTATGTTTCTCCACTAGTTTGTCACATTGCTGATGAGTAACATCATACCACTCTTTATGCACAAAAATCGATCAGATGTGGTTGTAATTGTGACCATCAACAGTGTTTTTTCAATGGGTTCAAAACTGAACACTGGGCTGGCCAAAGTAGTCTCTGGATTCAGAGATCCTCTGATTCCCCTGGCTGTGTGGCATGGAGCATTGTCCTAGAAATGCCAATCCTCTGAGTTGGAAAAGACTTGTCTTAGCAGAAGGAAGCAGATGTTTATCTAGGATAACCTTGTATGTGGCTTGATTCATTCTTTCTTTACAAAGAAAAAATTGCCCAATTGCAACCTTGCGGAAACCCTTATACCACAGTTCATCACTGACCCTCCTATATATTTTATAATTGATTTTGGCTTCTCCAGGTCTCCATCCATGAGACGACCAGACCAAGTTGGCATGACCTTACTGTACTTGTGTGGTTTGTATCAAACCTCAGCTATACTTTGCTCTTCAGAGATGAAGGGCTCTTTTTCTGGCTTTGTATGACTTCAGTCCTGTCTGTAGGAGCCTGTTTGGGACTGTCTCGCCGTGCACTTCACCTCAGTCTCAGTTTCCCAATGTATTTAAAAGGCATTTGATGTCAGTCTAATGTTCTTCAGTGACATTCCAATGAATTTGAGGTCATCTCTCTCTGTGCTGATCCCTGCCAGGTTGTAGATATGTTGTCCCCAGTGCCTGTTTGACTTTGTTCTTGTATACTGCCATTTGCCATGCAATTTGAAGAATAGAAGCAACCAGACACTTAACGTATCATTACCAGTAAAGCCAGGACCTCCTTTTTTTAGCTGGTTTTTGCATGGTTATATTTTTTTTAATTCCTATGTATAGCCAGGTCCATAACCCTTATGTTCTAAATAGCAGGAGAAGTCCTTTAAACTTCTTTGTAAATACATGTGATTAAAAAAAATAATTAAGTTGTACCTATTTTTATTAGTGCAAAGCTACAGTTATTCTAAGTTATTAATTTGCATACAGCGTCTAATACTGTGCCTAATTTTTCTCGAAAAATAATAACAGCTGTAAGCCACAGTGACCATATAGCATTTTTGTTTTGTATTGTTGCAAAAAAAAATTATGATGTCTTTCCCTTTTAAATATATACACATGACAGAATTTGGTGGTGGAATATACTGATTTTACCCGACGATACAGACATACAGTTTGCCTACACACTGTATGTGTGTGTATGCGCTCATGTCCTTGTGCTTTTTAAAGCAGTGTGTCGCATGTTGTCCCTTAAATGGAAATCCGTTATCCACAGACCAAAAGAGTACAATCTTCGACACAGCAAGCCCACATTAGCATAAAATGGCCCAGTTCTGTCAGATTGATTAATTTGTCCCTTTGTCTCCCCTCAGTATGATAAGTGCTATTAATGGTTGCTACACTTCATAAGTCAAAATCTTTCCTCCTAATGATTTGAAAACATGGTTTATTTTCCCCTTTCTGCATTCTTTTTCTCATTTAGCATTCCACTCGAGTATAGATTTGTGCCAGTCTCTTTCATTATCAGACAGGTTGCAGCCTAGGAGTGATTACATATGGTATAGGGTATGCACAATCCCAGGGGCAGCAGCTGCTGATGTAAGCTGAAAATAGATCCAGCCTACGCTCAGCACTTTTCCCAGAGGTCTCCTATTTATTAGTAACATGCATGGTATAGGACAGCTTGAATCCTCATTTAGCAGGATGACTCTCTGAATCTCAGAGCAGCACAGTGACTTTGCTCAATTACTGAGTGCTGTGTAATTTTTATTATTTCCTACAGCCAGTCAGTGACTTCACCAAACATAAATCGTAATAGAAGCCTGATTTATAATGAACTCCGGAAATGACAGGCACCATTTGAAGTAATGGAGCTTGACAGATCTAAAGTTTAAATTTAATAATCCTGTTTCTAAGAGAGCATTACCATATAATGTATTGATTTTAAAATGATCCTTTTATTCAAATGACAAGCTGTTGATGTTTTGTCTCAGGTATATTATATGAGGTCTATTAGTGTCCACTCAGTGTACATTGCTGCATATTGTATGTTATTTAAAGTGGATTAATAAAAGAAATAAAATGTTTTGCTACATTGCTTCTGCTCAGAGAGATACCAGTGGATGGCTTCAAGCTGACTTTCTTATGAAAATGGTACATTCCTGGCTTTCATAGTTCTTATGAACTAGGTATTAGGTAAAGTTCTAATCTATAATAAGCATGCACTAGATTAAGTTAGGCTTTAGATATGTTTGTAATTCTGAAAGTATTAAGTAAGAGCAGTATAGCATCCAGGTATATACATTATACATGGCAGCTTGAAGTGGATCACAATCCTAATATATAGTCCTAATGTTCCCAAAATCTTTATCCAATTTGAATTTTTAATAAAGCTTTCATAGATGGACATGAGTGCCCATGTTTCCCTAGTGAAAAATAAGTGTTTTGAACAAAATTACAGTTGGATTTAGTTTACACAGGCCTTTTTTAACACAACATGAGGCGTTTGCCGGACAGTTTTCGGGCTTTTACCCCATTGCTCGTCATGTGGGTTTTATCTAAATGACCCCTGAGCACCTGCACAAGTTTGCAGGCTCATACAGTCAGAAGTGCCTGGTCATTTTTTGGATTGCTGCCAACTGACAGCAGCCCAGGAAACAACCATGTAAATGTACTCTAAAAGTGCTGCTAATAGACACATCAAGAGCAGCAGCACATTTATAAATGTATTTTTCCTGAGGGTTTTAAGCAGACCAAAACTTATGTATTCTATGTCCTGAGCAGTCAAATACCTCAGTATATGGACAATCTGTCAATAAAGGATTAAAAAAATTTAGCTGCAATGAGTAAATCATGATTGTGCCACATTGCTCTTCCCCTAGGATCAGAAACTGCATTTTTCACCAGTAATTAACTATAGTTTTATAACTAATAAAAAAATTAAAAACTGCAGTTAATTAACCCTCACAATGTTGGCAGCTAGAGAGAACCAATGATGGCCACTGCCAGATCTCGGAGGAACAACCTGTAAATATATTTTTAGGATTGTGGAGTGCTTTTCCACCATTGGGACTGCTCAGGCTTATTTTGTTGAATTTTTCAGTTTAAATTTGTTACTGCTACTTGAAAAAATAAAGTCAGGAACTATTTTGCAGACAAACTTGGTATGGCTGTGCTTCCCTCAGATTAACAAATGGACACACATACCATTTGTTTGCATATCTCAAGCTGTTTTCAGAGGATAACGATTGTGTGATGTTGAGTTCAATTGGAACATCACAGCAAGGTAAAGCAAACATTTTTTATTTGCAGAAAGTAAAATGGCAGCCCCAAGAAAATAGGAAACAAATCCTGCTTCTCTGTCCACCAAGATGAGACGACATTCTACACCAGTGAAATAATATTATTTCATATTATAGTTGCCTATGTTTTGGACAATAAGACCCACCTGACCATAAGAGTAGACGTGGGTGGTCGCGCTTTCGTTTCCCAAATTTCCTACATATGTATTTTTCTGACTAAAAGATGCAAAGGGTATACACCTTTTGTGTATAGTTTTAGATAAAGAAGCTTATTTTTTTATGGTCTCCGACATAAATCCACATAAGTGGTATTCACCTTTATTTTCTGTCCTGTAGGTGTAACAGGAAACCTGAAGAAACCTTTTCAAATGGTCAGTAATCTACTCGAGTTGTCATTGGGACAAGTGTCCTCTTAGCAAAATGTAATCTCATTTTAGCGACAACATAAACATTCTGTATCACTTTCTGTATTCAAGACAATAGACTACATGACTGCAGTGTAAATAATAATTATCCAACACATAATTTTATTAATGGGTTTATTATATGTAATTTATAAAAAGTGGGATAAGAGATGTCAATGTCTCTTGTGCCACAATGATTCTTCATCAGTACCGTTACAGACTCTTCCTTTACAAATAATTTCTGTAAAAAAATGACAGCCTCCAGTAAGATGAACTACTGCCCTTTCACTGTCATCCAAGACAGAGCCATGTCTTCCAATCCTTAGTCTACTCTAAGCTTTCCCATTGTAGTAAACACCCTTGAAGGTGACCGTGACAAGAAGGGGAAGGACAAGTAGCTAAGCAACTTGCTTACCGCTAGCATCTTACCCGTCTGACTCTGCATCTCCTGGGGAGAAATCCAATCTGAAAAATGATTGAGACAAAGTCTGTTGTGCTCTGTGTGTATCATCATTGTCAGCTCTGGTTCTGTTGGCTCATCCTATTAATTCTTGTTAAATTGTGTGGCGTTATTCCTCATTGCCTTTTGTTACTTTGCCAAGACGAAATGATAATGCATGGCTATTCCCTGCATGTCATATACAATGGGTCCTTTTAAATCATTTCAAACACAATATCTTTCATTTAAAATTGCAAGGTGTTTTATTTATAAAAGAGCATTGCAATTTTACCATCTCTATTTAGACCTGATATAAATTGTCAATACATCGCGTGTTTCTACTAGCATATAGTCGAGGAAACAAAGCATGATTCTTCACTGTTAGAAACAATGCAAATGCAATATCTTAGGGTTAAAATACCGTTTAATGATCAAAAAATTTTTATCTACAAAAAAGTTTACATGTGCATGCAATGTTTCTTTTTGTGTTCTTTTACTGCTGTGGAATGAAATTCTAAAAAAACCATTTAACTGATCACTTACCCACTTTATGTATATATTATTATTATATTATGTATCTTATTGTAGATGGCTGGTATTTTAAATGTTTTGTCTTGCTGGAGTCCTGGTTTTATTTTTAATTACAATGAATAATTGAGGAATGTGCTTAGATTAAAGGTAAGCTCCAGGTACAAAAACGTTAAATAAAATATCCTTACAGTGAGACTTAGGGCTCTGATCCACTAAATTTTTTCCCTACGTTCAGTCCACGCAGCATAAAATAAAGACTAATGGGCAAACACCTGCTCCTAGTAAGTCCATAAAACAATCTTTTTTGCCACCACATTTCAATTCAAAATCAATTGATTCCTTTCCAAAGCCCTGTGCACATGCTCCATAGTAACCTTGGATACAAATGCATCCAGATACCTAGAAAACCCATCAGATACTTGAACAATCGACTGAAATTTACTAACATGTCTGATCACTTCCTGATTGATTTTGCATTCAAAGGCTTTAGGTTGATCGATTCAGGTAAAAAAAAAGGAATCGATTTTCAAAGGGTCAACTTAAAAACGATTGTTTTTTATCTTGATCGAGTGGAAAAATCTAACTGTTTTGGCTGCCTCTAACTTACCAGGTAAATAGTTAAATACTGAAGTGTAAAGGGTATATATTTTTTTCTGATGAAACTAGTACAAGATATAGCTAAAGTAAGTATGCTTTTATGAGATTGATAAATTAGATGTATTTGTAGACTTGCAAAAAGTTTTTTGGGGGAAAATCGGATTTAGTATTGTTAGATCTAAAAGCAAAATGTCAGCCATAAAAAACTAGAAGTGGAAGGTTTGATAGTATTGTTTCTTTACAACCTGGTTAAAATAGATAGAAGGAAGTTTGATACTTTAGGATGTTTCACAATGCATTCTTGTATGCAAAACTGGAATACATAGACATGGGCATACATGTTAAACGTACATTATACATCTCTGCTTTTGGAATTACATGAGTGTATTTACTTCTATTCCTTAACATTGTATACACTTTTGCAGTGTCATTCATTCCTGTGTACCATGTGGTGCTCTTACAATGGGAATTGTCATAGAGTTGAACTCTTCATTAAATGAAACAGAAGTTCTTCTGCATTCTTGTTCCTTTTTACTTTGTGCTCTCCCTCAGACCTCTGTATTGGTGGCTTTCTATTTTTATTTTTTTCCAACTAAAAATTATTAGTAATAGATTATAGAACATTCTTCTGCTACACATCAGAATTATTTCTCATTTGGATATTTGCCTCCAACAAAACCCATAAACCATGTCATCATAAATTGTGAAACAAACATTCAAAGGGCACAGTACAAAATTTTATTGCAGCTATAATCCATGTTCCACACATTGATTCTGCTGTAAATTACATTTTATGTCTAACCTTGTTTTAAGAAAAAGAAACCGAAACACATATGTAAAAATAATAAAAGCACTTTGTTCTTCGAGTCTTATCGCATATACTGTTTCTGAGTTCTGTACAATACCATGCACTTTAGTACAAAATAAAGAGAACTGTTGTTTGCAACAGATAATGTTGCACTCATTTCAAAGTTACAAATTTCAAATTGTGAATTTTTGGAACAAGGCCTGCTATGGGAACGGACCTAGGTGGGCAAGCTTTTTGACTCGTGGGCCACAATGGTTTCCTAAATTTGACAGAGGGTCCAGACCAGGGGCAGATGGACGCACTTATACAGGCTGAAGTAGAAAGCGGATTTAAAAAAGAAGTAACGTGGTGTGAAGCTGAACCTCCCTCTGTTGCAAGGCTTGTGTGGTCACATTGGTTAGTCACCTATAATATATATATACCACTGGTATTATGTCTATTTTTAATTCCTAATTTTAGGCCCCTATCCATCAAATAAATATAGAACAAAAGACAGTACTTTTACACAAATAAAGGTTTTAGGTACCCTCAACCCATTGGACTTTTAATTCGGAGCCAATAAGTAGGAATAAAGTTTTTAACACACACATTAAAAAAATATTTATTGAAATATTATTAAAAGCATGATTTACTTGATAAAAATTAATCATGATCAAACAGCAAAATTAGCCATTAAATTGATAGAAACATGATTGATTTACTACATGGTGATTGTCAAATTGCTTAGTCACCTCCCACTCGTTTACTGCTAATGGACCAAGTGGGACGGATTAAAAAGCTAAATGGGCCAGATATGGCCCAAGAGCCATAGTTTGGTCATGACTGACCTATACAGATGAGCAGAAATTATTTTCTAAAACATCCTTTAAAGATTGCTTCAAGTGACAAAAATTGTGTATGTGTGCATGTGGCCTCTACCCAAGGTTCTGTGCGATGATGACATGTCCTGGTGGAAAGAGAAGAGGATGTGCTGCTGACCAAGTACAGTAAACCTGAACATTCTGTCCATGGGACTGATCTAGTACTGGTCTAGGAAATGGTGTATAGCTCAGTGACACATATGATACAGTTGGTAATGTGCCTTGATTACATTTGAAAATCTAATCAGACAGTTTACTTTCCAGTTCACTGAAAGTTTTGTCTTGTAATTTAAAAATGTTTTAAGAATTCTATAGGAACCTATGTATCTTTTTTGTCCCAGTGGCAATTAAAATAATAAATAGTTTTATTGCTGTTCATGTCCATTCTAGATTGTTCTAGAGACTAAGAAAAAGATTCATTATGCCTGTAGCCAGCTTTATCATTGCCTAGGCAACAACTTATAAACTGCTTTTAAATGTTAAAAAAGATAATCAAAAAAGAGTTTTACTTGTAAGTAATTTGCTCACATAGTCTTCTATTTAGTTTCAACAGTTTCTTGTTTGCAAACAATTATCTTCCTAACAAGATTTGGGTTCTCCAGTAAAGCTGGTATGTCCGAAATATCTTTTATTTTATATATGCAGTGCAGTGCATTGAAATCCTGCTTTCCCTTACAATGTGCACAATGTGACATTTCCCAAGAAAGACATTTTATACAGTACATGGTAAGCTGATGTATGTCATGCTTGTACACATTTCTCAATGTGATCCCACACAAGAAGGGCACTTATTTTCATTCTGCATGCTAGAAATAGCACTAGGGTTCCAGAATTCAACTTAACTCATTCAGGGCTCTAATGTGGAGTCCAGGATTCAGCGGCAGAATCTCAACAAGCACAAAGCAGGTGCCTGGACAGTGTGTGAGAGTTTATAATGAAAGTCTCTGGCCGATGTCTGTGTTACCGTATATGTCCTCCTCTGACTACGCACTGCAAGCCTGCATTTTGCACAAGCGTAACTTGTTGACAGAAGCTAAATTGATTCCAAACGTTTGGCACGCAGTGCTTCATTCCTTCTTGTATGTTTGGTATGCCAAGCAATGAGCTGGTTGGAAATAGATGCTGTGGAGGTTATTTTGATTCTGGCTCAGGAACATGACTCGGACATGACTTCATTCTTGTTTTCAGTCTGACTACGATATTGCACACTGGGTACAGCTCAGACAATAAACTTGCACCTTCATGTTGGTGCCAGCCAGGTGCTCAGTGGGGCATCCACCAATTTGCCCTCTTATTTTTGTGGTTGCAAAAGTTCTCTTAATTATGGATATTTTTAATCTTGCTTTTATAGAAGAAATGTAATGAAGTTTAAGAAAGGGTTTGGTCTGTGACCTCCCACGAAACAGTACCATCCAAGGTAACAGCAAGTGGGGTATTTTTAGAAATTAAGGCCCTGACTATGCTTAAAATGTGACTGAAGACTTGCACTATTAAGGGTATATATTTATTTAAAGTGAATTTGTTATCAGCAAGTATATCTGAATATTAGGCACTGCTAGCTGCCAGGCAGCATGACTTGGTAAAAAAGTTTGGCTCCTGCAGTAAGCTAATTTTATCTTTTCCAAAGGTCAAAGCTGAGGAACTTCATTGTAGGGAACGGCTATAGTTATCCTCAACACTGACTCCTAGAAGTTGTAAACAGCAGGCAGCCTTGGGGCATACTACACTGATGGATTTGAAATTAGTCTGTGGTGGTTCCTAGTATTCAGGTATGTTCTTAGTACAGGTTTTAGCTAAAGGTTAACTTTAATAGAAGTAAAGTTGGAGTCCTGTATTTAGATTTTTATTTACTTTTTTCACCAGGCTAGTAAAATTCTTTCCAGGGCCCCTGCTGGTTGCTCTGTACTTATTGATGGAGGCACTTCCAGAACTACATCTACCAGGAGCCTTTTCTGTGCTCACAAGGTGTGGGTAGAAGTCAAAGCAGCAGCATTATATATAAACTCTATGTAGAGTGGGACAGTAGTGGGGGTTATAAAGAACTCTCTAGTAGGCAGAGTATAAAGTACTTGTTGAAATTCACCAACCAATAGTACTAAGCTGAAAGGTAAAATTAAAAGCTTGCTATATTTGTGGCAGCCATATATTTTTTAAAATATCTTTCAGGTTAGTACTTTTGGTGAATTTCAACAAGTACTTTTAAAAATGTTTCATTTATGCGGTTATATGTATTTGCTTTAAATATAATTTTGTTTAGTTTGGCTGACACGGACACTGGGCACAGAGAAGAGAATAGTGTACTAGTGTATAAATGGCATAATCTATGTTTTCCCCATTTATATAATAGTGTTATAATATATGTTATAATAATGTTTTTGTATCAAATGTATTAAGTTTACTTTAAATATACATAAAAGTAAGATAGTAACATCTAAAGGACTGTAATGCGTCACAATGTCATATTTCATTCCTCCTCAGTTTAATTCCATAAGAACAATGAAACACAATTTCCAAATGGTTGCTATGGCTTTTTCCTTAATAATTAAACCTGACTTTGTGTTACCAGTTTGATTTGTGAGTTGAGTTGTGATTTGATCCCAATGTAAAGGCAGAGGTATTACAGTAAAAATGATGAAGCATTTCCAGAGATGATATTCATTACCTCCCACTTCTATTACTGCTATGGCTTAGCTTTACTCCTAGGAAGTATGTTTTAGCATGACGTGTCTCTGTATAATCTGCCACATTTTTCACTCTTGTCACATACTTCATTCTTTATGAAGCTGCTGAATGAAAAATGTATTGCGTTCGTTTTTCACAAGTAAATTTAGGAATCTAGTTTCCCTGGAGAACATCTTCAAAAGTTGGAGGGAAAATGACTAAAAATAGCAGAAGCGGGCACCAGTTCTATACAAAGCAAGATAAGCTTTCAAGTATAGTTTTCCACAATTTAAAGGACCAGCACACTTGTAGTAAAATTTTACTATTTCTTTATTAAATACCAAAATACAAGCTATATCACCTAAACCAATATAAGTTTACTAGCAAAAAATTGTTTCAAATACTATATTTTTCGACTGTATACAATCATAAATGGTCGGAATTTTTTGATAGCCGATTGCAAAGCTCCTGAACATGGTATCATCACCAAAATTGTTGGAAATGTTTCAAAGGATTGTGGGAACATTTGAAACATTTCAACTTGGCTTTGAACTAAATTTATGTAACAACTGTTTGTTTCGATGAAACCTCGAGCACAGCGTGATGGCATCAACACACTGCGCTCAAGCTTTGTAGATTCAACCAGTCTACCTGTTCGATAATGGCAATTGTTGGCATTTGAACAGGGATTTACCAACATGTTGGTTCCCTTCCAGTGGGGTCACTGCTGGAAGAAAGGCTGGATTCAATCGATTTGAGCACTATCACCATGAACACACACAGCGATCGTTTGTGCTCAAATTTATTAAAAAATCAGTTTGAGTACAAATTACTGGTAATTATTTGATCACACTGGGTTCTCTAAGAAAAACATGCCATCCCATTACAACTATTGTGCATGTATATGCACATAAAATAAGATAGTCACCTAAGCACATAGTGTGTATAACATCTGTTGGTCCAGCAGATGCTCAATAGTTTACAGCTTACGTTGTTCAGTTAAAAAAGGTTTAGCCAAATAACAGGCACTCCTTGTTCCCCAGTTATGAGATTAGACTGCTTGACCAAGCAAAGCATTTGTTTGTGATTGGCAGTCTGCAGAGCCACAAGGTACTTGTAACATGGCTGCACATTTCATTGTCTCTTACATAGGTACCTGAAAGCCTTGTCATTTTCAGTGTTTATAGTAATATAAAATCATTATACACTCATGTTCATATTTGTTACCTGGACATTTAATATATATACTGGCATACATAATTTATTGTCATCATGCAAAGCTGCTTTTTTTTTTTCCTTATACACCTATAGAATATTTATAAACTGAAGCACAAGATGTTCTTTATGGACCTTCATCTATATTTGTTGAACATGTGTGGTTACACAGACTGTACAAAGTACACACTGTTTATTCATCTCGGACATGCATGTGTTTTGCTGACAGATGAGCTCAGCAGTCTCTTTGTTGTTCATTCATTGTTTAAAAAGGAAGCTTAAAGCCAGGCATACACAGTTAGATTTTAGTACGATTGATTTCCGATCAGACACCGATCGTAAGCAGATCCAAAGTAGGTCCACATGGACGGTCCGATCAGAATACGACCGTAATCGCCGATTTTAGTTTCGATCACAAAACACAGGAAAGAGTCATATATAAAAATGTTCTTTGAATACAATCGCCCCAACAAACAAACACAATGCTTTGATTTTAGTTCGATCATTGTACAATCGATTAAAATTTTCCAACATGTCCGATCATTTTCTGATCGATGTTTTGATCGGTATTACACAATTTTTGCTGATCGAATCATGTGTGCAGTAAACCATTTAAATCTGATCAATCTAAACTTCAATCGTTTTAGGTCGATTGAATGCTAAAATCTTACCGTGTATGCCTAGCTTAAGTGGGTTGGGTCCAAACCCTACAGTTGCTGTAGTGCAGTGGTAGGCAAACCAAAGAGCCAAATCGCAAAGGTGTAGCGCTTGAAATACATGTTGAGAGCCGGAGGGGGTTTGTGCTGTCAAAATTTAAAAATGATGTCTTCTTTCCCTAAAAACATTCCATTAAATTAACCTAATAAACTTAAGTCTTAGTTAAGCTAAAAACGTTATATCATACTAAATAAAAAATTTATTTTATTTATGTATTACAATATACTGTGACGACAATGACTGACAACCCCTAAAATTTACTTACAATATATTGTGAGGACAATGACTGACAACCCCTGTGAACAATGGTTTTGCATCAGGTTTGTGTGTTATTTTAGTCACAAAGCCCCCCTTAAAGCTAACCATAGAGCCCCTCCATTGATGGTAGACCCAGAGCCCCTGGTTATTTGTAGCTACAAAGCTCCCTCCATATAGGTAGACAGAGCACCCCTGTCACAAACCCCCACCAGCAATCCGTATCCTTGACCCTTCTTCACAGTCGCAGTCCTGGTCCCAGCCACTGGGAGCCCTCGGTCTGCCTTCCTCACTGTGAACAGGCCAAAATGGAAACCGATTGGTTGGAGGGGATGTGAATGCAATACACTATACAATCTCCGTACAATCTTGGTGATTGTATATGTATATCTCTCGGTATCACTGCCACCAGTCTGGAAAATGAGCCAGACGTCTCCTAACTAAACTATCCCTGTGGGAGAAAAAGTTAATTCAAAATAACCTATCTAGAAATAACAATATCTATCACTAGGTAGCTTCTCTCCAGTTGCTTAGATTCTTTATGGGTCATTTAGAACAGGTACAGACTGAAATGATTAAGATCATTTATTTTAGAGAAAAGAAAAAATCGTGCATAAAAATATTAAAGAAAAATGTAACAAAAACTAACAAAGGAACAGAGATTTTCAATAGTAAAACTAAATGGGGTAAAACAGGAAAAAGAGAACTTGTCTGAGGAGCAAGAGTCTTTAGAAATGAGTCCAAATATTGTAATCCAGCGGTCCAATTCTGGAGTTGCAATGACGGGGGTCAGAACACGAAGACGGCAGTTCAAGGTCAGCGAAAGTTGCGCAGAAGAAAACGGTTTCAGGACAATCCAGGACAAGTCAAAGACTTAAGACAAAAAGACTTCAGACTTCAGACTTCGGACTTCAGACAATCACTGAGTAGATGGAGGATGCTTTTAACCCCTTCTTCCTCCATGGGA
>CM070035.1:83710145-83720629 GCA_036250615.1 Ptychadena robeensis | reverse complement strand
ACAGAGCACCCCCCCTTGTAATTAGCCAAAAAGCCCCCTGTAGGTAGCCATAGATAGAGCCCCTCCCTTAATGGTAAACAGAAAGCCCCCACTTATTAGTAGCCACAGGTAATCACAAAGCCCCCCTTATAGGCATATTTAGGGGTTGTTGGTGATGGCACGTGGTTTTGCTTTTGGGAGTGGGATGGGCAGACATGAATGAAAAATAATACAGAACAGGAAGCAGGAAGGACAAGTCCCTACGCCACGGAGCAGGACTGAAGGGGCTAAAGAGCCGCACTTTGCCTACCCCTGCTGTAGTGGATGTTGAGATTCTTCATGTACTCACTGGCAGTTTTGCCAGGAACACCAGAATGACACACAGTTGGATCTTTCAGTTACCACAGTAAAATGTATATACATTCTGTGCAATTGGCTGCTTGTCTAGGGATGCACTTTTTTCCACATATGCTCACTGTAATATTTACAGCCTCAAACCTTTTTCTCATACAGCTTAGTTTTTTGGGTTGGAGAGTGTGTGAAAAAAGCTACCCCTCCTAGGAAATAAGCTCATAAATGACAATCGTGGGTTATACTCTCGTCAGGTTAAGCTTTTTTGCCTGCTAATTGATGGAATTCAGGCACACTATATTTTGCAGTTAAAAAAAGCTTACCCTATTGTTACCCAGAAATCAAAATGTCCATATTTGTACAGCTATTCTGACATTTATTTAAAACATGCTTATTTTTTAAGAATTATATCTGAAATATTGACAGTAGACCTTTAGCATTCTCTGAAACAGGCCTTCAATGTGCAGCTTCCTGAAAAAGATAGGTGTCTGTTTTTTATGAAGTCATTAAAGTGACTAATAAACCAATAAAGCTAATTATTTCTGAATTATGAGGTAGATAAAATTGCTGTCATTAAAGAATTTGCATTTTAATTATTGTCATTGAAGGCCAAGATGATGATGCTTATATTCAAAGTTGGATAAAAATGTTAAAACTAAAAATGTTTTAAAAACTTATAAAATATATTGAAACCACTGAATGAATGAAAAGCTGTATCATACAGAATGGGAAACCTTTCACAGGATTTAACCTAAAGTAGAAAAGTTTTAAGGCATATCTAAAGACAAAACATTTCAGAATGTAGATTTCAAATTTTTGTCAGGTTTTTAACAATGGCAGCCATATACATAATAATCCCCTTTTTTTTTGTCCTGGTAACTACTGTCATTGAATCAGTGAATAGTTAATGAGAATTCCACAATCTTACATGTCTAACTTTTCCCTACTATACAAATTAATAATTTATTAAATGTGGTATGACTTTTTGTGCGATTAACCCTTATTTTTGTATGCATGGTTACAGTGTTTGGGCTATATTTGCACTGTACACCAGCGGTTTCTGGATGTGCATTTGGCTGATGGGGCGAAAAGGAATAATTTGCATGGCTCCGCCCACTGTCCCAAAACGAGGGCTTCCACCTAAAGTTTTGGGATTTGTGCTGGATTGGGCCGTGTAAATACCTTCTGTTTAAGAAGGCTTGATTGTGCGATGAAATCTCCTGGAAATTCTTTTGAATGACCTATCCAGTATAAAGAACGTCAGTATGAAGAAAGTTAAACATAGTCCACCTCTATTGTTAAGGGTCCCCATACACCTTTAGATTTCTCTGTCATTTAGTTTTACCAAAACCATGTAATATGAGGGACTTTCTAAACAATCATGCCTATCTGTGTTCAATCGCAGAGGACCCTATACTACATAGTTGTTGGTAGATCTAAAGGAGAGAGATCTAAAGGTGTATGGCCAACTTAAGCTTTGAGTGTACTAGGCTTACAATGGGTTCCCTCTTGTCATACTGTGATTTTGTACGCTGTATGGTCTGCCCTTTCTTAATATTTCAGCTTAGCTTTGCCGAATAGGTTCATGACTAGTGCTGTTTAGTATAAAATTATACCTTTTACCCTTTTATTATAGAAAGTGAACAAACACATATAATGTATAAACACTGTATAGTGTTTTAATAAGAGAAAAAAGTTAAGCCTATTTGGCACTGTCGAAGATCTACAAGTAAGTTTTATAAACCAGCAAAATCTTATGTGCAGACAAAATTAAACAAAAAGTTGTGTTGTCAACATCTTTACCCATCTACTACACGCCTCCATAGGCAGTGAAGATGGTGACATCCCCACACTTACCAGATGGGAACAAATATGCACTTTGTGGGCAAAATGGCTATCTTCAAATTATTTTGCTACAGACGAAAGACACATGCACAAAAAACATCTTTGCTGTGTGGAAGCGGTATTTACTCAGAGAGCTTTCAGATTTATGAATTTATGTAAGCCTTCTAGTACAATGAATGATATGCTAGGAAGCAGTTATGGAATACACTGAGGAGACTAGAATTACCTTCCTAGATAGGGGCAGTTCTGCAGTGACCATCAGGGGTGTGCTGGACAAGTATGAATATTTGAATGATGACACTAAGTTAAGTTAATAGCATTCTTCTGGTTTTGTGTCATGTACTGAATATAGTTTGGCACCCACTAGGGGTAATAAGAGCAACATAATATAACCACTGGCCTGATAACTCTTTTTCCCAGAGATCTGGGGAACTTGATGGGTAACAGTACTCTCAATGTGGACAAACATTTGTGTATACTGTATTTTCATTACTTTAGAAATAAGGTTTTTCCTAAGCTTGGTGAGGTTACAATATCTAACAAACTTCGTGTTAATTATCAATGATGTCAGAGGAATTGTGAGCACACCCCTTTTTCTTTTGCCCTTGTGATACAGAAAGAGATTATTTATCACACTTCAAGTCAGCTGTAAAATCCATGCTATTATAATAATCACTTGAAGAAAAGGCAGCTTGAGAATGAAATCTATAGCCACACAGAATTTATCTCACATTTATTAGGTATGCCAGCCTTCATTCAGATGGTGTAGTTCTCCTCAGTATAGAATTCCTTTGGGGCTGCGAAGGTTATAGAACAATGGCAAGTGAATGCTGAATCTCACTGTTTGAATTTTAATGATCACTAGCTTGCATGTAGAGTAGGTTTCAAAGTATTTCCTGCGGCGTCAGGAGCTCTTTAATGGAGCGTGTGCATAACAAATCAGGAATTGTGCTAGAGTTAAATCTAAAAAACACAGATGTGAGCCACATAGCAATGAGTAGACATTTATGGAAATAAGATTACGGGAAGGTTTTAATGAAACTTGTGAATCATAAATAGTCATGCCCTTTCTTTTTGAATATGTTGCAGAAACATTTATACAGCATTTTTCTTTGCTGGAAAGATATTTAATAGATAGTTGGGTAACAAACCCTTTGAGTTTAATGGAATTTCTAGACACATTATGGCAAATGGTTGCGAGAAAAAAAAAACGCCAGAAAAAGTTTAGTTGCCCAATTTTAATGATATGCTTGTTCATAGTATATAAACATATCTAGACTATGTACATTGTATACAGACACAGAGGATAGTACAACATCCGCCGTATAACAAAAAAGTGTGAACTTTCATAGAACCAATTCTGCTCTGGCTGTTTTCCATAATGTAGTCCAGCATTCTTACCTCTTGAAATAGCAGATCCAACTAGTAAGCCTATTTAGGAAATTTGTGACCAGGAAATACATGTTCTTTTTTAGTATTTTATATATTTTTATCAGGCAGTAAAAGCAGAAGTAACCATTATGTTAATTAATTCTCATTTAAGCAAACACTTAGTGCATGCACGCTGAAACTGACTGAAGCTCTGCTTCACAGACCAAATGATGCTTTCTTTATTTCTTTAATATAGACAGTATATGGTACCAATCAAGAATATATGTTCATTCTGCTTTTGATCAGGTATACCGAACAGTAATCTTATTTTTTAAGCTAAGTTTCAACACTCAGTGGAATCCCCAACAGGTGATATCAACAGAATAATCTGAATCTAAATAGTGAAGAATACTTTAACTGCCATAAACGGTTGATTTTTTTTTTGTTTTACAAATTAGCTGATCAGTATTCAGTGCCCTTTATAATGTTACTGTTGTCATACTAGAAATAAACAGTTGTTTTAGTGCACTGCCCCAACACATTTTCAATGGCTTTTGCTGTTTGGCCTCTGTTTGAATTGGCTTAGTTGACACAGGATGGGAAGGTCATATGTAGTCACCTGTAGACTGTATTAGATGCTAGCTTCAACCCACAGTGGTTTAACATGTACTATACCTATTTTTCATTGTCTGAAGTTAGGGTTGTAGTTTTTAACAATGTGCACTTATCCTCCTTTCCTCTTAGCACTCCTCTTAGCACTGACATAAATGAACCCACTCTCATCTTTCACAGATTCATACTTAGGCTACTCCTGATCAACAGCGAACCACAGGGTCAGGGGCAGTTGGCAAGTGATGAGCAGCCAACTGCGCACAAAGATGCACAAATGCAACACAGTTGTGGTTTTGTGGTTGTGGAGATACTAGTTGGTTTACACCCAGCAATGTAGAGGTGGACATACAGGCATCAACTTTTGCTTGATTGGTCAACCAATTCCTTTCCAATGGCCTGTATGTATGCTTCACAGTATAATCAGATATTTGTACAATAGACGTAAATTGACCAACATGTCCGATTACTG
Organism: Ptychadena robeensis; assembly: GCA_036250615.1. Taxonomy (NCBI): domain Eukaryota; kingdom Metazoa; phylum Chordata; class Amphibia; order Anura; family Ptychadenidae; genus Ptychadena; species Ptychadena robeensis. The sequence goes on along the minus strand of CM070035.1, from coordinate 83,716,002 downwards.
CTCAATCAATATATTCAGTTTTCATTACACTTGGTTGACCAATTCAGGTAAAAGGATCAAAGGATCAGTTTGATGGTCAATTAAACGGACAAATTAAGCCATGTATTAACTCCTTAGTAGTCTCTGTGCATCAATCCCTGTAACTGTCTATTGGGTTATGCTCCAAATAGGAGACAAAGATAAGCTGTAAAAGAAATCCATGCAAATTGTATTTCACGGAGAGAATGGCTTAGTTGACTGCAATTTCTATGTACGGCCTACAAATGTACAGACTCTATACTCATTGGAGGTGGAAAGTTGATCGATCTTCCTGTGAAAGATCTTGACCCACTGTGGTGTTCCAAGTTAGGAAAATGCTTTTGCATTTGAAAAAAAAGTGACTCTTTGTGTGTATTGTCAGCTGCAGCCAGGCCAGATTGAGAAATTACTGTGCAAGCTATATAATGAACATGAAGCACAATGTTTAAGATACAAAATAAAGAATACTCCTTTTGTTCTATTCACTAGATCAGTCCAAGCCATCTGATGAAACTGCTTTACTATGGAATGTTATGAATCAGTTACAAGATTGTTTATACTATGAATGTATGTGTTAGTACAGGAAAATCCCTCCTCTTGCATTTCAGAAAGTGTAATTAACCACTTTACTGCAGAACACTGCCAATCCTTTCTACGGCACAATGTCTCATTTTTTACAAGCTTGTATAGCTTTGTTATTTTGATGGCTTAGACAATGGATATGTTACTATTAGAAAAGTATGAATCAGCATGGGAACTTCAAGACTCAAAGATTATTTTCAACAAGAGGATGTTTCCACTCTGATCAAAATAAAAAATAAAAATTCTTTCAGTTTATCACATAATAATTAATAATTCATTAAAACCTTGCTTTCTCCTCCCCAATGGTTCCAATCTGGCGTGATCTGGCCTGCTATAGCATTGATATTCCATAAGCACTTCTTTAAAGCCATTATGGGTTGATCCTTTCCACTGACAATCTTTTTTGTGCACTACTACTTTACCCCACCATAGTACAACTGTTGTAACATCAGAATTATTCGATAACTATTAGTAATTATTAGTTATCTGTTATACACAGGATCCCCAACACACAGACAACTTTATAGGCATAGCTTCCAACTATCCAGAATTCCTTAAACCCTCTGATATATAGAATGAAATGTAGTATTTTGTACAAAATTGTTATAATACACAAGCATTTCAGCCAAACTAACTCTTGCCAATATGTAAACAATAGTTATATTATGGACCTTCAACTATTATTTGGATGTGGTCTACCAACAAACAGACTTAAAGTGGGCATACAGGGGTCGATGTTTGTTCAGTCAATAAACCCTACCTCAAGTGCAGCGTGAGGATGTCACCACACATGCGCTAGAGTGTTTGGCACGTGAATGGGGAATTGATGCACACCACTCGAAGAAAGGCTGCCCAAAAATGATTTCCAAACATTTGATCACTGCGAATGTGCACAGTGATTGATTGCTTGGGAACTGATTGAAAAATCGATCTGTGTCTGCCCACTTTAATATACAGGTTGATACCCGCTCGATTGATGAATGCTCCTCAATTGGAATGTGAATCGATACGCACTACTTTGTGCAATCCATTCCCATTTGATACTATGGATGAGGACCCTGGTCTATATCCGAAGTAATAGCAATCAAATAGGAATTTACCATTTCGACCGAGCTTTCGATCACACCTGAAGAAAGGCTGGATGGAATCGATTGAACAGTCGATCAACGCAAATGTGCGCGGCAATCGAATGCTTGAAAATCGATTGGAGAATCGACCCATTACCTTAATGCCACTCCATGTTCATTCTGCTTTTTTTCATTTGGGAATGGTTTTGGTTTCAAATTCCTTTCTTCTCTGTATGTTGCTCCATTCACAGCTAGCTCAGTTAAAACTTTAACCTTTTACCTAAATTGCCACCTACAATTTGCCAAATGTTAGCCTTAATCCGAAGCCAGCCTTAATCCCTACTATTCTCGAAACCCTCTCCACCTTTCTCATGCTCATACATACAGGACTATTCACAAGCCTCCCTTCTTTTTTGGAATTTACTTACAAATGCCATTCAGCAAGGAAAAAGAGCTTGCATATACAGGTGAACCTCTAGATTAATTTGTTCCAGTAGCTGAGGCTCCTTTTGTGTTAGTGTATCTGTAATGGTAGTTCTAAATATATTTAAGACCCTCACCTCTTATAGTGTTGCACACTACCGCCCTCTCAGGCAAATGGTCCTGTATTGATTGGAACTCCAGGTACTGGATTCGTTCATGCCCCATCTCCAAGGCAAGGCAAGTCATCCACATTTGAAAAGTCCGCAAAACAGAGATAAAATTCCGAATGCTTTATTGTTCCAAAATTCCACCAGTACATACACAGCTTACAAGATGCAAGCTTTGGGGGGTCCTCGTCTCTAATGTATTTCACTCCATTTATTCGTAGTGATTATGAGCTCATAGTCTCAATGAATAAGCTTCACATAAATGGAGTTAAACTACACTATCTAGCCTTCACACATTTATCTAACCTTAAAAAATTATTAGAGAGCCAGTACTCTTAGAGACCGCTCCAAGTTTCAGTTAGCATAGGGCTTTGCTTATAATTGGTGTTTCCCAAGTCAGAGATTTGCTTACAGAGGGCCCACCCAGATATGGGAGCTCAGGCACACCCCTCCAAAATAGTAATAAGAATAAAAAGTTTTGTCCAGAATTAGCTATTAATATAAAAGTACAAAATATAAAAGTACACAACTAAATTTAAATACACACACACATGCGCGCACACACATGCTATTTGACTCATAAAAATAGTTTTACCCCAATGACTTATCACTTATACAAACTGCGATATAAAGGTTTCCGAATTGCATTCTGTCACAACCATGGCATGATGTGTAGAGGCAAGCAGAATTAATTATTAAATGTAAAGTTGACGCTGACTTGATGGGAGATTTACTGCTACTTTACTGTGTTTATATGGACATTGTAGCTGTCAGGTTATTTTACTACACTTCAGGGACTTCAGACAATTGCAGTGCTGATGGTGATGTTGGCAATTTCCCTATTTTTTGCTTTCATTTTCTTTCTTTCTTTATTTTGCAGGTCACTGCTAGAGGATTTGGTCCATTGTTGCAGTTTGCCTACACTGCGAAGCTATTACTAAGCAGAGAAAACATCCAAGAGGTCATCCAGTGTGCAGAATTCCTGCGTATGCACAACCTGGAGGACTCCTGCTTCCGTTTTCTACAGACGCAACTTCTAAACAATGAAGATGGCTTGTTTCTGTGTAAGAAAGACACCTCATGCCAACGTGTGCACAATGAAACTTTTCATTGTGAAGAGGAAACCATGGAATCTGAAACCTCAAAGATATCCTGCCCAAAGGAAAGAACACACCATGAGCCTTTTAACTTTGGTTCAGGTGAGAACGCTACAGACAGAAATGAAGTCATTTTGCCTAATTCCAATATGCAAAGGGATAATAAGGAAAGTTTAGACAAGGATCCTGTAATCCGCTATCCACGTTATAAGAAATACCAGCTGGCTTGTACAAAGAATGTCTACAATACATCACATAGTACCTCAGGTTTTCCAAGCACATACAATGAACATAACTCGGAAATGGGACTAAAAACAGGACTTCCTATAAGCCAGATTAAAAGTGAGCCGCAAGATGATGATAATGAAGAAGAGAGTGTTACACTTTGCTTGTCCGGTGATGATAGTGACATCAGGGATAAAGAAGGGGACGTTGAGATGGTTAGGGGACCGCCCAGCCCACCTAACATGGATAATTCAGTGTCATCTCCTTCCAGTCTAAGGACTTCATTTAGTAGAACAAAAGGGGGGGAATTTATAGACTCCCCTGGCACTTCCCATCAGCGCTTTGTCAGAAGTCCTTCATGCCCTGTGGAAAAGGGAACCGCTCAGGGTGACCATAAAACTGAATATATCCCTTTCACTGGGAATTTTGATTTGTCTAGTGAACCTCATAAAGATTCCTCTAACTTCCTCATGGCATCCCCTCTCCGGGGTTCTGGCTCTGATCTTACCTCTAAGCATGAGATGGAACTGGACAGGAGAAGTGTCATTTTCTCTTCAAGTGCTTGTGACCAAATAAGCACTCCGGTGCAATCGTATTCTGGTATGAGTTGCTTGGATAAAGAGTTTTCTGAGCATGTGCCAAAGGGTCTGTGGGCCGGAGCAAGCCAGTCTCTTCCTAGCTCTCACACCTTTTCCCACAGTGGGCTGGTAACAGACCCATTGCCAGGAAGGCTGAGGCCTAACACTAGCTGCCCAGTGCCAATTAAGGTATGTCCCCGTTCCCCACCTTTGGATACCAGAACCAGGACATCCAGCTCCTGCTCCTCGTACTCGTATGCAGAAGATGGAAGTGGTGGATCCCCTTGTAGCCTCCCTCTCTGTGAATTTTCATCATCTCCCTGTTCACAAGGCCCCCGTTTTCCACCCACTGACCATCAAGAAGCGTGTTCAATTGTTGACTCTATATATAACCAAGTCAGACCACAGATAAAATGTGAGCAGTCATACGGAACAAATTCAAGTGACGAATCTGGATCATTTTCAGAAGCAGATAGTGAGTCATGTCCTGTACAAGACAGAGGGCACGAGGTAAGAGATCTTCACATGTTGGTGTAACCTGTATATTTTTCTGTTGTAATTTAATATGTAGCTCATGAAACTTTAAGAAGTTATAAAGCAGAGTCAAAGCATGCATGTGGTGTACACATTTACAAGAATGAAGCTTTTTAGCAAAAAAATGTTTTTGCCTTCACAGTTTTCAGACACAATACTTCGTAGCAGCCAAGCGACAAGCAGCCGTTACCACCCCCATTCACAGTTTGCCAAGCCAAATTTCAAGTGAACAAACAGAGGAGTACAAATGTTCACCAACTAATTATTTGAGTTGTTAGACAATATTTGGCCAATTTTTGTTTTCCAAAGCCCATGAAATCTCAATACTACAATCACACATTGCTATGATTAGTGAAGCCACTTATAGCCACTTATAGACAAAGTGAGTAGCATTGACTGTTAGAAAAAAGGCAAGGACTAAATTGTAATAGCTATATGACCGATATTATAGCCTATATGACCGTCAAAGAATTTCTGAAACTGTAGGTCCTATACGCTATAAGTGCTCATTAATGCAGGAGCAAGCATAACCTGCAATCTGGTGCAAACCCAAATAAATGGTAATGCAGCACAAAGTAATTAATAAAGGAAAAAACATAGGTAATATCAGCTTGGTGTATATAAAACTAGGTGGCCAAAGACCAGTCTGATTGCCCATGCTGACTGCTGCCCAGCCTGAGGGTTGGACCATTGAGTAATTGAAAAAGGTAGCTTATTCATTTAGATCAGTGGTTCCCAAACTGGGGGGCAGGCCGCCCTAAGGGGAAACGGATATATTCCAGGGTGGCGCTGGTCCTCATTCCTAACCCACATGTTAATGGGGAGGTGGGGGGGCTCGATAATGTTCCCAAACAGAAAAGGGGGGCCCTGCAAGGAAAGTTTAGGAAACACTGATTTAGATCATGTGGGAGATGGCTTTTGTAATAGTGCAGTATAGTAAATGCGGATGGAGTTAATTGTCTTCTTTTCAGGCCTTTACCCTTCATGTCCTATGTTGATAACACTCACTAAAATACTGTATTTATGTTGTATATCATTACCTTTTGCAAACAGTTTTATATTGTGTGCTGTACAGCCCAAAGTATTCTATGTTCTACAGAAAATCATTTTGTTGTGGATAAATCTAATGTAATTCCCAGATAACAAATTATCATTAGGTACGTTTT
>CM070035.1:83683143-83693549 GCA_036250615.1 Ptychadena robeensis | reverse complement strand
AGCTCCACCTCTCTTCATGCAGGCTGTGCTGTGACAGCACAGAGCTGCCAAGCCGGTCCCTAGATGCTGTCCGTCAGGTCCCCCTAGCTGCTCAGGCCCTTACAGCGGCCCGAGCAGCTAGGGGGAACCAACGGACATACCCTAAGTGCTGGCACACAAAGGGTGCCGGCCAATTTTGATCAGATTTTTCAGCCGATTGACCACGTGTGATGACGTCATCATGCGCGCTCGATCGGCAAAAAAATCGGGTCACAATCTAAACATGTATGGGGGGCTTAACTTGAAGTTACCAAACCAGATATTAAATAGCAAAAGCTTTTGAACCAACGTTTTCTTTTGCACCACTTTTTGTGCATCATGTTTGATGTGGGTCGGGGACCCGTGGGGGGGCAAACGACCATTTAACAGGGGTCGCCATATTCACTGAAGGCTAAGAAGCAACAGCTCTGATGCCCACAAGCAGAGTGGGAAGTTAGGAGGGAGGGGACAATCTACATACCTGATGGTACCAGGTACCAAAGGAGGTTTCAAGCAGTGTCACTTCAGGAATTTGGAAAGCTGGTGAAAAGGTAGCAGCAACTGGGGTGGAAGTGATACAGGGTTGGGTAAGATGGAAAGTTCTTGACTGAATTACTGAGTCATTTTATTTTTAAGAGCATGTATGTCCCCATGTGATTTTCTTTACTGATCACTAGCAAAACATAGCATTTTATAGTTCTTTTTGCCATAGGTGATAAGTTTTGTGTTAGAAAATATGAACCCATAATTGGTTCAAAGACCAGAGCTTAGGAAACTGTATGAATTCCCTCTTCTTACATGTGTTTTGTCATTTACATTGAACATCAAAGCACTTTACAAAATGTATTATTTATTCATCTGGCAAGCAAAACCATTTTCAAATGAAGCACTTAATACAAATGATGATTCCCATGTTGTAGGGAAACGAAACCAAATACAATCTGACATTTAACAAGGATTGTCAGTTTCCTAAAATCTAGTTTTAAATAAATAAACAATTATCTGTAATGAAGGGGGCTATAGTGTATCCACCGGTATATCTAACATGAACATCCCAGTAGATTGGCTGCTGGCTTAAAGTAAAGGTTTGACTTTCCTCCCATTTAGTTTTACTTCTCTGTGCATTTCTGTCTTGTTTCTATGATAACTTCATAAGATGGTTGATTAAATCACCATCTAATGTGTTTTATGAAAATAAAATGCTACGTTTGGCTTATACAGCCAAATAAAATAACACTTTCAAGATTATTGCCTGTCAAGTAAGAAAAGAAAACTTCGCTTTATTACTCTGCTCTGTCTGTATGGGAATAAAAAGCATAGGCAAATGAAAATGCAGGTCTCTGCCCCCATTTGGTAATATATATGAAATCCATATTTATGACCGAGTTGTTATTGGAAGGCATGTAAGATGTGCATTTAATATGTGGTGTGGCAGACCACAGTTTAGGATATCATTTTCTCATGTACTGGATGTCCTGTATTTAAGGGAATGTTCGTGAATTGAGAACAGTGCCATGTGTTTTTTTTGGTTAAGCAGGGCAATGAAAATGCTTAAACAATCTATTATCTCTATCAGTTGATGTCCAGATTTGTCCATAAACATCCATTATAAAAATCCTTTCATTTTACTTATGACTTCATACAAGTTTATAGTGAACTCCTTGTGTATGAAGACACCTGCTGATGCCCGCTGTGCATGAGCTTGTAGTTCTCATTCACACAGCTACATACTGTATACTCCCTTAAAGGAATTGCTGGAGTATTCCTAAACCTATTTTACAAATACTGTACTTCATTCTAACTATTCTAACCCATGTCATATAACGGTGTCCACAGTACACACTCTTTCTGATTGGTTTGTGCGGCTTTGATGGGAAATAGCGCAGTGTTCATCTGCTTACTGTAAATACCGCCCAGGTGATGAATTGCTAAAGCATATCTGTGCAGTAGAAGAACTTTATGTATTTATGAAAAAGAAGAGAGATCCAATAATATTTCATGACTTAAGCATCCATCTGGTTGCTGCATAACATATATATTGAACCTACTGTCTGTATATAGGAAGCATACATGCATTTAAAATAGAGGATTTATAAAAAAAAAAAGTTGCATATGTAAGAATGAAATTATTTTATTTGTTATAAAGCTTAAAACAGAAAAATAGGGTGTATTATTATGTTTCAGCTGTTCATAATCCTGAGCCATGCTTTGAGTGCCTTTTTGAGAGCAGAACAACTTAGTACAGAACCCTAACATTGGAATAATGGTTCCAGAATCATACATCAGTGAGTACTAAGCAAGGGTTACTTCAACATTATTACACAGTCAGAGCTCATTCTCAGTAGTTACAGTTTCATACACAGGTAAAACAGGAAGAAAACTCTACATGTTGCATTTTGATTCATTGGCCAGCATTTTACCATTTCAGTCTTGCCAAAATACAGCAAATATTTCCAGAAAAGCACGGCAATGTGCATGATTTTATTCAATGTTACCTGTATCTGATGAGACTAGTTCTTCAATATTATTTTTTTTACTTTCCCAGTTTTTCTTTACTTAAAAGGCGGTGGTCACATTATTCCTCTATGTTCAATGCTGCATGTGTTTGAAGCAACCAAAAAGACATAGCCATAGTCATCAGTTTGTAGAGATACTGTATGAGGCTACACTTTTATTTCTAATTACTGTTTAATTGTAATAGACCTATATTGGGAGAAAAAACAGAGAAGACCTTTCAATTGCCGAAAGGCAAAGTAGTAATGTCTATATCACAGCCGTTGGTGGAAATACCATTAATTACCATTGCTTCCATTAAGTATGAGCGTATTATAGACCAAAAGCACTCACGTGTTCTAGTCCTTGAATGGAGAAAAAATGAATATTAAATATGGTAGCTGGGTAGACATATGTATTTCACATTTACACGTACTGTATGTATAGTATGACTTGTTGATATTGTCTTTTTATACTGAACACAGAAACCATTACATTAAACCGAGAAAACCAATTAAAGGTCCGCTTTTCAATCAATCTGTGATTATCTACTCTGAGATGAGGTTACACCTTATACTGTATAAAAGCCTGGGTGGTTTCAAGCATAGTTTCTGTCTAGCCATTTCTTTTTGGTTGCCTTCTACACACATCAGTTGTTATCTTTCTGAGACAACTGGAAAGGAGCTACATGTTCCTATCCATTCATAGTAACCAAAGATGGAATTTCTGACCTGGTGGGCTTCTTCCCACCATATAATATGACATCACAGGAAGTCCTTGTATTCCTATGACATGCTATGTTCACAGCTAGACAGCTGACAAGGTTAACCCTTCAATTGCTCAGCTAAAATAGTTCTAATGAGAATCCACACGACACTCAAAGGACTAACAGAAGGTACAAGAAAGAATAATTAAAGTGTTTTCCGTGTGTTTTTTGTTTTTTTTTTTGCATTCACCTTCTCTCCTGTTATGTCCTATATGAATCTGAAGAATCATATTTGGTTACATAGTTCTACAGACAAAAGCCTTAACTATTCACATATAATGGTGACAATTGACATTACTATGTATAATGGGGTTGTAAAGCAAATGATATGAAAAAAACTCGTCCTAGTCCTAAAAAAAGGCCTTCCTGGCACTACATTGGGTGGGTGGAGGTTTGAGACTTATTAGATGACTTACTAAAAAGATGCACCCAACAAATGCTGTAGGTATAGATTTTGAGCATCTAGGGGTGCCAATACTTGCCAGGATGGTCTCAAAAATCCAATGGTTATGGCTGGATATGATGAATTCTAACACCACAAGGATACCCGTCTATTTGCCAGGGAGGCTACCCATTATAGTCATGGACAAATAGGAATTTGAGGGAGAACCTTAGGATTATGCTCCCACCCTAGGAGCTGCAGGCATACTCATTATCTGCAGCAGTTTCTTTAAGCACTTACCTACATTTCAAATTGTGTCTCCGTTTTTTACTTTAATGTTGTCTCTTTATTAATTTTAGTGATAATATTAGAGATAAATAGGCTGTAGACACAGATCTTGTTCCTGACAGGTATTATGCTGTAAAAACAGACCATAACATCAGATTTCAGGGCTGCTTGAAGTGATTGGTTCTGCGTTGATTTTTTTTCTTTATGCGATCCTTTTATCTTTCCTCATTTCTACTTTATGAAAGTAGAACAACAACACTCTACTATTTCTACTTTATGAAAGCCTAAAACAGTGGCTTTGACCTATCCTGACCAAAGCAACACCCTCTCCACTCTTACCCAGTTTACTCATGTCATGGCCTTGATCAAATCCTCAAATCCGCTGGATACAAGTGCATCTATCATTTCTTTTGCCTTACAAGCTCCAAACTCCATAATCAAACAGGGTTTTCTCTCAGTGTATGCAAGTGGAGGCCCCCTACCTCCATTCCCCTCCTCCCCAGGTCAAACAGAATGGACAGTTATCACACACACATCTACCTGTAAAATCCTCCGTACCTCTCATAACTGGTCAATGACTGTAACAGGTTACATCAGGTGTTTTTTCTACATACTTTTTACACAGGTTCTATGCGATGTAACTTAATTCAATGCAGCATTTTATTGTACTAGTTCTTAAGCTTGTCTTATTTTTATTTTCTAGGTAACTGTGTTTTTTTTCTTGTGGTTTCTTGTAAAGGAATAAAAAGAATAAATAAAATGAGCTGTTTACGCTTACTATATGTTACTAAAAGTTTTTACCTTTTTTGAAAGAAAATGCAATGCTATGAACTAATGAATTAAAAATGTGTAAATACAGTATTGTGCAAATTTCATTTACCTGAACTGCTAGTGTTAACTTTTTTTTGTCTAGACACCATCTCTGTTGATGAAATAAAGACATATCATTATTTACGATCATGTTATTTATATTGTTGTATGTCTAGAAGTTGTGTGCTGTTTATTGTGTAATGTTCTTTAAAGCTCAGTGCTGTGCAGTAACACATGGCGAGATTTATGCTGTAGTTAAGCTAGCCATACATGGTTCAATTGACATCAAATCGATCATCAATTCGATCAAAGTTTTCGATCATTAAATCGTATGTCGATTGTAATTGAATCGAAGTACACACCACATTGAGTATGCAATCAAAGCCCGACTTCGATTGAATTTAATCGTTTTTAAACGTAGAGTAATCAAAAAGCGATGGTCACAGAGTGATCAAAAAGGGACCATTGATGTTCACAGAGTGATCAAAAAGGGTCAAATGATGGTCACAGAGGGATCAAAAACCCATAAATCATATCTTTGCATTTTAATCCAGTACATTATAATCGTGGCAAAAGGACACTGGGTGACACACATTACATTAGGAGATGTATTTACAGAGATCGCCATTTGCATGCTTGTGTGTCAGTGAACAGACACATAAGTCATTACAATGCATGCTTGCATGGTTTAAATGACTGTATTGCATTTCCCTCCTCCCAGAAGTTACAGTATGCTAATTGATTGAATCGAATCTCAATTGGACAGGTCAAACAACAGTACAAAAAATGAGACACAATGTGGGGACAATCAATCAAAATTTTCCTACTGGTCCGATCAAATTTCGATCGAGCAAAATGACAATTAAAATCGAATTTCAACGATCGTAACATGTGGACATGATTCAATTTTCAATCGACCGACTAAAAAAATTGATCGAATTACATTGATTGTACAGTCAATTGAACCATGTGTGGCTAGCTTTACTAGAGATGGTCTCACAACTCGCAAAGGCCCTGAATGTGGTGGTGTAGGGGAGGGTATTAAACATTTTTTTTATGTATTGATCTAACACATAGTTTTTACATAAATTAAGTTCCAAATTCAGAATTGGTCCTGAAATGTTTGCTTTGTGTTCTTTTCTTTATTGTATTTGTATATTAAAAAAATGTGCAAAGCAGCACGATGTATGGGTGAAGAAAAAGTAGGCTTCATGTTCAAGGCAACGGGGACCAAACTCAGAAACAAAATACAATTTAACAAGAGAAAATCATTTGAAAACAATAGAAACAATAGAAAAAAATGATCGAATCATGTCCACATTATAGCCTACAGAGTAGTGTACAATGACTGCGATGCATGAAACCAACCAGAAGACAAGGGATATCCCCCAAGGTACCAAAAGTTGAAGCAGGGTTGATATTAAACTAGGTGGGCAGTTATTGGTGGTAGTCATTGACATCTAAACATTTAAGAAGCTATTCCCATTCAGAATTTTTGTGTTATATGGTTTCCAACGCTTGTAGAAAGCAAGTGAACTGCGTGGAGAGTTTTGATCCAGAGCAATACAGCTCCTTGTACAGTACCTTGGTAATTTGGGTTGATACCTGAGAGAGTATGGTGGGGGGAAGAGGACATCCATTCATGCATTATGGTCCGTATCTAGTATTTACCTGCAGGTTGTAGGAATAGACATGGACACTATAAAGCTTAAAACGCACCTAAACTCAAAAAAAAAAAAGAATGTCAGGAGGAAAGAGGGGGGGGGGGGGCAAGATATCTCCTCACAGGTAACGATTTTAATTTTTTTATTCACATATTGCTCAAATAATGGGGTGTTGACTAGCTAGGGGAAAAAGTTTGTCTGGTGGGTTTAGGTGCACTTTAACCTACATATCTATCATATACAATTTGGTTTTAAAACTGGAATCTTTGCTTCATGAAAGTTCTCATTTATCTTACCAAACTACTTTTATACAGATATCTCTGAATGTGTCTGACCCCTACCATCCTATAGGTCTATACTTACGTGCCAACAATCCTGTCAGATGCAACATAGCCTGTGAGAAGTTTAAATCTTGTCTGGTAATGTTAAAAAAAATACCATTTATTCCTCATCAGAAGACAACCCAATGATGCATGGCCTTTCCAATCCAAAAAAGGGATTTTTGTGAAGATACACAGAACAAGTTGCCCAGTTAGAAGTTGGATTTTATCTCCAGTGTGCAGATTCTCTACTTGGAAGCTGTTTGATTTGAGCCTGGGGGACAGGCGTGAATTGTTCCAGCAGCTCTGGCTCCACATACAGGGACACAAAACCCTATAGCAGTGATGGCAAACCTCTTGGAGCCTCTCTGTGTGCACCCGACCTAGTAGCCAACATAGAGGCTGATGAAGGAAAGAACTACAGCCCATTGGCTCTCAATGCTTTTAGTTTTCTTCCCCCTCTCTTCTGATTGCACATAGCACCCCATACCCTCCACTAGTAGAAGACAGAATGATAAGAGAAGGGAAAAGAATTCTCACAGGTTAGAAGTTGTAGTTCTATTACAGCTAAAAAAGGCAGCAGGGCATGGTGGGTACTGTAGTTCTTTAGCAACTGGCAGAATGTAATGCTTACAATTGTAGTTTCTTTACACAGCAAGTTGGTTCCTCGCCTTTTGTACTATATATGAACCACAAGTAAGCCATCATCCCCATGTGTGACCTCGTGGACATAGACATCATTGTAGAGTGAAAGAGCCCTCAATCTTATCCTATACTGAAACTTACATAGGGCCTTTTTCTGAGGCTATATGACTGTGTAACATTGACACAGAATAGAGACTTTGTGGTAAAAATGGGGGGCGCAAATAATGCAAACTTTATTTTTTTTGGGGGGGGGGGGGGGTTTACACACGTTTTCAGCTGATATGTGTATAAAGGGGGTATAACATACCAAGAATGCTGGCACGTTCCCTTCTGTGGATATTTCTCATGTTTTTCTTGAGTTAGTAGAAGCCTCCTTTAACAACATTCAGCTCTTGTTTGCATGTTGAGGGGTGTCTGGTGTTCATTTGGCCTACAGCTGCAAATGTTAAGGGTTGGAGTCAGTTTTGGAGGAGATGTTCTTGGGCACACTGTATTTTAGTGTCCACATATGAGTCTAACCCTACATGATTCAAAAGACAGAACCTTATGACTGAATGTCAGCTCAGAATAGGTGAATGGAGGTAGTAGATGCCAGTATGGAGTGTCTTCAAACCAAGTAAGTATTGCTCCGACTGAGACAGAACCAACAGCAACAGTGACCAACACAACCTACTGTATAGAAGTTTTTATTCACAGTACGGACATTACATTGTAAGTCATTACTTAAACTATGTAATTTATCTGTGATCACTTCCTTCTAGTATCTTGTCTAAGTGTAAGCTGACATGTAAAAAAAAAGAGTCACTTTTGGATAAATGACCATTTCCATGGGAAAAACACATTTTCTCTGCATAATTTCTATTTCGGCACCATTTGGGCAAATATGCAAAAGCCTGTCTTTAGAATGAAGCATTTGTCCACCTGGTATTTTCCTTTTCAATATCAATACATTTGCTACCCACAGAGGCCCCTAAACCATCATTATTGTTTGAAAGCAAAAAAAAAAACAAACACAATAAAACCACAAAAAAAAAACATTTTATTTTATAATTTTAAAAAAATCACAGAAATAAAGAAAAAACTTTGGCTATTCTTACTTCTATAGCACAAGTAGGCACAGTACATATACAACTACAAAACATAGAAAACCGTTTCAAGACTGGGTCTACTTTCAATGAAAATAAATTAAAAGACATTGTCAAGTTTTTCTTGCCTTCCACAAATTTTTGTCAGGTCATGGAACATTTGGTCTGCTATGAGAACAGGAATAGATGGTAAATGTTCCTGTGACAGCTGTCCAACAGGGTGAATGGGTGACCTGCACCAAGCATGCAGATACTCCGCTAAGTTCTTGTTCCAAGACAAAGATTCAAAAAGTATACAAGTCAGAAGCCAGGCAACTAGTTTTTTTTTTCTTCTTATCATGGATTTCCTTTACACATTCCAGCTTTTGTTGATCAAGATTTAAGTGTAAAAAACTTGGAGTCAGTTTTGTCATGTCTACATTTAACACTTACGACTATAATAATAACACACTGAAATATGTAGAGAGAGTTCTTCTCTGGCATGTATCATTCCATAGTCTCTGAAAGTGACATTCACATTGAAGATATTTCGGTTACAATCAGTTATTCTATAGGTCTGTCATATCTCTTCTAATACAATGTCCAAAAGACTTTACATCAATGGGCCTGTGCTCCAGAACTAAAAGTATGACATCAGGTACAGCATGATGATGTTATTATGATGCTCATTTAAAAGACAATATATATATATATATATATAAATAAAATGTGGTTTATATATATATATCTCTCTGGTATAACCAAAACGGCTTATTTTACAGTTTATGTTAACAGAAGCTTATGGCGGTATCACTTGGCTAACAATGTTAATATCACCTGAGAGTAGGTAAGTACACAGCAAGCAGCATTCTTATTGGCTGGTAGTTCTGTATACTCTAACAATAGGCTTCTAGACAATATTTACCTTTTATCATTAAATCCAAGACATTTCACATTCTTAGGAGACCCGTGTTTTGAATATGTAGTGCCACCAGTTTTGGGACCTTAACATGACATAGAACAACATCAGCATATCGGCATTCATTTGTAGATCAATGTTCATATGTGACACTCTGTGTGATTGTATGTTCTCCACGTGCAGAGTATAACGTCTTCTATATATATGTATGTGGTGACACTTTCATACATCCCACATATGAATCTTCACTTGCTGGGAATGAAGCTGGTCCACTAATCAGCGACTTTTGTTGGTGTTTAACCTTATGCGCTCACTGTCCTCTTACTTATATGAGTCATTATTTTTTCATGATAGAAGAAAGCTCCAGAAGCATGCTCTGAAAAAATACAATATGAGAATGTTACACTTAATATAGATTTATTTTTATAGAGGATACAAACATATAACATTTCACCATTGTGTGTGTAGTTCATTGGTTAAAAAGCAATGCATACAACGGAAGATGACCTCTAAGGGCCATTTCACACTATATGCGTTGCAGTGTGTTTTTAAATGCACATGTATTTTTACCGCATGGGCATAGACGTCTCGATTTTCTGTTCAATTTTAGTGCAATGGTTTAACAAAATAGATCGATCGCGCAATCGATTGGATACAAATTGATGCATGTTCAAAGTGTCCGATCGATCAATTTTGCCCTAAATCGTATGTAAAATCGATCGTGCACGGATCCGTTCTGTTTGAAAAATTTAGTCGAGTGCACATAAATCGAGTGCTGTTAGTTGTCTCATGCGATCGTTTTAAGCGATCCATCTATGATTCTATGAAAATTACCTTTGTTTGTGTGCTGTTGGTCACTGGCCATCTGCTTATATCAGCGCAAGCCTCCATTACGCTCCTGTGGATGCAGATGGGCTGCATCAGCATTAACCTGACCGAGGCGAGGAACCATTGATTGGGAGCTCTGGCGGGCTGTTCAACTGGTTCAACGCAGGGATTTAATGGATAGTGGAGCATATGAATGTCCCACGGGGGGG
>CM070035.1:83672093-83682530 GCA_036250615.1 Ptychadena robeensis | reverse complement strand
CGTGCAGCATTCATATGTAGACCTTGTTTTCCCAATCAATATTGACAATTTTACTGATGTCGGACCGCCAAAGTTGATTAGGAAAGCTGACTCAGCATGTGACCACAACACTTGTGAGTTGCTATGACCTATGCTTTAACAGTTAGGTTTTGGGGGCCGCATGTGAAGGACCAAGGGGTGGCCGAATAACGTCCAAAGGGCCACATGCGGCCCCCAGGCTGCAGGTTGGGCACCTAGGGTCTAGGCTTTACAGGCGTCCTCCTGTGGCAGAAAGTGTTAATGGCGCTTTAAAGCATAGTCTATACCAGTGTTTTTCAACCACTGTTCCGCGGCACACTAGTTGCCTGGTGTGCCGTGGGTTTTTGACCCCACCCTCGGCCCTCCTATCTAGCTGCCTCTTATAGTATAAGTCTTATACTATAAGAGGCAGCTTGATAGGAGGGCTAAGCAACCGCATCCTCACAGAGCCGGTCCGTGTATAACACGGATCGGCTGTATAAGTCTTATACACGGACCGGCTCTGTGAGGATGCGGTTGCTTAGCACGTCCCTACAGACCAGGGGCGGTGTTTTTGCTCTGCTGGTACGCATCTGCGTTCCAGCGGGGCACCTGCTGATGACGTACTTCCGACGGGGACGATTTTTTTCATGAAACAAGTGTGCCTTTGCCCAAAAAAGGTTGAAAAACACTGGTCTATACAAACGCTTTAAGTCATTAAAGGGGGCTGTAAGAAGCTCTGCAAAATGCTGGAGACGCAGTGGAAGTCAATGTCAATCAGTCAACCAGAAAATGTACCACCTGATTAAAGAAGGTCATCATTTATTTCAATTTTAAACTTGCTGCAAGGTTGTTTACTGGTCGCTGGCAAACGCCAATGTAAATGAGCCCTAAAGGTGATTTGTTTAAAAAATACATGTGGCACACATGTGACATGACATACGGTGGCTGCTAATGGTACATGAAAGGTGATTACCCATGAAAGAAATGATTAGACATGCAAAATGGAGACTTGTTGACTGTGAGTTATTTGTAAAATCCCTGAACATGATGGTATCACCTCACAAACTGCTGGAGATGTAGGAGAAGCGATGTGAGAACATTACAAAAAGAGGAAGAATTGCTCTAGCACATTTCGTTTTTGTATAAATTAAGTGAAATAAACTAAGTAGAAATGTGAATGTAGACTTTGAAGTTAATGTATGAAAATACTAAATATGCTAGAACAATACTTTTTGTTCTCGCAACTCTTCTACATCTCTGGCAAGTTTGGTGATAATACCATGTTTCGGGGGGTTTGCAAGTTACTCACAAAGTCAGCTAGTCAAATAAAAAAAATGTGACCATCTCTAATGCAAAGTGAAAACTAGACAAGAAAAAATCAAATCAAAAGCTTAAATCCATCAAATCACTTACTACTTCAGACATAACTATGAAAATAATCAGAATACCAATGCAGTCTATGGGTCTCCATACACCTTTAGATTCTCTGTCAGATTTCCTTTAGATCTCCTTTTGTTTTCCCAAAACCATGTAATATGAGGGACTTTCTAAACAATCAAGTCAACCTGTGTTCACAGAGGATGATTAAATGTTACATAGTTGTTGGTAGATCTAAAGGATATCTGACAAAGAGATCTAAAGGTGTGTGGCCAGCTTAAGGCAGTGGTTCCCAAACTGGGGGACGCAAAGGTATTTCAGGGGGGCACTGGCCCTCATTCTGAACCTGTGTTTGAAGCGGGGTGGGAATTTCAGTCAGTGACGCCACTTCCTGTCAGTTTTCCCTTAATCAGAAAGTGAAAACTTGACAGATAGGGAAGGAATCATGTTATTAATTTGTTGATCGCTATTTGTTGATCCTATTGTTATCTTTTCCTTTTTTATTCCTTAATAAAAATACAGTTTTAAAAAAAAGAGCTTACAACGGAACTTTGTGTTCTCGGCCATTGAATATCCTTCCAGTTGATTTGAGGCCCGAATTCCATTGACCTCTTTTCTGTTTTACAGTCTGGATGGGCTATCTGACATATTCTGTGTCATTCTGACATCCCTCCTGTCCTATCCACCCAAGTGTTATGGGCATGTGATATTAGAGGCAGGGAGCAGAGGAGATGTAGCAGGCTCGGAAATCAGGAAAATGGGAGGTAAATATAATCTCATTTCGGACGCAGTTGTGGCATGGTTTTTAAAACGCAGTAACCAGTAAATTTTTTCATGAACTGAACCTGCAGAATTAGGACCACATTCGATATTTTCCATTGGTTATGCAACTTCTGAGATTTAAATAGAAATATTTTGGATGGATGAAAAACCACACAGAGTTCAGTCACAATTTATCTCAATAGACGCTCCATTTTGTTGCTGAAAACAATCATTTGTGAATATTTCCAGCAACAGTAAAACAAGGATTGCTGACCACTGTGGGCTGTTCAGGGGACAGGACAAGCAAAAGACATCATCCACCATAATAAACCATAAAGGTTGTTAGCAATTCATTGTTTATAGTTCCCTCTGATTAGACTGCTACAGTGGAAGGCTGGAAAAGGACTATACAAGAAGGTAGATTTTGATGAATATATAGGCGGAGTGTGGTTCTACATACAAAGGGGGACTTTATAAATGTCTACTTCAATAGTAAGGCACACTCAAGGTAAACGTTGACCATAATTGATTCTTTTGGATGCCTGCCTCTTCTGTCCTTCCGCTAGTTCTTCTATTGAAGGCACACCTAGGATCCAATGTGGATGCTGGGCATAACCTGAATGAGGAAAGCGAAGCTTCTCAACAATATCGTCTCCTTATGCACAAACTATTACTATATTATGGTAAATTATCTGTTCCTACATTTATGTTCTAGTTACTCCCTACCACCAGGTATTTTGTGATGGCATGTATCTATGGAATAAATGCAGGGTCAGTACTAGATCAGAAGTCTGTAAAGTGGATAAACCACTGACTGTCTGCCTCTACTTGCCATTGACATTCTGCGCCCAGATTGGGGAGGAGGAGTTATACTGGAGCTTTCTTCTCGTCTCCTTGATTCAGATCCTGAACCGTTCCTTGAATCAGAGCTATCTGGATCACTAGCCAGCCTACTTTCTGAAAGCCCTCTTGAAGTGGAGCTGACTTTCCGGTGTCCACTATCTGCAGAATCACTTCGGTCTTCAGCAAAGTCCTTGCAGCTACTGACTCTGCTGTATTTGCGCAGAGCAGATGGAAGCTCCATATGGCTGGAATGGAGGCATGATCTGAGAGGGTGCACTGTACTGTGCCTTGCTTGGTCTAAAGACTGATGACTTTTAAGGCAACTCTTTGATCCCAAACAACTATTGCGCTGAGATTTCTTATGCGAGTCCTCACTGCTTGAGGAGAGATTTCTCTTCTGCAATGTAGAGACATTCTGTTCTTCCCTTTGCTCTGCAAGATTCTTATCAGTTGGAGTCCTGCTCATAATCTGTGTGTGATATTGATCAATGTGATTGCTCATTCGGCTCTGAAAGTCCACATATCTAGAGTCTTGTTTACAGAGCATGCTGTGATGATTTGTGTTAAGGTGATCCACACTCCTGCTGTGCTTTTCAGTAGCTATACCCTTACCGTAATGACTTTCCTTATTCATCATTTGTACCTCCTTAAATCCTGGAGCTGGGGGAAGATAGGCGGGTAATCCAGAGTCCATTTGCTCCTCAGGGATCAGTTTATAACTACTTGAAGACAAAGGTATAATCTTGTTCGGGGAGGAATTGCTTAACATGCAAACCTGCTGCACAGAGTTCTTTTTGGACTTACAAATACTTATTTCATCTTCTGTAACTTCTGAAAGATGTTTGCCATACAGTCCCTGTCTAATCTTCTTAATGCCTAGATGAAAGATTTCTAATATATTGAGAAACAATGACACAGCAGCAATGCTGTGCATAAAAACCATGAAGATTGTTTTCTCTGTTGGCCTAGACACAAAACAGTCTACTATATTGGGACATGGAACGTGTGAACATTTGTAAAGTGGATTAAGGTCAAATCCATACAGCAAGTACTGGCCCACCATAAATCCAACTTCTACAACAGATCTGGTTAGGATATGAAGCACATAAGTCCGTAGAAGGGAACCTCTAAGTGGAGCTTTGTTCACTTTCTTTTGTTCTTCTAATTTCCTTAGCTCCTTCTCGAGTCTCCTGTGTTCATCAATAACTGTATCTAACTCTTCTAGTTCTGCCCTGATTTGGGCCTTTTTCCTCTGCCTCTCTTTCTCCAGGGCCCTTAGTCTATAAAGTGCATGGCCCATATAAACGAGGGAAGGAGAGGATACAAAAATGATCTGCAATACCCAATACCTTATAAGAGAAATAGGGAATGCTTGATCATAGCAGACATTTCTGCAACCAGGCTGTTCTGTGTTGCAAATAAATTCTTCTTGTTCATCATCCCAAACATCTTCAGCAGCTACACCAAGCACCAGCATGCGAAATATGAAGAGAATGGTGAGCCAGATCTTCCCCACTATGGTGGAGTGAATGTGAACTTCTTCTAGAATGCTTCCCAGCAGGTTCCAGTCACCCATTTTCACGTTCTCATGCCTGTAACACAATAGGAATAGATTACTATACCACCCATTACATACTTTGTCATACCTACTCCACCCAAATCTGTAAAAAAGAAGTCGCTATGTACAGTCATAATAATATATATACCGTTGAGGAAAAAATTATTAGTCCCCCTTATGAAATTAGACAACACTCTTGATTGATCTTGAAAATTACCTTAAACAACAAGTGTTTGTTAATTTGGAAACAAATATGCTATAAAAAACATAGATCACGGAGTTTAATTAGACTATTTTATTGATACACCAAGTTATAACAAGAAAGGGGAAAAATTTGTCAACCAAAGATATTAGTCCCCTGGCCACTCAGTGTAGTGAGACACAACTGGAAACAATCTCTTAGCGTAGTGTCTTCTGGATTTTGTCCCATTCTTTCATTGCAAATTGTTATAGCTAACCCAAATTGCATGTCTTGTCATTGTCTAGTTAAAAGACCAACCGATGACCTAAGCCTAGACTACGAACAGTAACATTTGTGCATATTCTCCCTCAACTGTTAACATAAGAGCAAGATTTCAAGAACTCTGGAGAGAAAAATAGTCATAGATGTCAACAAGGAGCCAAGAACATATGACAATATGTTTGTTGCTGACCTGGCCTCTTCTGGAATTGATGTTTTTATGTACACAGTAGTAAGGGCTCTTTTTTATGGTGGGCATCAGGGCCCTTGTCCTAGAAGAACCCCTTTACTCAAAGAGCATCACATCACAGCCCGAACATTTGAAAGGTAAAGAGGAGGTTTGGAAGTCTGTGCTTTGGTTTGATGAGACTAAACTGGAGCTGTATGGGCACATGGATGTTGCTTATGTTTGGGACACAGTTCCCACAGTTAAACATGGTGGTTGGAGCATCATAATATAGGTATAACATTTACATATATATTCAAGTTATTATGTATCTGACGGCAATATTGTGTTATATTCTCCATTTTGTATTTATGCTCCATTAGACTGAATAAGGTCAAGTAAAGGACAATAATAGGTTTAGTTTGTCGATATATCCAACTTAAAAACAAGAGGCATCCTTGTTTTCATATAGCAGGAGATAAAGAGCATTATTGAGTGTGGCTGTGGTACACACCATTGAAAGAATCCATGATTGTATGGAATACATCATTTAGGAATGATGTATTCCTAAATTATATGTGTAACGTTTTAGGTTTGGATATTACTAATTGGTTTTGTGTTATGTTAGTGGACATCTTCCTCAATAGAACAAGATTCAGGGGAAAAAGTGCCTGCGTCTCCTGTCCGTGGAAACGGCAATCACTGTAGCTCCCACAGACACAGAAACAGCAGGATCGGCAGAGGGAGAGCAGAGGACTAAGCAGCCTCCTGCCACCCTCCTGCTGATCAGTGAAGAGGTGATGTCACGTGCTGTGTGTGTGTACTGCTGCTAGTGACATCTACTGGTTAAATGTAATATTGCATTCATTATATATTTAATTAAACCAATTGATGTGAACACTTTTATATGTCAAATTTTTTTTCCTGGTTTTCCTGCTTTAAAAACTGGGTGTGTCTTATGGTCCGGTGTGTCTTATAGTCTGAAACATATTGTAGTTTATGACAAAAGAGATTAAATTTACATGGAAGTTTATTCTCATTAACAAGATGTTCATAGCTTGTACCATACTGCCACTTAGCTGCATAAAGATAACATTACATTCACTATATTCTAGACTCAGAAGTTATTTCTGGGCCTCATCCTCATGTCTTATCTAAATATACGCCCATTTGTTTAAAAATTATTGTAAAATTCTAAGTTAGAGGGGTGTGTATGACAGAAAAGATTCTTTTTGAAAAGGTATGCACAAGGAAGAGGGAGGCAACTGAACAATAAGGGAAAAGCTGAACAACATTTAAGAGATTAGGACATCTGATGTAGCTGACACTATTTGAATTCTACAAACCATCTGCATTCCCGGTAAAGTATATGATTTTTATATGTAGCATACATCAGATTATCTGGCTTGATATCTAGATTTCTTGCAGCAGCACAATTAGAGGTAGCACAGCAGTGGTTTAATGCATTTGGTAAAAATGCATATTACCAACTAATAGATATCATTGTTTTCAGAGGAAAACTGATTGGAATTGTTTCATTCCCTAGTCCCGGGGTATTCAATAGGCGGACCCGGTCCGGATTCGGACCCAAATAGGGTCACATGTGGACCGGCAACTGCAGCTCATTCCTCCCCTCCTTCCTAGTGGGAGCCGATGCTTTGAAGGTAAGGAGAGGAGCTAGAGTCTGTGTTGTAGCAGATACGTCCTCCCAGCCAATCAAAACTCAGGCAGGACACACCCTCTCCCACTCTAGCTAAGGCTAAATTAACCTGTGTGAGACTAACTTTGAACATGCATAGCACGAAAACCATTCATAGTATAATCATGAAACTTTCAAGGTCAGTAATGCACCCCTACTACTACTTACAGTGGTGTGCAAAACTATTTGCCCCCTTCCTGATTTCTTATTATTTTGCATGTTTGTCACACAAAATGTTTCTGATCATCAAACACATTTAACGATTACTCAAAGATAACACAAGTAAACACAAAATGCAGTTTATTATTTAGGGAGAAAAAACTCCAAACCTACATGGCCTTGTGTGAAAAAGTAATTGCCCCCTGAACCTAATAACTGGTTGGGCCACCCTTAGCAGCAATAACTGCAATCAAGCATTTGCAATAACTTGCAACGAGTCTTTTACAGCGCTCTGGAGGAATTTTGGCCCACTCATCTTTGCAGAATTATTGTAATTCAGCTTTATTTGAGGGTTTTCTAGCATGAACCACATTTTTAGGGTCATGCCACAACATCTCAATAGGATTCAGGTCAGGACATTGACTGGGTCACTCCAAAGTCTTTATTTTGTTTTTCTTCAGCCATTCAGAGGTGGATTTGCTGGTGTGTTTTGGGTCATTGTCCTGCTGCAGCACCCAAGATCGCTTCAGCTTGAGATGACGAACAGATGGCCGGACATTCTCCTTCAGGATTTTTTGGTAGACAGTAGAATTCATGGTTCCATCTATCACAGCAAGCCTTCCAGGTCCTGAAGTAGCAAAACAACCCCAGACCATCACACTACCACCACCATATTTTACTGTTGGTATGATGTTATTTTGCTGAAATGCTGTGTTACTCTTACGCCAAATGTAACGGGACACGTCCCTTCCAAAAAGTTCAACTTTTGTCTCGTCGGTCCACAAGGTATTTTTCCAAAAGTCTCATTGAGATGTTTTTTTTTGCAAATTTGAGACAAGCCTTAATGTTCTTCTGCTTACATTGGTTTGCGCCTTGGATATCTGGCCATGCAGGCCTTTTTTTTGCCCGTCCCCTCTTCTATGGTGGAGGTCCCGTGAGCACTGATCTAATTGAGGCAAGTGAGGCCTGCAGTTCTCTTTTTTAAAATTTATTTTTTTTTATTATTATTTTTTTTTATTAGATTGTTGTCCTGAGGTCCTTTGTGGCCTTCGGATGAGTGGGTGTCTGGTGGGCTGCGCCCTTGGGGTATTTTGGTCGGCGGCCCACTCTGGGTTCACCACTGTTCCAAGTTTTTGCCATTTTGGGGATAATGGCTCTCACGTGCTTCTCTGGAGTCCCAAAGCTTTAGAAAATGGCTTTATAACCTTTACCAGCTGAATAGATCCAATTACCTTTTGTTCTCATTTGTTCATCAATTTCTTTGGATCTTGGCATGATGTCTAGCTTTTTGCGGTGCTTTTTTGTCTACTTCTTCTGTGACAGGAAGCTCTTATTTAAGTGATTTCTTGATTGAAACAGGTGTGGCTGTAATCAGGCCTGGAGGTGACTACAGAAATTGAACTCAGGTGTGATAAACCACAGTTAAGTTATTTTTTCACAAGGGGGGCAATCACTTTTTCACACAGGGCCATGTAGATTTGGAGTTTTTTTTCTCCCTTAATAACGTAAACCTTTATTTAAAACTGCATTTTGTGTTCAATTATGTTATCTTTGACTAATAGTTTACGGTTTTTGATGAGCTGAAATATTTAAGTGTGACAAACATGCAAAAGAATAAGAAATCAGGAAGGGGGCAAATAGTTTTGCACACCACTGTACACCCTGAGTTTCACCCCTCTAGCTATAACACTTATAAGTAAAATTTTTGCTAAAATACAGCCATGAAATATTGCTTCCCTATGAGCATAAAGCACTACTCTGCTGCATACATGCTTTCACTTATCCTATTTTGAACTCATAAATCTTTGAACCCCTGCATGGTAGAACCTTGACATTTTGGGGGTTACCAGTTAACCCCTGAGACTACATCCATGCAAATTGTCAGGTCCCTGAGCACAATTCTTCCTACTAAAAAGCCCCCTATAATATATTGCTTGGATGTAGTCTCATTTTTAAGACAATTTTTTTCAGTTTTTATTGGTAAACGCATACAATTTGTGTCACTGGGATAACCACAGGAAACATTAATAGCTATGAGAGGTTGTTGGAGCATCTGGGGGTTGAAAGTCAGGGAGATTTTGTTGCAATGCTCAATGGCGATGAGATCTGGGGGTTCAAACATTACTGGGGGTACATTTGACCCAAAGCCAGCTGGTGACCTGTGTATGGAGACAGCTAATTGGAGGCTCAATTAGGAACAGTGAGGTTCATCTGCAGCAGAATCTACCATTTAGGAGGCTGTCGCAGAGGACAGTGAGGGAGATCACCCTACAGATGGGGTGAGTACCAAACACCATCTCCTGGTACTCATTGGAGGAACTCACTAAAAAGTTATGTGCATAGGCATTCTCTGGAGGCCTCAGGCCGGGGGGAAAGGGAATGCTAGTTGTAGGGGTCCCCTGCACAGGAAGGTTAATAAAAGCTTGAATTTATATCAATATTTCCTAAAGAAAGCTTTGTGAGCAGAGTAAATGGCCACCCCAGGGCTCCTCAGGTCCTCCTACCCCTTTCACCCTCCACTGACCCCTCAGTATATACTTGTGAGGTGCCCGTGTCTAGTAATTAAATACATATGTTTGAGACTGTGTCCTGTATAGACGAGGGAGAATATTTATATAAATGTACTCAACTATGTCATGCTTCTGTCTGGTGGACCGGGTCAGCGCCGTGAAAACTGCTCATCCGCCGGCAGTGCACGGAAAAATTCCAAACTCCGGACCTCAGACTGAATTGAAATTTGGTAAGTAGACCTTTCAAATTTACATTTGAGTAGCCCTGCCCTAGTCCATAGCATGCCACTTAATTTGTAAGGTGGAGATAGTAGCCGGGTGGTGAGGGAGGGGGAAATTTCACGATCGGGAAAAATTAATTTTTAATTTCTAAGGAAATAAATCATACAATGCTCTTTAGGACATCCATTTTAAAGGTTTGACACTCGTATTTTATTGAACAAAACCAGTAAAACTGTCAAAAAACACAGTAACGTTTTAATTAGAACAAAGAGAACACAGCAGCAGTGCAATGTACTTCAAAGTAGTGTCCACATTTTAAACATTTATTCTTCTTTTCTTCTTGGAGGCCCAGTTGTCTGCTGCCTTCCCATAGTCAAATTCACCAGGATCAGGGCCCTCCAAAGAGATCAGCATGAGATTGTTAAGTGTGGTTTGGTTCATGCAATACCTCAAAGATGTCTTTATTCTCTTTAGAGCAGAAAACCCCCTTTCACATTCAGCTGTGCTCACAGGGATCACTAGTCCAATTTGAGCTAGTTTGGCTAAATTTGGAAATGACTCATTAAGCTCAGGTGTTGTTGCTATTTTCAGTAGAATCTGTCTTGGACTGAACTCTTTATGTGATTGGCTTCCAATCATTTTTGATGCAACTGTCCATTCTTGCTTGCTGCTTTCATAGTT
>CM070035.1:83643251-83671993 GCA_036250615.1 Ptychadena robeensis | reverse complement strand
AACAACTGCCGGGCGGGGACTAAAATCTGCCGGGCGGCCCGCCTGGCCAATCTGCCCTGGAGAGAACACTGCCAAGTGTGTCTTCTAATATGACATTGTACAATTAGGTGCTTCTGGGTGGATGCCCACGTATGGGGTGCAGTTCCACCTATGAGAATCACCTATCTGGTTATATCAATTGATTGTTGTTATTGTACAGATATTAAATCTTCTTCTAAGAATGGTTGGATGTTAATCAAGACTTTTTATATACAATCGACTGATTGACTGGTGATCCTTTGTACCTGCAAGGCCAGACTATCCAGGGTTTTCTAGATATATATTTCCTAGGATTAGGGTCTTATTATCTATCTTAATCTTACTGGCTAGGGTACTACTTGTACTTTTTTACTTCATCCCACCCTTAAGCCCCCCATAGACAGGCAGACTCCTCCATGCAACTTCTGTACAACCAACTTTTCTTCTACCAAAACCATGTAATAGGAGGACCTTTCTACACCTTCCAATCACTATGTATTCTATCAGGGAGGTCACTATACTACATAGTTGTTGGTAGGTCTCATGAAAGTTGTATGGAGGAGTCTGCCTGTCTATGGGGGGCTTTAGCGTTCACTTGTTTATCCTAAATACATTTAGTGAACATAGTTTTTATATATATGTCAATCTAATGAGAATCAAGTCCGGCCCAACTGGTACAATTGACCACAAGTGCTTGTAATCGAACACAAAATAAATCAAGCAGTGATATATATATATATATAAAATGATCTATATATATAATATTTTAGTCGATCAAACAAATATCGACCCGTGTATGGCTACCTTAAAAACGTACCTATTAAAACCCCTAATTCTTTTGGGAGAATGTACGGGGAGAAAGAAGATAAAAATAACGTTTTCCAATACCACATGCCCGTCCGCTAGTGCCGAGAATCGGACGGCACCCTTTGTGTGCAGCCCATTACTTTGGCTGGGGGCAGCCGAATTAATGGGATCAGATTAAAATACACTGCTAATTTTAGCACAATCCTCATCACTTGCTGCACTCGATTCCTGCACGACCCGATCCCTAACGGATGTGGTCGGGTCGTGCAGGAATCGGAACCTCTAAGCCCAGCTTTACTTTTTATTTCTATATTTTATCTGCTATATTCATTGATGACCAATTTTGGCGCAGATCAACTGCTGTGTGCAATCAATCTGCTGCGAAATCGGATGGAAATCTAATGCACCAATCTAAATGGGGGCATGAATCGATCTAACAAATTACAGATATGACCAAAATTTAGGACAATACTAAATCATTTGTAATGGCAAAAACGTTTCTGATATAAATCTAAGTGGGTGGGGGGGGGGTCATTACAATACATATAAGTAATTCTGAAACTCTAATTCTACATACATAGGTAAAAATACGAAGGTGCGTCCACACCCCACACAACCACCCCCCCACCCCCAACCCCCCCCCCCCCCCCCCCCACCACTTCCCTCAGCAACCATGGCAGCTTTCATTTTTTAGCCTTTTTATAAAATTTTGAAGTGTCTCTAGAAATATTTAGCCATTGATTCAGAAAAACATTTGTAAACTCACACACTATGTTGGACAACACGTCTACTTGCAATTTCCATAATGAATCCCAAAGATATCCAATATCCAGGGGCATAGTCAGTCTATCCAGCAGAAAGGGCCCTCAAACTGTTCATACAAAGTTTAAAGCAGTATTTCTCAACTCCAGTCCTCAGGGACCCCCAACAGTGCATGTTTTGCAGAAAACCAGAAACATTCACAGGCAATTAGTGTCTCAGAAAACCTCATTAAACCTGAGGACCGGAGTTGAGAAACACTGGTTTTAACGCATTGAGTGGCCAAAATATTTTGGTATTGTAAAACATTAAGATTCCCCCATCACTAGAAAGAAGTAGCCTAGTGCACACCATTTCCTATACTCTTCTAAACCCAGACTCCTCAGCCTTAAAAAACACATTGCCTGCCTAGTATCCAGTAGCGAGACCATTTTAGCTGACGGATGGTATTGTGGTTAGGGCAATATTGCAACTTGAATGGCCAATCCAATCTATGATGCTCCAGAGACAGTTATTTGGCAAAGCTAAAGGTGGCCATACACAGGTCAATTTCCCACACGATTGCTGGCCGATCGATCACCAGGCACGTGCATGCCGATCGATCGACGAGGAATCAAGTGCAGCCCACCTTGACCTATCGACCCCGCCCGATCGACATGGCCCCCAAATCGGATCGGCCAGAGAACCAACCTGTTGGGTGTTTTTGATCGATTGGGCACACATCAAGGGGCGTTGGCATTTGTGAATCGATCGACTGCTTACAGAATCGTCTAGGAATCGGTGGCCTAAGGTGGTAGGCACAGACTTGTATGGTCGATCGATCAAAGCCTGTGGCTTCACCGAATCGTTCGGATGGTTGATCGATCGCTTGGGAATCGACACGTGTATGGCTAGCTTAATGCCAGAGGATGGAATGTCATGAATCAGTTACTGGATCAACAGAGTGTTGACTCTCTCTGTTAAATGTACTTAAAATACAAATTTATTGGATAGTCATTTGAACTGTATACATGTGTCAACAACGTACCAAGTGAAAAAAGAATAGTTTTAAAAGCAACGGCTTCTTTTTCTTAATAACATAACTTTTTTCCTGTACAGTAAATGTGCACCTATTTCTGAACAGAAAGACATTGCTATAATCACCTACTGGCCAGAAGATCACATGCCTCAATAAACAAACTAAAACAAAATACATTAGTACCCTCTTCTACCCCCTCTATTTAAATTTAACTCCAGAACGCTTATTACTAGAGTGTACTTTACATTTCAGAGTTTATCCACAGCACCCATTCATTTATGGCATGCTTCCAATCGAAACGATCATCATGAAATGTGTATTGACGGACAGCCATACCTCTACCCCAGAAGCCGCATAAAAATCCTACCATAGCCATACATTTATATTATGAAGCCAGTTTGGTCAGAAACCATGCCTGTATGTGTAAAATCATAGACTGCAGGAACATTCCTATGGAAACTCTTGAAGACTACACAATTTGTATCCCCGGTGCACTTTGAATTAGAAGGCTTTAGGATTGAGTATAAAGAGTAAAATGGTGGCTTTTTGCCCAGGTATTTCTGGGCTCTAGATACAATGTGCACAAAACATTAGGGTTCATTTACTAAACACATAAAGGCAGGTCCCTTTGAAAGGTCAATATTCAGTTTGCCAAGTGTATATATTCATACAGAATGATTTAAAAGAGAAATTAAACAAAACTTCCTTAAATAGGATTTGATGAGTGGTCTTTAATTTTTAATCAGGGCTGGGACTTTGTGATTATTCACTTTGCACATTCAGAGATCTTTGTATAGAATGTTCTGTGTTCACAACAAAGTATAATCCACAAGCAGTTCGGGTTGGCGTTTCAATTTGAATCCTTCACCTATAGCACATTTGTATGTGATTAGAAAGATGCGATATAAATATGGGTTTAGATTTGAAGCTATCCAGGCATGACTAATAAACTTAGTAATGAGTGATCAGCAAATATAACATTGTGTGAGATTTTTTTTTTCCCAATCTTATAACATAGACGTCTGGAAATTCAGCTTTGTAACATTTACTAAACACACTCCACACTGTAAAGTGTTTTAGATGTTACTGCTAAATAACATTGATTACCTGATGTTTAAAAGGGATACTTTACTCAAATGATGTCAGTTACCAGTGGTATGCAGACTAATACTTTTAATTGTTATGATAGGAATACATTTATAACCTTAAATGTATTGTGCAACTTTGTAATCAATTAGAAAATCAATAAAAAATTTACTTTCATGTTAAAATAAAATGAAAAATGATAAAACAACAGTGCGTACATTACAAAACAACTATAGTTGCAAGTCTAGATATGTATACACCAATTTTGACAAAATAGGCTGTAAAATTGTTGCCGTGACCATCGAAACTAGTCTTACATTAGATTAGGTTATCTGCACTTACCTTGTTGGATGAAATAAAACAGCATTTGCCACTCATCCTTGATGTATGTTGAAGCCAGCAATGATGAATTGTTGCCTTTTGGGTTAGATAAAACATTGAGTCGCAAAGCATGATTCTGGGAAACTGTATTGATTGGCCAAAGTATAACGCAGCCGCCTAACACAGCCTACGGCCAATACATTCTGTAATTAGAAGTCAACCCAGTCCTAGGGCTCTGCTCGAGCAGCTTTATTTGTAGACTATATTCAGGTATCAATGATCATTTGCTAAATTTAAAACTCTGATTCAATGTGTTAAGTAAGAGATGTGGTCTTGTCATTGTCAATACATGTTGGCTAATTTAGATTTCTCACAGTTCTTTGTCTAATGTTGTGCCAGGCATGTCAATAGGTAATCAATCGGACATGTCCGATTTAATGCTTCAGTGGACCATGTGCAATTTACAGCAGTTCCAATAGCAGACAGCTGTCTAGTCCACATGGCTCACTTTATAACGGAAAAGATCTGTCTACACTGCAAACCCTTGTCAACAAGCACAACCTCCAACACAATGGGTACATATAATACAAATAGGATGGTTATAGGTATATGAGCTGTGTGGTTTTGATTCCTTGTTAGTTTCTGGTGTACAAAAAGGTATGACCACTAGGATGTATAGGTTATCACTAAAGCCCCCCCCCCCCATACAATTTTTGTACAATCACAGTTTCTTCTACCATGTAATATGAGGAGCTTTCTAAACCTTTCAATCACTATGTATTCTATCAGGAAGGCAACTACAAAGTTTTTGGTAGATCTAAAGGAAATTGTATAAAGTGAACTAAAAAGGTGTATGGGGGGGGGGGGGGGGGGGGGGGGGGGCTTTATCCACCAATATAAGAATCAGAATCCAAATAATTACAGACATGTTTAGAAATGCATCAAAACATTTTTATATTTTTCAGACATTCTTCTAATGTATGCAAACAGGTTTATACAAAATAAATGCCTTTCTCTTTACAACTTTTAAAAAGCACAAAAAGAAAAAAAAAACAAAACATACCATTGGTATATACATACAAAAATGTTTACAGGGAACATGAACTGCAAGTCTGTACAGTGATTTACAATGTCAAAAGGCCTCCACAATTGAATGTCACATTTACAATGAAGGTAA
This sequence comes from Ptychadena robeensis, assembly GCA_036250615.1. Taxonomy (NCBI): domain Eukaryota; kingdom Metazoa; phylum Chordata; class Amphibia; order Anura; family Ptychadenidae; genus Ptychadena; species Ptychadena robeensis. The sequence continues at coordinate 83,666,807 of CM070035.1, read as the reverse complement.
ACGCATGTTTACAGGACTATAGAAGAGACAGAAGACAGAACTAGTATGAGGACAGCCCATCGGACTCTGCCTCCTATTTACATAGCTGCAGGCAATGCATCCAAGTTTTAATGAACACGTCATAATCTCCAAAACAAAACAGCAAACAATAACAAACGCAATTAATGAATCTTATAAAAGTATTGTTTCGTTTCTAGTGTAACAGGCCATTGGCTTCAAACTATCTACAGAACTAAAGCCATAACCAGCGTCATGTATCTGTGGAATCAAATACAAGAGCGCTCAGATGTACACAAAGGCCAAGATTCACCGACACCGACTGATGCAGGTTAGTGAAAGATCTTGTTTACAAGATTGGCATAATTTGCCCTGTTATTCATGTTATAAAATTGGTGTCAAACAAATAGCTTTAATGCGGTCCTCTGGAATGAAGAGAATACCCATAAGAGAAACCAAGATGGAAGCGGAGATTTATAAAACTACAGTACACAAGATCTGCGGTATCACAACAGCAGCTGAAACCTTTAGATATTTTTTCGTTAAGAGTTTGATGTAAATTGGCTGGTTAAACCATCTTCAAAAGGAAAACCTGCCCACTGTAAACGATTATCACTGTGCATGTAATATTAAGCCCAGGTCTGTTTACTATACCTCCTCAACTATACTTCACAAAGGCACATCACTTGTGAATATCTGCGTACTGGTAGACAAGAGGTTTGGTTACTAATCATAACCAAATGTACCTGTGCCAAATGACCCTTGACAGCTGGAACAGACACCATTTTGACCAGTTTGTAATAAAATGCATGTATCGTCAGCCAACGTTTAATGGTATGAAATGTATCTGCTGCTTACTTATATAATATAAAAAAACCTCACAAGATTTAAACAGACCTGGTGTCTATAGTTAAATAAAAAATGAACTTTTTTGAGATGCAGAAAACAATTCTATCAACATATGGAGTAAAGCTTCCATGTCCACACCTGCTGTTTTCATTCCGACAGCTCTGAGTGATGCAGAAGTACAAAGAGAAGCAGATAGAACTAGCCAAATCAGTAGCTCTGAAGGTCCAGGAAAAGGCAAAAAGAATGCGGCCATTAGAACAAATATAGAGAATCCAAATATAAAGACACTTGGTACAGAGAAAGAATAACGTTTACATTAGTTATTTAAGAGGAATGATGACAATTTGTTATGCATTGCAGTAATTTTCGGGATTACCGCTGTTCAGGACATGGGACAAACATTGAAAACTAAATGCAACATTGGAATTGAAGTATTGGAGTAGAATGACATGCAGGACGCAGCGCAGGAGACGGAGACAAGAGCTCTGTGATAGCACAGATTTATATACAAATATTATGTGAACACAAAATAAATTAAGAGCCTAATTATATGTTACATTTTGAAAATGTTAAAAGATGTTACAGAACTGAAACTTGGCAGGAAAGAAATTGTGCTTGGCTTTTTTTGTTAAATGCTCAGCAGCCTGAACATTAAGGTCCAAACCACTTCCATTTGTTGGTTGAAGCCGCCACCCCCCATTCCTCTACTATTGCCCAACTGGATGGATGGTGGCTTAAGGCAACAGTGGCATGAACCTTCTCAGAACAGGGAACTACTCCCAAAGCTGCTCTGGATATCCATACTCATTCACCAATGACACGCTACTAGAATGGCTTCTGCGGCCATCAATCGCCATGCCCTTTTTCATTTGTCCAGTTCAAGGCGCACACAAGAAACACAGGTTCTTATGTTGTAAAATAGTCTTTCAGCTTATGCTGTTTCTGCTCTTCTTGAACAACTTCATTAGTTGTCGGAATCTTTCTTCCACCTGTAATAAAATGGTAAAACGATAAGACATTTGTGAAACCTTCAGAACTCACCAATATTAATCTCCCTAGCGCTCAGCCCAGACCTCCCTAACACACAGTAATCCCTAACATGGGTCTATATCGCGCCCCCCTCGGCGTCATGCAGAAGTGACCGCGCCAGAACGGATCGGAGGATGGAGAATCGACGCCACTTTCAGGACCATACATAAGTTTTGATGATCCAGCTTAGGCAGAGTTTGCTTTGTTAAACTCTGGACAAGCTGGGTTTGTCTCAAAGGGGGGGGGGGGGGGGGGGGGGGGTATTAATTCAATATAACCTGATTGATCGTCTGTAAAAACATATATGGTTGTAAAACCAGCAGCACATAACCAGCTGTACATAGCATGCACATAGGGTGTACATTGCACGCCCCATCTCTATCACTTTTCTTGCCCTTATGCTTCTACTGCTAATTCTCCTGAGTAAAGCCCCCCATACACCTTAAGATCGATCCATACAATCTCCATTAGATCTACCAACAACTGTGTAGTGCCGAGTCCTCCCTGATAGAATACATAGTGATTGGAAGGTTTAGAAAGCTCCTCATATTACATGGTTTTGGTAGAACAAAATTTGATTGTACAGAAATTGTATGGAAAGATTGTAAGGTGTATGGGTGGCTTAATACAGGAGCACATACTCCATACTGCAAAAAAATAGCTAAATACCTTACATTATATATTTCCCAATGGACCTTTATCTGCCATAATAAGCTTACATTTTTTTTCCAAAAAAGCTTAAATATTTTAAAAATTTGTATGATTTAAACATGCAAAATAAAAATAACAAGAAAAAAAAAACACATGGAGGGAGGGAGAAAATCCTTTTGCTCGGCCCATTTCAAAAGCACTGCAATACTTTGTGCCAAATGCTAGATTTTCTTTTAGGTAGAAATGGGAATAATAGAATACCATCTACAGTTGCATTTGTTTACACGAACTCTAGAACTAAACACTGATTAAAACTATAAAGGTGTTTTCTACGAGACTGGACAAGAACTAAAAATAATTTTTACAAATACCCCAAAATACAATTACCCTAAAATGAAAGCTTAAATACAAAAATATGACATATACAATATGATACAATTGAATATAGGAGATTTCATTCTCCTGATTACCTTCCCAACCCCTTAAATTAGTTGTATTAACTTTTGATCCTGTCAGCCAATGTCCTTTCTTAATATAAATGAATGCAGCAGAGATGAGACAAACTACTGTATTTATCGGACCATAAGACGCAGTTTTTCAGACCCCAAAATTGGGGGGAAAAAGTGCCTGCGTCTTATGGTCCGAATGTGCAGCTGCCGGTAATCGCAACATGGCTCCCCGACAGATAGGAGATCAGCCAGCAGATAGGAGAGATCAGCTGTGTGATCTCCATCGGCAGACAGGAGCCTGTGTCAGCTGTGTGATCTCCATCTGCCGGGAGAGCTGTGGGGAGCTGAACTGTATTGGCTATTTTTGCAGAGTCCCGCAAATATAGACAATGCAGATGCACTGGCTGGCAGCTTCCTCACACAGGCAGCAGAGAAGGGGCAGGGAGACCAAAGTGCTGATTCCCCTGTGGGGGTGGGGGGCTCCCCCTCGCTTCCTTCTCTGTGCGAGGAAGAGAAGCTGAAGTGTGCTCTCTACTGACACAATTTTAGTGGCTGAATAGGGGTACTGCATGAGATTTTTTCACATTCATTAAAACAAATGACTTATTTTTGCCGATTTCCTGCTCTAAAAACTGGATGTGTCTTATAGTCCAAAAATTACGGTATTCTCCACTAACAGGGACGCTTCCAATAATCATATAGTTAAAAGCTTCATTTCAAAAGGATAAAGCAAACCGTTTAGAAAGATTTAAGTTTTGTTAGTCGCTTGTAGGTCTAAAACCTATTACATATAGTGGTACCCTGTCCTGGGGAAAACTAAATGCAACATCAGGCTGATGCCCAAAATGACATTTGAACATTACAAGCGCTGTTGCTTTTCTCATTACATACCTGATGTGGATATTTACTCATTTTTGATGCCAAAGCAAGAAATGTTTTTCTATTTGGTCCATTTTGTTGACATTCCAAAAGAATTTCACGGTCCTCATTTCTGGGGGTAGGGAATAGATAAACTATTACTATACATATAACAAAACAAGACTAAATTCTATCTATACACACACAATTATGGGGAAAAAACTTTGTCTACAATAAATTTCTAAGTACACGTTATTCTCTCTAAATCAGTACCTTTTGCTTTGTGAGCTACCAAGTTTTATTTTATGGGGGGAAAAATTGTGACCATTTGGAAAGCACTGCTGGAAGTGAAATGTAACAAAATATTGCAAATGAACAGGAATGATTTAAGAAGTCATGATCAATGAATTGCTGAAAATTTGACATTCGGCCGGTTCCACCTCTTTTGTTCTCACATCCCAGCATCATCAGATGTGAAGGAGGGTGGAGGGAGGGCGGGTTTTCAAAACAAATTACCCATATCACTGTTTTTAAGAGTGTGGTAACAGTAAAGGTAGCCATACACAGGTCGATTTGTAAGCGATCAGGAATCGGCAATTGATCAGATCGGGAATAGATGCAACACCACCTTGGGAATCCAATTTGTGGCCGATTTGAACATGAGCCGATTCCACAAAATCAATCGATCGGAAAGGCTGCTGCATAGGGCTATTTGGGTCCACCAACGTACCCCGATTGCCAAACGATCGACCAAAAAACCAACATGTCGGTTCATTGTCCGATCCGATTTTTAGTCGATTCAGATTTTTGGGGTCAATCAGGCAGGGTGAGCAAAACCTGATTGATTGCCGATCGTATTCGTGAATGCGCGCAGTGATCGATCGGTCAAAAATTGAGTGGAAAATCGATCTGTGTATGGCTACCTTAAGGGTGGCCATACACTGTTTAATATTTTCATTCGATTGGGTTAAAACGATAGATTTTTAAGAAAACCGTAAATGGTTTCCTGCACACCTAGTATGATCGATCCAAACTAACCAAAAAATTATTGAACAGGATGGTAAATTTAAGTTGACCGTACAAGTATCTGACAGCTATTCTGATTGATTAGTATGCAATCGTACTACGGAGCATGAACTCCATAGTGATAGGATCAACGTTAGACTTGCAATCAATTGTGATTGATCTTAGATTCTATAGTCCTTTGGGATGTCACAAAGAAATTGATCCGTGTATGGTCAGCTTAACACCCAGAGGGTTAGCATGCTAGTGTATACAAACAAACGAAGCCACTCAAGAACAGGAGCTGTAGTACTTGATTGGCTTAGTTTCGGTCTCCTAAAAACCTGCACGCCAATATAGAAATTTCAGCATCTCACTGACTGTAGTTTGGTCAACAGAAAAGAAATGCACAATCCTGGCTTCATTGGAACAAGGATAGAGGGAGCGTCAACCTGCTTTTATCTCTAAAGGGTACAGAAATAACTATTCCAACCTGCAAGCAATAACTTATAAAGAGCATTTCATTTTTCAAAGAAAATAACTTAACAATTAACAGCGTTTGACCTCTTGATTCTGTATTCCTGTGCCAGTGCTCCCCCAAATAACCCGTTTCGTACTCCAGCACACATCTGATGTCATCGGGGCAGACATGGAAGCATCAGCTCAGATTTAGAGGGAATTTGGTGGACTGGAATATAGATTAAATGTTGGTGTAGTTATCTCTCTGAGAACTCACCCCGAGATCAGTAAGGCAGAACTCCCAGGAGGTTAATGTAGTTTAGAGTTTAAACAGGTCTAACACAGCACTGAAATGCTGGCAGAATGACAAGTCTTTCATGAAATCATTGAAGCCTATGAGATCGGTTAAAAATCATGTTTTTTTTTTAATCCAGCCTACATATATAAATGATAAATAAATGCAATATTTACCTTGTCCAGGAAACAACCACTTCTCCTTTCTTTTTGATGACATTCTTTGCAGATATTCCACCACTTGGGGAGAGTTTAAATGAAGTCAAGTTCACATTGCCTTCACTAGCAATCCTCCTGTGTTTTCTTTGCGGTTTGTCTTCAGCTTCCGGTTTGCTATTCCTGGAGTTCTCCTTTTTATCTTTTATGTCATGTAGAAAAGAAACATTTCTTCGCTTTGATGGAGGTTCCTCGTCTGATGATTTACGCTTCTTTTTCTTTTGATTCGAGTCAATAGGCTCTGGTATTCTCCCCTCGATCATTGTGTCTGCACATTGGGATTGCCGGTTTATAATCTCTTCCGTTAAGGTTGTCTTTATCAGGTCAGAGTCCATCAGCGGTTCTTCTGCAATGGTTGCCTTCACTTGGTCACATTCTTCGGTATTCTTTTCAGGACAGACTGGAATGGATTTTTCACAGTGTGACTGAACTTTGCCGGTATTTGGTAACTGAACCTCAGATGGTATTATGACACTTTGGTTTAATAAGTCAGGTAATATAGATATTACAGCCTGCACAGTTTTAGGTGATGAACAAGTTCTGTGTTTTAAATCTGTAAAATGTTCAGACTTTTCATCAAGTTTAGAGAAACTGAACTCAGAAAATGTCTCCCTGGACTCACTAAGTGAACCTGTCTTGGATTCTGCACCAAGTTTGGTTTCTGAATGGATCTCCTGTTGTAAACTTACATCAAGAGCGTTACAGTGTGTACTTTCCAACAGACCAGTGGCAGCATTGTCAGATTCGCCTACTGAGGAGCTTTCAGACACTGGAGAAGTAGAGGATACAGCACGTCTTATTTTAACAATGAAGTGATCATTCGATTTCTCCATAATAACTGCCTGCATGGGTTCACTTGGATGGCACTGGAACCTGTCCGGTTCTGTTGAATTTTCTGGTGAACCTGTGCTTGAGTTGTCAGAATCCAAAGTTAAATGTATGTCCTGTTCTATGGCATCCTCCTCATCCAAGACAGCATCTTCACTGTAATGAGCACTTATTTGACACATTGGTTCAGGATCACAAACTGGTCTGAGAAAACTAAGATGGGAATCAGATTTCAGGGGGGAAGGGACAGTAAGAGAAACTGCAAGATCTTCCATGAGAACAGAATAGGATTTGTGTCTGTCCTCAGAGGCAGCTGTGCTTTTGCTGGATGGGGTACTCATAGGTATTTCTAACAAACAGTTTTCATCATAAACATCAGGGGTGAGTACAGTCTCAAGTGTAGGTAAAGAGTTGACATGTGGAGGGGAAATGGAAGGCCAAGGAAATGTCGCCTTTTCTGGAGTTTTAATTTCTGTCAAGGAACTTACAGTATCAGGTTTCTGAATTAAAGTGCTTGTTTTCTCTGGAGAATCTAAGATCCATGTGTGTTCTTCCATGGTGTTGAGCTCTAAATTGTCAGAGTCATTCAGCAAACTTTTAAAAATGTCACCCATGTGATCATCACTTACCAAGTTAAAGGATAAACCAGCAGATTTGTGTTGATCTTTCCAACATTCATTGGCTAGATCAGGTTTGCTAGAAGATCTCATGTTATGACGAGGTGAAATAACCTTTTTGTCAGAGATGGTGTTCCAATCTTTTAAGAGAGTCTTCTCAGCAGTAGGGCCCTCTGCAGTTTGTGGTCTGGAGTGCGCATCATCTCTTTGACCTGGCAAGTCCAAGCTTCGTAAACAAGAATCTTTTTCAGATTTAGCAACAGAAGCTTTCGCCTTAAATCTCTTGCAGGCTTTTGGAGAACTTTTAATGCGATCGGATTTTAGAGCTTTTGTGGAAAGCGAAGTGACAATTTGTTTCTCATCTTGGTCATGGTCCGATTTAGCCTTGTCACATAGTTTAATAATCATTCCTTTAAGAATATCAAATAAAGAATCAAGTTGTTCTTCCACAAACTTCCACAGCCTTTTTTTCATGTCTATGAGCCGCTGCTCAAAGATCCGATCAACAATTCCATTCTTTTTTAGCTGCTTAAATCGGGATTCAATAACCTTGCACATTTTGTTTTGTAATCTCTCTTGTGAAGAACACAACCTAGACCAATCCAAACGATTTGTCAAAGTGGTAAAGTATAATGACACAGCTTCTACAAAACGATGAAATTGAGTTAATGGAAACTGAATCTTAAATTTCATGTATTTTTTCCTTATATGCTTTCTTATTATTCTAAGCATCTGTAGCACATCCTGTATATTTGATGGCGGAACAATTTTTAAAACTCCTTCAAGGCAAGAGTCAGCATTTAAACCCTTTTTCTTATCAACTGGCAATGCAATTAACTTTACTTTGGCACAGAGTTTTGGTTTTTTCTTAGTTTCTAAAGCGGACTGTCTCAGTGGTGAAATCGCTCCATTTGGTTTCATCAAAGATGTGACCTTGATTTCTTGACTTACTGGGCTCTTGCTCACACTTGTATCTTTGATGGAGTCAGATTGGCTTGGGCTGCTTTTAGACTGAAGGGGCTGCCCATCATCCAATTCTTCATCACTTACAATTTCTCCTTCCTCAACTTCATCAGAAGAAATTTCTATGGGAGTAGCATCTGGGTCTAAATCAGTTTTCCTGACTGGTTCACAATTTTCTTTGTTCGGTTCATTGGGAATTTTTCTATTCACGTCTGGTGGCAGATCTAAAAAAAAACAAACAAAAAAAAAAACAGCACATCAGATTAACACATTCCTTATGAAGGAGATATTAATATTTGTTTAACTGGTTAACAGTGGTTACAAATGGACAGGAAAAACAAGGATTAAAAACAGGATCATCTTACCCAATAACATTAAACAACTGTGGCCATAGGGCCCTTTTTTAAATATGAAAGATGAAGGTAAAACATTTTTAGAAATACAACGTTTTAATGCCCCATTGAGAACTGTGAAGTGTTCATTCAAATCTCAGAAAAGGCGATAAATAGTTGCGCACAACTGTCGGCAGAAGTTACATAGTTGTAATGCCCTCAATAGGCAAATGGGGTCAAGCAAGGATCACAGAGTAAAAATGGGTAAGTATGAGGGGTGGGTGGTTACGTTGCGTGTAGCTCCCAGTATGAATGAGGAGTGTGGCCCTCTGTAACAGAAAAATAGGAACAAGGACACGAGACCCACAGCCTACTGCAAGAGTTAGTAAAAGTTAAAATACTCACCATAGTGGAGGTACAGCGCAGGCTTAGCAAGGGCTGTTCTCCTTCAAAGCCATGTGTTTTCAGGCGTGTGGATACCAGGGATGCAGTCACTTCCTGGTTACGGATGCTGTAGGGTTCAGTATTATCAAATGGGACACGTTTTGGGAAGCAGCCTTTTGTCAACCACCTGCTGCCCGAAACGCGTCCCATTGATCCTGCTGAACACTACAGCATTGTAACCTGGCAGTGACAACATCTGCAAAAGATTAAATACTCACCATAATGGGAGGTACAGCACATGCCTAGCAAGCGTTGTTATGCTTCAAGGCCATGTGTTTTCAGCCGTGTGGATACCAGGATGCGGTCACTCCCTGGTTACAGGATCAATGGGAAGTGTTTCGGGCAGCAGAGGGTTGACAAAGGTCTGCTTCCCAAAACGGTCCCATTGATAATACTGAACCCTAAAGCATCCATAACTTGGAAGGGACGTCATCCTGGTATCCACATAAAAACATATGTCTTTGAAGGAGAACAGCCCTAGCGAAGTCTGCATTGTACCTCTATTATTGTGAGTATTATAGCTTTAACCTTATAAATTTACAGTACTTAACTTTGTTGCACTAGGTTGTTCTCCTCTCGCCATTGTTTCTATTAATTAAATTATTGCATAAAAATACATAGAAAAACATCTACACACCACAAACCAGTATTAAAAAACAAAAAAAACTAAAACAAAATACAACTTTGATCTGTGAAAGAATAAAATTGCACCACAACATCGACCATAAAAATGTGAACAGATTAGAACTAAAAGACTAAAAGAAAAGTAAAAAATATAAAAGAAGGCCCACACCAGAAAAAAGAAAAGCATGCGTGCATGCAAAACTACAGCTACGTTGATAAGATTGAAAAAGTACTACCTTTATATGAAACGCTCACTACTGAAGCCTTGGCTGTGCGTTCAGTTGTAGGCAGAAGTGCTAAAGGTCTGGCTGGGCTTTTTAATGGACTGACGACTTTAGGAAAAACTCTTAAGAAGTTTAAGTCAAGACTCATTACAGAGTTGTCATCATGTAAACACTGATCACTATTTGAGGATTCACATATACCTGTTGTAGCCCCAGTTACATTTGGTTTCAAGCTGCTTGTCTGGTCTACATCTTCAGATATATTTGCCAAGATGACTTCATCAACTTGGACATTTTCAGCTGGAACAGACATGTTCAGATTTTCAGAAGAGCTCTCGTTACCACTGCACTTGTCAATTTCAATGTAAGAATCAAGCACAATAAGATCTGGTTCATTCAAAATGCTTTGGGGGTCAAAATCTTCAATGGACTCTGGTTCAATATGTACAATCTCCATACAATCGTCATTTGCTTGAGAGGGTTCTGCAAGAGCCTCATCCTCTTTAACAATCATTGTTGCTTGCTCCTTGTGAATTGCTACAGAATCTTCAACATGCTCAGGCTGGTGTACTAATGTTATATCCTCACAACAAACTGCATCTTCTAAAGCCATTGTTAAACTATTTTCAGGTTTATCTAAATTTTCTTGAGAGTCTTTGCCATGTTTAGTGCTTAAACACTCTTTAGAAGTTGCCTCTGTACTTCTATCCGTTTCTTTACTAGACACAGCGGAATTGGCTGCATCTAAATCCTGAGATTTCTTTTTAGCAGGAGAAAGCGTCAGATTGAGAGTCTCCATAAAGGACAGTTTTAGGTTCTCAACACAACCTTCCCTCTGACTATTTAAGGCTTGGGAGCTCATTTCTGTTATAGTAGGACACTCTGGAATTTTTACTTTATTTGAAGACTGGTGAGAAACTTTATCCTCCTTTCGGTTCCCTCTGCGATTTTGGTCAGATTCATTGCCCTCGTCTTTAGACCTTTTTTTCTCCATCCTACTGTCTTGTTTAGATGAACTTTTGCTGTTGTAATTAGTCTTATTTTTGCTTCCTGATGGTCTAGCTTCATCCTTACTTGATTTTGAGTCTTTGCTTAGATATTTGGAATCATACTCAGAGTAACGTTTAGCCCTTTTGTCAGAATCAACACTTCTTTTGTCAGCATTCTGTTCCGACAGTGACGATTTTCGGTTTTCATTTTTAAGGCTAGAAGAATGGGTTCTTTTAGATTTTTGGGAGCCATCATCCTTCTCAGATGTTCTGTGTCTGTGTTCCACAACTTTATCATGCTCATGGCCTTTGGAATCTTTTCTATGTTCAGTTTTTTCATGTGTTTTTAAGTGCTTTTCTTTGGAATTTTGTTGCTCTTGGTTACGCAGGTTTTCCTTTGCAGAGCTCGGTCTATCATAAGAGCTTGAAGACAGTTTTCTATTGGCAGTTTTGCAATCAATATCTGTTTTTTTTACAGATCTGCTTTCTTGAGATCTTTCACTTTTCCCTGTTTTTGTAGGTTGCAATTGTGACTTTACCTTTACTTCAATACTCCCATTGTCAGTTACAGTGCTGATCTTTGACCGATGTCCTTCACCTTTTTGCCGCCTCTCTACTTCTCGACTCTGATTGTCCGAGTCGATTTCTTTTTTGGATTTACCATCTACTACCTTGTGTTTTTCTGTTCTGTCATTCTCCTTGGATTTTTTTTGCTCGGTTTTTAAATTTGAATTTATTTCTACACAAGACTTTGCCTGTTCATGGGTGTTTCTTGGAGATGCATATTTACTTATTATGTCTTTTGAGGATGTTTCTAGTGGTTTCACTTCTTTCATTAGGTTACTGGGCTTATTTTGAGTGTCTTTAGGAAGCTCTTTTGCCATCACTTTTGGATTAATACATTGTGATGGTACTGGATCCAACTTAAAACTTCTAGGGAGTCCTGGTACACAAAGCCTAATAAGGAACACAAAAAAAGCTGTCATTAGCATATTTATCTTCTACATGGTAACATGATCAATGCTTGCAGAACTACACAGATGGCTTTCAAAAATCCCCAACACAAATCAATGTAATCTTTTAATATAATTCTAGGCAAATACAATTAGAGAAGGTTGTTCTGCAAATGTTGCCATGTTAAAGTTGAAAAAAAATAGATTTACATGCCTTTTAAAACAGTCAAATTGAATATTTTTCCAACTAAATTTCTAAAAGATATTGAAATTGAAGTTTAACCTCCCTAGCGTTATCAGCTTTTCGCACCATTTGTTATTGCACGAAAAGCCACTGCCTGGGCAATCGAGGCAGAGTACAGTGATTGCCGACTCTCCCCCTGGCCCTCTACACACCGCTGGTGTCAATTAGACGCCTGCGGTGTGTGGGGAGAAAAGCAACGTGCCCCTCCATTAACATGGAGGTCTATTTGCAAACAAACCGCACCCGTACTGGCTTCAGGCATTACACTAGGGAGGTTAATGCACATATATAATATATATCAGATCCGAGGCTATGGTTACCTTTGATTAAGTTTGTTGATCTCTTCTTCTTTACGTGTGATTTCAACTCTTGCGGTCTTTATAAGAGCAGAAATATTCTTTTTCAAGCACTGGTTTTCATTTTGTAGGTTGGTGTTCTAAAACAAAAATATATTTACCAATTTTAATTTGCCAAATAAAAATGTGATTATATCTTACATCTCTTGTAAGTAATCCTAGCTTGTCCTTTCAATGTAACTGTGTTGCACAATCAATTCCATCACAGGTAATGCGACTAAGCCTAACTGCAATAACTTTATTCTGTATTACTGGTAAAATACAAGTAAGAGCAATGTTAATTTTCATTGGCAAACATAAATACCTTACCTGACATTGAATTTCCTTTAACTTGTTTATTAGCTGCTTCATTTGTTTTTGGCATTTCTCATATTCTGTACTCAACTAAAGAAAAACCAAAAAGGAGTTATAGAACAATTAGTAGAGAGAAATGCAAATTGCTGAATAAAAATTTGTATTGGTAACAAAGATTCTTGGCCGATGAGATGCACCATCAACCAGAACACCTTACATACTTTAAAATGTTTAAGGAGGCGGGGAATCTGTCAGCCATCTTATTTCGGATAAACGCTCTGTCTGACATAGACAGAGTACTGCTCCATACAGCCAGAGCTTTGTAATGTCAGCTCAAGCTGACATAAAAAGCCCCAGCTGTCTGACCCAGCTGAGTGAGTTTTTGTCCTGCTCAGCTAGGACAGACACAATCAACCCATCCAGAAACCTTGGAGCCACCAGTCATCGGCCGAGAGTAAGGGGAAAAAACCACCCTTCGGGCTACATATACAGCGCAACAGTTTTTAAAAAGGGCTTTTAATGCACAATTAATGAGAATGGTACACTGGTTTCCTACTGGATCACAAACTGTACGTGTTGCTGAAAGCAGACAGCAAGTCACAATGTGCAAATGTCCCTAAAATGTAAATTTAATGCAGCTCTCAAATGCAGTGAACTGCCAAGCTGCTCAGCATACACTTTAAAAATGTTTAACATTCCACAGAAAAATAAGGTGGTTCCAGCCACAGATTAGAATGACCAGGGGTGAGGAAGCACTGGCACTCAAAGCATAGCATCAACATTACTATATGTTCACAGGCTCATCTAGTGTCTGTCTAGAAGTCCCATGACAGCAAACCCATATAGTGACAAAGGGCAAAATGGGACTTAAGAAGGCGAGGTCTACAATGCCATGTCTCCTCGTGTGTGGTAGCCCACCACGGACAGATGTCTTTGGAGGGACGGAGTGGGATTTCTTTAATAGCTTTTGTGGTACTTTTTTTTTCTTCTTCAACATTTTCTTAATAAAGTGGGGGATGCAGCTGCGAGTGCCATTCTGAACAGTTTGGGTGATAGGCCTGCTTTAGCATTTTAAACATACATTATTAAATGATGCTTCCTTAGCAGTTCCTTCCTCTGTTATAATTTCTTCATACAGGTCCAAGCAATCTTTTGAAGGACTGGGTTGCTTAGTGGTGGTTTCCTCTGAAAGAGAAAAAAAATCTTATATATATTTAAATAAAATATTTTTGAATTCTAGACTTCAATGCTACAGAAAACACCAATTTTCTTGAAGTCTAAAAACAACAATCTGATTATATTGCTCGTTATAGAATTTCTGTCTAGAATTTTGTTAGGCATGTTTTAACTTCACATACACATCTATAAGAATATCAAAACTTGAAGAGAACTACTCAAATTCATTTATTCGGACATTCCTAATGGGTGCAAAAGTCTATTAGAACAGGCCCTTTGTGTGTAAATAGATTTTGAGAGATGAAACGTCTCATTAAAAAAGGCGCATACACATATTTGTCAACAACAAATGAATACATTACCTGGTATAGTCATTGACATGTCCAGGTCATCATAAATATCAACTGAACTGGCTTCACTTTTAGCTGGAGATGCTGCAATGAGAAAAGAGATGACAAGCCAAATTTAAATGTGTTTTTCAAATCTTTCTGAAATCCTTTACACACAATATTCTCCATTAAACATGTTTGGTACAGAACATACATGGTGCATACACAGCTCAATTTTTCGGCTCGATTCCCTTTTACCTGAATTGATCAACCTAAAATGATGGAAATCAAACATAAAATCGATTGAGCAGCATCAGATAGGTTAGTAAACTTCTTATCTGATGAGTTTTCTAGGCTTTTTAATGGAGTTGTATCAAATAATATGAGGGCTTTGGAATGGAATAATTTTTAAATTCCCACCTTTAAAGAGAACTCTAACTATGCATGCTCTAACATTGCTCCACAAAGGGCAAAGTAATTAGAAATGCAAAATAAAGTGCAGCCAATGTTAGAAAAGGCCCAAAAAAATTTGATGGTAACATATGGAAACCTTTGTACCATGCAACTATCACACTGTGTTTTCCTTAATAAGCAAAGCGCCCTTACTTTAAATAAAAGTAACTTGTATTAAACTACAGTTTATGCATCAGAAAATAATAAATTCTAGCCTCACGTAGGTTCTTAACTTATTCGCCTCTAACCATGGGTCAATAATGACACATCGCAGAAACCACCATATCATTCACAAAGACATTTGTGAAATTTGAGAAAAACTAAATATGCAATATAAATTAATAGAACCATTTGGACATCTAAAACCATCTTTGTAAGTCTTCACCCAGCTACCACCCACATTATTGTGGACAATTTTAGACCCAGTTATTTCAATCATTGATTCAATTCATTCATTGTGAACATTTGTTTATACACAGCTCTCTTAAGCTTCCCATACACCTTACAATCTTTCCATACAATCTCTGTACAATCAAGTTTTGTTCTACCAAAACCATGTTATATGAGGACCTTTCTTAATCTTCCAATCACTGTGTATTTTATCAGGGAGGCCACTTTAATACACAGTTGTTGGTAGATCTAATGGAAATTGTATGGATCAATCTTAAGGTGTATGGGGGGCTTTAGGTCTGATCTTTGACTGGTATATCATGCACTTAAAGGCTTATTTACACAGGAGTTTGTTAACCGCCCAGTAAATGCCCGTTATGTTCAGCCGCTTGGCAAATGCCTCATTGGCGTTTACACCTGTCATGGGGACCTTATCTAAACGTCCCCAGAGCCCCAGCATAGGTTTGCAGCCGATCGCACACAGGAGCGCCTGGACGTTTTCTGTGCTGCTGCCGACACGCCGGTGAGTTTGTTTACTAGCAAAACTCACCCTGAGCTAACATCGGGTATACTCACCTGCTCTATGGAAGCTGCAGCGGTCCTCTGTATCCGTGGACCTGTTGGTCTTTCCGTGTCCGCCTCAATGACGTCCTTTATGGTGCCGGAGGGGTGGGAATTAGGAAAGTGACCCAAAATAGCAAGGTCAGTGTTCTCTACTCATTGTCATTTCAGAGTGGCACATATTGACTAATCTGTCATTTTTGTTGCTTACCGTTTTGCATTAAATTTGGATTGAGACTATTAATTGATATTAATACAAAAATTTGAAAATCTATTTCTATGAAAGCTAGCAGTTTGTAGAGGAATGCATCTGCTGATTGTATATGTGTAAAACTACATTTTAACTATACAGTAACACTTGCCATGCAAATCGTGAAAATCCATCACATTCTGGTCTTCAAAGATGGCTTGTCTGGCTGACATCTTGCTGGTTTATGTAATTATCTGCAGGCAGAAAAAAAGTTCATTATTATGATCGGATAGAATAAACTCAACATAACAGTATTCAGAATACTTAACACCACAACATATGGCAACATATGGCATTTCTTATGTGCATGAATGTAGAACTTTAGGCCAGGGCTCCACTATGTTTTGCCTAAGCAGGCCATATGATAAAGATGAACAGTGGCTGTCATGAATATTTTGACAAGTGTAATAGCACTTTGTAACATGAGAATCTATGTTGAGCCTTAAGGTAGCCATACAAAGCCCGATCTACCGCGGTGCACCCTCCCGCCAATCGCCTGGTAGTCAGTCGTCCGAAAATCAGGTGGGGCCACCTGGCGAGATTGAGCACGAATTTTCCGCATGTCAGATTGCACCGACATGACGGTAAATTACTGGCTGATCCCATTACTTTGAATGGGGATGGCAAACAAAGGGTAACCGCCAATCAGCTAAGGGGCCGGCTGCAGCACGGTGACATCATTCGTCAGCTTGCGTTGCTTTAAAATCAACGCAGAGCACTGCTTTTACACTAAAGCAACGTAAGCCAACGCAAGTATGGCAGCATTGATGCACCGTCCGTTGAAATGCAATGGTATGCAATGTTCAATGACTTTTTGTCATTGAACCAAATACAAAAAAAAATGACGGCTCAGCACTGTGAGAAGAGAGCATCTGCCGAGCAGGTAAAGTGTATGTGATCCGTCGGGACCCCCCACCAAGCACTGCGCTTAACGTAGGGGTTTCAAAGGATCACAAAACGCTGTGAAGACATAACCTAAGGCTAAGGCTCCACTATGCGTTAAGGATGAGCTGCGTTAAGGGATCCAATGCGCTAGGGATCCACCAGGGATGTGATCAATGCATAGAACAGCGCATACCATTGCATTTCAACTGACTCAATGCAATAAAATCAATGCAGAACACTGCATTGACATTAAACGCAACGTAAGCATACTTGACTAACGTTGCGTTATTGTCAACACAGTGCTCTGCGTTGATTTTAATGCAACGCAAGATGATTGAGCACACCAACAGATGTGTAGATGCATCCATTGACTGTCAAAAGGAATGTGTCAACATAACTGCGTTTGAAGTTTTAACACATAGTGGAGTCAAGGCCTAAGGCTATGTTTCCACTGTGTCAATTTCCCTGAATTGGACTAGTACACACATGCATTGATTGCCTGGGTTGATATTATTGGCCAACGCAAAGCCCCCATAGAGATTGCATTGAATGCGTCAAAAAGCATGGGAATGCATCGGTCAAGATAAAAATGTAACAAAAACAGATGCATGAATAACATATGCTTGCCGCATGTCCCAACACATCCTAATGCAACCCCTGCGATAAGGCAGATGCAACGCATCCATTTACCTTCTGGGTGTTCAGCCCGAGTTAACTCGGGCTAAATAAAGTTTCTGAAATGGATCAGCCCGAATTAACTCTGCAGCCAGATAGCTTGCAGGCAGCCTGGAGGCTTGCTGCTCTTCTTCCTGTGTCCCCAGCTGTCTGATCTTCAGATCCCTATGTTTGGGATCGTGTGGGCGGGTGTGCGATGACGTCATCGGGAGAGCGGGAAGTTCAAAATGTGAAAAAAATGTGTTTTTTTTGTTTTGCTCTTAATGGTTCTTCTTTCATTCTGACATTGATTGGAGCGTTTTCTTGCCTCCAATTCAAAAAAAAAAAAAAAAAAAAAACACATTTTTTTCAATTAAAAACAAACATGTATTTGCTTATTATGAGTTCTTTCATGTTGGATTTGATTGGATTGATTTTTCTGTATCCAATCAAGTTCAAAATAAAGGAAACCACATTAGTAGTAAATACTTTGTAAGGGCTTGCGTCCACTGCGTCTTTTTCCCTGTGGTGGACGTACGTCCGCAGACAGTTTCCATTCTAATTAATGGCACAGTGTCCACTCTGTGCTATTTGAGTTTTGCGTCTGCGGTGATATGAAGCTGCGGGATGATGCCAATGTACGGTCTTCATTGCAGCGCTGCACATTGCCGCCAGAGACACCAAGATGCGGAAAAACAGCGCTCGTGCTGCATGTATGAATGTATTTCGTCTCAGCTAAATCAATAGGGTGCCTTCCCCCCCAATGCGGCAAAAGCGAGCCCTAACCCTGCAAGCAGCAGGTAATCTGTCGGCAAATGTGCCAGCGCGTGACATTGTTCCCTGCAAGGTGTAGCAGATTTTTGTGTTTTCTATTAAATTTGATCATTAAATGTAATTTTTTAAAAAATATTAAATATTTGAAACTTTATATATTCAGGATGTCCTAGACCTGTGTTTGGACAGATTTTAGTCAGTTACAGGCCTACAACATTTTTTTTTTCCAATGATAAACCGTAGCGCTTTTGGTACAGTTTGCATAAAGAAAACCACACTTCCCCAGTAGGTATAGGCCCACTCCCAAAAGACCACTATAACAGAAAAGGTTAATGGTGAGAGACTCGAAGTCCCCAGTCCCCCTCATACCACCCATCAGAGTTTCTCCTACCAAGCAGACAAGGGGACTTCACGAGGCCATCCTAACTTAACAACATACCTAACCCACCATGTGGGGATTTTAACCATAAATACTAGAGATGCTCCCGATCAGCATTTTTGGGGCCGATCACCATTACCCAGATCATGATCTCCGTGCCGATCACGCCGATCACAAAAATGGCAGGGGAATGCACTGTTTATATGGGGGGCGAGTGCACGGTTATTGGGCAAGCCACCGAGAGGTGCGCTGCTATATGGGCGGCAGAGGTGCGCTGTATATATGGGGGGGCGAGGTGCTGGTTATATAGGAGGGGCAAGAGGTGCACTGTATGATCTGGGGCGCAGAGTGGCGCTGTATATAATGGGTTTATATGGTGATGGCTGGGGGGCGAGGTGTGTGTTATATATTGGGGGGCAAAGGTGCACTGTAATATATTTGGGGGCAGAGGTGCCTGCAAGATATGGGGGGCAGAGGTGCACTGTATATATTGTGGGCAGAGGTGGTGCTGTATTGGGGGGTATGTGGGAGGCATAGTCCCTGTCGATACAATAGAAAGTACAAACATGCAATAGTCACGCTCATGTGTCCCTTATTACACAGCTTCATTACTACCCTTATTTTTGGGCCACTTTCAAACTGCCGCCCACTAGGGCTGCCCATACACTGTCCTCACACATAGGATAGGAAGGATACAAAGATGAGGGTGGAGACTGTTGGACCGTGGACGGGAGCCCGTCACTCTACCAGAGAGCGCCGGTTTAGAGTGGGGCAAGACACCAGGGCATAGTTGAGGCAAGCCCAACTGTGGACCCGGCCCTCAATTCCGCCCACCCCTAGCTTTTCGGATGGGTCCACTTGCGTGGTCTTTGGGAAGGGAAGGAGCGGAGGCCTGCGATGGTGGTAGCTGAGAGGTGGGTTCCAGGCCCCCCCTTTTTGTTTTGGTGGTTGGCCCCGCCCCCGCCCCCGGCAACAAACCAACGCCGCTCCACCGCCCGCTATCGCCTTCGCGAGTATGCCGACGCCGGGGCCTAAATTTTTCGGCCGCGTCCGGAAGTAACACGCGCCGCCGCCTAACTGGTCACCGGAGTGGAGGGTTACTACCACCCGTTATGGTGCTGTTTGGGGACGCAGGATGAAGGATGGCTGAGGAAACAGGCAGGAAAACAGGGGTAAGGGGTGAGGAGCTCCCCGATCAGCCCGCTCCATGCAGACTCGCGCCAGGGCCACGCCCCCCGTGAGTCGGCTTTTGTTGCGCCGATCGCCTACATGGCTATTTAAGCCAAATCGGCCTGATCAATGATCGGCGGCCGATCATCGGATCATCACTAATAAATACGTATTTTCGACCCATAAGACGCACTTTTTTCAATTTCACCCCCAAAAAGTGGGGGGTGAAAGTGCCTGCGTCGTATTGTCCGAATGTGCCCCACCCGCGGCCGCCGGTGATCAGCACTTTTGGCTCCCGACACGCTCTGCCGCAGAAGACAGGCGTGTGCAGAGGGAGAGAGCTCTGGTGGATCTCAATAAGCACATACCTGTTCAGCTGAAATTGTCAGCTGTGTGATCTCTGCCGCAGAGCTTGTTGGGGAGCTGAACTTTATGTTTGGACCTCGCAAGAAGGCAGATGCAGGTTTCTCCCCCTCCCTTTCTCTGTTTCAAGACGCTGAAGAACAGGCAGACTTCCTCGGACTGCAGGTTTCTTTCTCCCCCTCCCTTCTCTGTTGTAAGAAGACTCTGAAGTCTGCTCTCTCGTGACACCATTTTGGTGGTTGTCGGAAGAGGGGTACTCTGCATGAGTTTTGTTCACATTCAACAAGATATTTGTTTTTTCTGATTTCCTTCCTTCCTCCTCTAAAACCTGGCTGCGTCTTATGGTCAGTGCGGCTTATAGTCCGAAAAATACGGTAATAACGTTTAGTGAGTACAAACAAGGGCAGGTCAGAATAGCACACAGTTTATAAATGAAACACAGGTTAATGGAGGGCCAATAATGTAGTCCTTGTTTAAAAACAAAAACATCCTTTTAATCCTCCGCGTAAAAATAACCGAGTGTCCAAATTCCTCAGGCTAAGATGAATAAAAAATAATGTCCGATTCATCCTTTGGGTTTATATATGGTCCATCCACCTCGACGCCTTTTTCAACTTTTCATCAGGAGGTGTGGTTGTCTTAGGGATGTGATCAGGTATATATAGTGCATTTTAAGAAATTTGGTCGGTTACTAAATGATATTAAAGGAGAAATGGCTCACCGATAGTTGTAAATCCACTGGTTTGGTCATCCCGGCGTGGAAACTGCACACCAGTACGAGGGGCCACTGTGGGGTCCAACCAGGATACACATAGGAGGCATAAGTTAAAGATAAGTAGGAAATATTAAAAGAAAGGGGTTTCCGAGAAATTGAAGAAGGGCCAATAGGGAAGGGGTCACAAGAGCCCCTTATCAATAGTATTGGCTATATATATGTGTGCCATAAAGTGTGGAGGAGTGAAGAGGGGGGTTGGGTTAGGGTGCAGTATAAGATGATACCTAATGAAGTATAGTTCCAGGGCTGTGGAGTCGGAGTCGAGTAGTCGGAGTCGGAGACATTTTTGGGTCCCTGGAGTCGGAGTCGGCAAAAGAGATGGACCGACTTCCGACTCCCTACTAAATTTAAAAATGGGAATTAAATTTTTTTTTTTTTAATTAAAAAAAAAAATTACTACTTCAAATGTCCGCAATTAACAACAGTCATAATAAAAACAATGAACTTTTCTCTGCTATAAGAATAAATAATGCAGTCATACATTACAAATTACAATTACAAAACAGCGCCCACTGTGACCCCTCCTAAAGGCCCCCACACACTTACCTAAGTGGGGGCCGCCGACCATCTCATGTTGAGCTCTAGAGTGCACATGTAATGAAGTCCAGGCTGACAGCAAGACGCCGGTCTTCAAATTGAGACTAAAGCAAATCGGCCAGAGAATTATCGACTGTCCGTTCTCGGCATCGGCAAAATAACACACAATGCCCATGGTCGGCAGCAAAATCGCCCCGCTCGGTGTGTGTATGGCAGCCTTAACTCTCCCTGATATGAAGTAAATGTGTTGCCGGACTAAGACCTTGTATAATGCTTGCCATACACAGCCCGATCAGCTGAATCTCGGTGCATACGGACGGTCCCCTGCACCACCCATCGGGGTTGTATGGCAGCCTTAGTGAAGGGCATGGATCGCCAATATTCAGGACGAACCGCTAAGCATTGGAAACCGCTGTCAACCGCTGAGGCGACCAATACTTAGATTTTAGCTTCAACTAATCATGACCGGGATCCAGGGAAATCATGAATCATGTTTGAAGTGCCCCTTCTCCCTGCCTCTTCTTGGAGCCTTCCACTGCCCTATCTTCAGCAGAGATCAGAACACTAAAGCTTGGCACACACACGGTAGATCTGTACCAAGATTTGTGTACAATCGCACGGTAAATGTTGTACTCTCATCTGTTTACAAAACCTACCCTTGGTGCCTTCCTTCGGCGCGGGATCAATAAGCCGGCCTCAAAGGAACTTGATTGACGGGTTCCAACATGTTGAAAAGACCCCTCTTGCATGGAGACATAGTCTTCATGGAAAGTATTAAACCGCTGCGGCTCTGCCCCTCCACCCACGCCTCCGCCTGTGAGTGTAAGGGGACCAGAGACAGCACTCCTCACTGGAAACGGTGTGAGACCGGCTGCTTCTCCCCACTTGTGGCGTTTTTAAATCACCCCACTGCAAGCTGGGGATAACGGTCCCCATTGAACAGGAAATCGATGTGCCCATTGGTGCACATAGATTTCCTTCAATTGATCCCCCCCTCAATCACACGTGGTGCCTAGCTTAGGAAAAGCACTCTTCTTCTGCCTAACTCCCTCCCACTCCCTCTCGCTGCTTAATTGGCCATTACAGTCAGTTTGGTTTCCTGGCCAGTAGTTCTGAAGTGTATTGTGCATGGAGTGTGTCATCAGTTAGTGTGGGGTAGTGATAAACTGATGAGATATTAGTGGTGGTTGATAAGAAATTATTTAATTTGTATATATGTACCTGTGTGGTAGATGAGCATCTCTAAATGATGTACTGGTCAAAAAGGAATTGAAAAAATACTAATGAATTGGTGAAGCATTGTCGATTAAGGCAGGTCACACATAATGATTAAATTCATGGTCCAATGCCTAAATCAAGGCTAGTATGTAATAGGATGGCAGAGTGACCTACCAGATCAGGTTTGTCAGTGAAGAAAGATTAATAGGTAAAGCGCATCCCCTCTAGCGTCCTCAGGTGCATGTCTCCCCCAGCAAGCCAAGGCTATTTATGCCCCTCGCCGCGCGCTAAGACGCGTAGCGTCACTCACCCGCGGCCTCCGGCGCAGCGTGCGGACGGCTATGTGGGGACTGGGCAGCCCGTCGCCGCCAACCTGTCATCCCCATAGCAACCCCACCGGCGTCCCCCCAGGGCCAGGCGCGCCTGCGCAGGAGCGCGACAGTTCTCCGTAGCAAGGTTGGGCCCCGGAGGTGCTGCAGAGAGGCAGCAGGGGATAAAGGCCACGCACGGCCAGGACGCCCAGAACCCACACAAGTCTCCGCCCCGCGTCCATCCATCACCCCCACCCGCCGCCCTGGTCGTAAAACCGGTGTGGGCGCGGACAGGCTCGGGGACAAAGTAAGAGCCCGGCTCCAAAGAGTCAGGGCATCTCTACGTCCGCAACCTAATGTCAGACCAGCCGAGAGCACGAACCCCCACTGCTCCAAAACTCGGGGTCATAGCCCTACATACCAGTGTAGAGAAGGTTAGCACATCTAGTCAGGAGGAATTTGACACTTCGAACATTACATATGAGTTGTGAGCTATAATAGAATATGAATTACTAAAGATAAAAAGAATAAATAATTAGTAAAAGTAAACAAATATATAGATATATAATTAAAGATATATAACAAAGAAAAAACAAGCAAGTATTATGGACCAATGCTACAAGGTGTAATTATACTAAAATTATAAATATACTAAAGTT
>CM070035.1:83601513-83623197 GCA_036250615.1 Ptychadena robeensis | reverse complement strand
CACACACACAATTTACATTTAAATAAATTTTTTATTATATACATCAAACAAAATGTAAATGATGCTTGAAATAACTTTTTTTTATGTAAATTTTTTTTTTACTAAAAAAAAAAATTTACATTAAAGTCTATGGTGCGCTTTTGGTACAGAAATCTGTACCTATGCAGTGCGCTAGGGAGGTTAATCTTGTTTGTGTTCATGTAGTTTAATGCATTCTCTGTTTCAGAGAGTAATTGTAAAATAAGGAGAATGAATAATGGATGCACCAAATGGGCACCCATTGTTAGGCACCAAATGAACTGTTGAAATGGTTTTAAAACCTTACTGCAATGTAAACCTAGATTTATTAAATATAAAGCGGAAACATTGAAAAGTTTGCTTGAGGTTTGTCAATATCTGCGCATGGGCTTTCATTGCAGCACACATTTGGCAAGACCATGTTTGCTAAAATAGGAGCTGCCGTTTCTTAGAAAATCTACGTTTTTATGAACAATTTGTTGCTTTATACTTTTTCAGAGATCTATTGAAATGGTGTAACAGAATTGCATACAGCTTTGATAGCTCATCAACCAACACAGCTTTGAATATATTCCATGAGGTGAGATGAATTGGTGAATGAATGGATTGTCTTCTGTAGACTGTAATTTGTAGGATTAAGATTGAGATACCAAACTGCTATTGTTGTTCACCAGGCCATTGACTGCTTCACTGCCATGCTTTCTAAACCTGCCACCAGACTGAAGATGGCTGAAGTAATTGGAAGTAAATTAAATATTTCCAAGCAAAAAGTAAGTAAATGAGTGTTGCATATTCACATATTTTCACTTGCCAAGAAAATGCTAAGGAGTTTAATTAAGACTTGGTGTTAGTAACAGAACAATTATACCTTTTTTAGGGAGGATATGCTTCCCTTATACCATATTAGGTTTTGAAGAATCTGTTTGGATGGTAATTCTCTAAAGGTAGCCATACACAGGTAAATTTTTTACTAGATTTTTGCCTGATCGATCGCCATGCGAATTCACATCGGTCAGTTGGCCAATAGAGTCCTGCCCACCCTGAATGATCTATAAAAATAAATCGATCAAACCTTGATCCAACAGGTCGTCAATTTTTTTGGCCTATCCTGTGTCAGTCGAAGTACGTTGGTGGAGAAAATCTATCTTTCTGTGCGATTTACTCATTGACCCTGTGCTGTATCCATTCTGATCGATTTTGAGGAATCTACTTTTTTGGCGATCAGCTCCTGTCAGTCGACCTTGAATCGAATTCCCAAGGTGTGCCATCAGTTGCAAAACTATCAATCGCCGATTCCTCGATCACCAGAATAGAATGGGTAATCGATCGCAGACAAATCGAGGCGTCTCTGGCTACCTTTAAACACAGGGAATACATTGTGCTTTAAAAGTAATTAATAATCTATCTTCATTGCTACTCTGTGCTTCTATCTCAGTTAACTAATTGATCATGTAATTCTTTCATTTTGTGATTTATAGGCTGAATTTTACTGCCAGCTCTATAAGCCAGAGATTGTAGTCCGTGAGTTAGATGTTTCTGTTGGAAGAGTGGAAATGCTTAGAAAACAAACCGAAACTATTCGTGTACATAAGTAAGTATTTGTAATGGCTTTGACTTTTTTCTTTGCTATCACTTATGTCTTGTGGGAAATGGGCAAATGTATAAGCATTGTGTTTAAAGAAATAACCCCTCATATATAATAAATAACAATTTCAAGATTCACGCAATAAAATTGATATAGGGCTATATAGTCTTAATAGTGGAGGTAACCACCTTTACTCAAGTATATGGAGCGCGTATTAAGGCAGCTTTTTAAACAGAAATGAATACAGTAAGTGCTAATTGTAATTTTTATATTACATATTAAGTGTGCCAGTTAAGTCTCCTAACAATTTTTAATAAGAGCTATATTATTAGTTGCATTTGACTGGACTTGGTAGATAAATAGATGGCTTTAATAAACGATTTCATGTTTTTGCTTTATGGTGATATAGTTTAATAAGAAAATGAATTGAAAATTTTTCGCTTGCAAAATACACATACTTATGATTTTCTGGAACTTTTCCCAGTGAACTTGGTAAGCAGTCTGTGAACGCAAGTAAAAGGACAATTGGCACAGATGTTGTTTATTCTGCAAATTAAAAACTTTCTTATGCAAACCTTGTTGTATTCTAAAAGTCCATTTCACAGTGCAGGTAATGTTTGAGCTTGAAACTATTTTCAGCTTTACATTTCTGCATATATGGGATTCAGCATTGTTTGTATTTGTTTTGTGCACAGGGAGAAGATTACATTTGCAGCAACGCGGCCATCTACCATATTGATTGAACAGATTGCAGTTTGTGTGAATAAAGGAGAACCTGTTTTGTTGGTGGGAGAAACTGGCACTGGCAAAACCTCCACAGTACAGTATCTTGCTCATGTTGCAGGTAATTGATGAGTGATGAGCCATAAGCCAAAGTTTTTTTTCTACACTGACTACATTTAGATTTTTTGGTTAGCACTCCCAGACTCTTAATCCCAGACTCTTAATGTGTAACATCATGTTGCGGTTAAAAGTCACTTGGGAGCGACACTCGGGGAGCTCCGAACTTATCACATGTACTAATTCAAAACGGAAACTGATAATTGGGGCACCCTGGCATGTACACAAACCCCCAACTACTGTATATCAACTAGTGTACATTGTGGCTACTGGCTGCAATATGAAAGCGATTGTAGCAGGTAAAAGTCTCGCCTGATCTCCCCTCCATGACCTGGAGGCTGTGTTATACAAATTGGGTTTTGCAAAACATTCCAAATTGAAATAAATCTCTCTATTTTCTTTTTCTCCTAACAAATTTGCTAAAATTACAGTTGCCTATTGTGCAGGTGTGTGCAATTCCGAACGGTCTTATCTTTTAATCTGTTTTTGGGGGGCATAAATTCCAACTACCATATTTCCTTTTTTAATCTGTTTTTTTTCATGAATAAATAATTAGTGAAGTGGCAGGTGGAATTGCCCAACAGGGAAAAGGTTAAAATATGTGTTGTATCATCATGACCTAATGTGTATTGTACAAAAAACTGTCTTTGGAAGGCTGTTACTTTATTATTCATTTGTGTCATGTAAAACTTCTCTTGTCACTGTACATATGCAGGTCAGCGACTACGTATTGTTAATATGAACCAGCAGAGTGATACCGCAGATCTCTTAGGAGGGTAAGTGAATTGCACATTGCATTATCTATAATGGTGCAAAAGATTAACTGGTGTACGTTGATAACATCTGTACCATTTAGATGCACACAAGGATTATCCTAGAAATTGGCTTGTCTGACAATCCTACAGAATCACACACACACACACCACACACACACCTACATTGTATCTAATGTACCCAACTGTTATTTCTTCCAATCACCGCCAACTCCATTTAACATGGTATCTAGTGTACATGTCATACCTCCAATCACTATATTGTATCTAATGTACCCATCTGTCATTGCCTCCAATCATTGTCATCTCCATTTTATAGTTTTAATATATTGAATCTGCGTTCTTCATTGCATCTAATGTACCCAACTGCCTTCTTTTCCCATCTTTGTCATTTCTATTTTTTATTGTATCTAATGTATCCAACTGAAATTTCCTCCAATCGTTGTCCTCTTTACCTCAACCACTCTGGAATACTTCCTTGCCCCACAGTTTGGGAACCACTGAGTTAGTGAATTCTTAGGATCAATAGTTTTCCATATGCAAAAGTGGCCAGCCATTATTTTCAAGATCACTCCCAATTTCAAAAGCGCTATGGTTTACAATATAATCCAGGGTAACTTTTTAAGAGCCAGAGGCTTCTTTCACATTTGTAAACGTTAATGTGCAATTGGAAACCAATGCTTCTAAGAATGTTTCTAAGGCAGACATGCGGTAAAACTGTCATATGCATTGGATAACCAAGGCCATTTGTCCACAGTTGATTCCTTTCACTGGAATCAAGATGGGCACCGGAACATTTGACAGAGCGATTCCCTATGGCTTGCTATTGATGCAGCAGAGGAAAATGTGGAAAATTAGCATCCAATCGTCTTCGGGCGCTGTTTTTTCACGTCTTGGAGACACCTTCATTGATCTTCAATGGAGGTGTCGCCAGCGGCAGCACACGGTTCTGCTATGAAGACTTGGCAGCCTGCAGCTGAATATGCAGACTGGACACTGACTGGTAAGAGCCCTCTCCGCTTGTCTGCACCAGTGGACACAAGCCCTTAGTGTTGGGAATGTTTCGGTTGCAGTTTTGCTACATGTTGGTATGGTTTAACTTGCAATCATTGATGGAACAATGAATTCTGAACTATACTAGTGAAGTCTAAAGTAAAATTACATCTCTGAATTGAATCTCTTAAAATATCCAGTCGTGCATACTTGCTTAACATACCAGAATCAAATAAAAAAGATGAAGTGAAAATTCTGGAATGGCCACTTTAAAGTCTTCAGCATAATCGAATTAAAATGTGCAAAGATGTAAAAAACAAAGTGGTTCTGAGGAAACGTGCCAATATCCAAGAGCTGAAGCTATTCTGTAACAAACTAAAATCCATCTGTGCTGATGGGGAGGACTTCTCTTCCTTTAACACTGCAGTCATTGCTGCACGATGGGGGTCACAGCAAATTCATACGATGCTCACTTGCTCACTTGATATGTTGATTTTTTTTTTCTCTATATATACTTAACTAAATATATTTTGTTTGTGTTGAAAAAGTTTTCCTTGATCTGCTGGGTGTCTTTGTATTTTTCACAGCTTGTTCTTAGGTGTAAAATTACTGCTACTTAATGTTAAGGAAAAAATAGTTATTGTATGTCATGATCATCTTTCTCTTTCCTTGTTTGTTGATTTTAGTTACAAACCTGTGGATCATAAGCTGATATGGCTTCCACTGCGTGAAGATTTTGAAGAGCTGTTTACTCAGACATTCTCTAGGAAGCAGAATAAAACATTTTTAGGACACATACAGACATGCTATAAGCAAAAGAGGTGGCAAGACCTACTGAAACTAATGCAGCATATATTGAAAAATGCAATGACTAAGGTTCAGGATGACGAGACAGGTACATGGATGTGTTAACTAGACTAACGCTGTGTGCAATGCAATTTATGAGCTTTGTGTTTTATATTTACTTAATTACTGAAAAGGTAAGCATATGGTTTGGTATATTCTCATTATAAATGGCTCTATTCTAATCTCTTTAGTACTTGCTATTTGTGTATATTGTACCTCCATTTTGGTGGCATCCAGTACTAAAGATGGTTTTCTAGTTCTTGAAGAGTAGAGCACTGTAACTTGGATGGGCAATGCAAAGTTTTTACTCTTTACCCTAGTATTCAGGGAGAGGACAGCGGGGTATCATCATTTTACCTAGTTCATGAATAGGATCTTTTGATCAGTATTAACATTTATTGTATGTCCATTCTCATATATTTTTGTAGGATGCAAATTCATGTTATTTAATTTGTGAATTCTTGTTATTTTACACTAAATACTAAAGTAACTAATTTAACACTATTCCTTTTGTTGTAGAGTATTTGTTGAAAAAAAAATGGGAAACCTTTTCATTACGTCTAAATCAAGCCCAGCAGCAAATGAGGATGACTGAAAATGCCGTACTATTTGCCTTTGTAGAGGTGTGTGCTTGGTTTCAACTGACTAGAACAGGCGTGGGGAAAATATGGCCCAAGGCCATAGACGGCCCTTTAGTATTTTAATCCTGCCTTTTTTTTACCTTGTTAAGACACTCTGGCTCCCCTCCGCTCATTCTCTGCAATAAGTGGAGATAATGCCTAGAGGATTATAATGAAGGTCTCCTGCTACAGGCTGTAGTCTTCTTGGATTTACTATCCAAAGCCTCACGTTTTATTTATTTATATATATTTAATTTCTTGAATTTGTAAATAGGCAAATACTTCTATTCTGTATCTTTAGGGCACACTAGCTCAGGCTGTGAAGAAGGGAGAGTGGATTTTGCTCGATGAAATTAACTTGGCAGCTGCAGAAACTCTGGAGTGTTTGTGTGGCTTACTAGAAGGCTCATCAGGATCACTGGTTTTATTGGACAGAGGAGACACAGGTAATTGGTCTTCTAGCCAAACAAATACTGCATTTTAGACGTTTTTTTCACAAAGTAGTTATCCTGGTTCATCTGAATTAAACCATGTTTCATAGCATGTAAAGGTGCATTTTAATAAAAAGAATATACATTTAAAGTTGTACTAGAAGTATTTCTATAACTGTTGTTTTTATAAATAAATGTCGCTACCCCAACCCTGTTTTAGAACCTCATCATTTTGATATGCTTTACCATGATGAGGAAAATAAAATTATATAAAAAAAAAAAGGATGAACATACATATTTCATACAAGGTTAAAGATAGATGATTGGTGGTACCTATTTATAAACTCCACTGACATTGGCGAATAATAACTATGGTCATTAATTTGACCTGTTCTTTTTTGGTCATCCTCCTTAACATAAAGATGTAGAAAATCTGTTTTTCATTATGCTAAAAACCACTACTCAGTATCTTGTGTCTGCCTATCTAGATCCCCTTGTACGTCATCCAGATTTTCGATTGTTTGCCTGCATGAACCCTGCTACCGACGTTGGAAAGAGAAATCTACCATCTGGAATAAGAAATCGGTGAGTCCTAAACATCCTGTGAGAAATGGTTCAGCATCCCGGGGGGGGGGGTTTGTTTCACCCTCTCCAGCCAATCCAAAGAGGCCACTGCCAGGAGGCAGGTCTTTTTTCAGCAGGACTGAAACTATAGCATGCATCTGTACACTAGCAGCACCCATTCTCTGAACACACTGACCAACTTACACTGACAACAAAGTTTTCATATGGAAAATGAGCTGTTAATTATTTTTTGCTGCTATGCAGAATGTAACAAATGTAACAAACTTGTGCTATCTTTAATATCAACTCACTCAGCTCCTCCTCTGTGCCTCCTGTTTGACTCTTAAAAAGGACTCCCAACTATCTCAAGTCAGTGTGAAAGTTCCAGCAGGGGGCAGGGACTTTGGTTTGCGCCCTTCCCCCCTACCACCACCATGAATGGTTCAGTCAGGGGTTTACACTGTTCTGTGCCTGCCTATTGCTGCTACACCATGCAGGTTATCTCTACTATTAGGATGCAGCATTAACCTTCTGAGCGTCTGGCCCGAGTTAACTCGGGCTGAGTTTCATGCATCATGAAACGCAGCCCGAGTTAACTGGAGCCGCGCTCGAGGTCTCGCCGTCTTCTGACGGCGGTCGGGAGCACCGGCATGTATGCCGATGCTTCCGGGTCTGCCCCCGATCGCGTCACTGGTGACGCGAAGGGGGCGGGGGTAGGCGGCGCCATAGACCTCCATGTAAATGGAGGGGCGTCGCTATCTTTCAGCATAAGTCTGGTGTCTCCAGTGACGCCGGACTTATGTTTACTACCCTGAGCTGAGCAGGCAATCGCGGCGGAGCATATTGAGCTATTGCAAAATTAGGGCCAAGTATGAGTAAAAGTAAGAGTTCTGCCCGATGGTATAGTTCATTTGCTGTTAATGGTTCAGAGACTGTTTGAATGGTTGGCACCCAAGACATTTCACATCATATACCCTGCCCCTCTTTGCAAAAAGTTTGGACACCCTTGCTCTATACACAGAGGAAGACGCTTCTCTTCAAAGTTACATAATTCTTACATTGTCTTATAATGTGTCTTTATATTTTAGGTTTACTGAGCTTTTTGTTGAAGAACTAGAAAATGAAAATGATTTACAGATACTCATTGCAGATTATTTAAAAGGACTCAATATAAATAAGACTGTTGTCCTTGGGATTATCAGGTAAACATGATGGGGGTTACTTCATTCATTCTTCATTCTGTGAACATATATCTTGACTTTTTATTCAAATTTTTTTTGAGATTGTTGATCATATGTTATATAAGCAGCCAATTGAGATTTTTTTCTTAAACTTATTATTGCTAATTTATATATATAAATATATATTTTCTTTGTGTGTGTTTAATCTGGCAAAAGGGTTTTTATTAACAATCGAAGTCTGTCTGGCATGTGTGTACATGCATGCTGATGTAATGCTAAAACCAGTATTGTATTTTGACAATGCACTGAGTGTGCGGTTTTTGTAACCGCATTACAAATTATTGGCACCCCAAAGGTTCTGTGTCTATCGCATTGATTGTTGTACGAATGATATGGCATCGATTGTTGTACGATTGTTGATTTTGCAACAGATGATTGTACAGCTCTTGCAGGGGGAATCGCAACGTGTATGGCTAGCTTAACTTTTTTTGCTGATTCTTGCTTCCTTCACAAAGAAACCTCTGCCTGATTTCAACCTTTGTGTACATGTATTAGATGTTTTTGAGACTACTTTAATATTCAGTTTTCTCTTTTTTCTTTTTCTTTTTTCTTAACAGCTTTTATTTGGCAGTTCGAAAAAAAGCCATTGTGGAACTTGTGGATGGTACAGGCCACAGACCTCACTACAGTTTACGTACTCTGTGTAGAGCTCTTAGATATGCTGCTTCAAATCCATGTGGCAGCATCCAGCGATCTTTATATGAGGTAAGCTATTCTATCATTTTAACATGTTTTGTTTGGGTGCTATACAGTATATTGATTATTTTAAAAGTCAAATGATTTGACGATCGTTAGTTTGTGATAGGGAGAACAATAATGAGCTCCCCACTCATTTTCTTTTATGTAAATTGGTCAAAAACAAATTTCAGTCTGCTTGGTAAAAGTGGCTGGAAGAAAAAATGGCACATGAGTTATAGTATAGTAATATTAGTGGGTAATTTGAGGGTTAAGCCTGCCATACACCCACCGACTGGGTGCCGACAGACCAGTTCCGATGAGCTCTGGAATGCACCGTGTTGACATCATCACGCTGCATTCCCGAGCTGCCTGCATCGGCGGGCACCCTTTGTGTGCCAGCCTATAGCTTTAATGAAGACGCCGGTCTTCATTGAAGTTAATGGCATCGGCCAGGGAACATCGGACATGTCCGTTCTCTGGCCGGCCGAGCTCTGGGGCAACAGGGATCTGTCGCCCCGTGTGGGCACCCCCGAGCGCGGACGCGTCGGTCAGCGGCAAAATCGACCACTAATCAGTGTGTGTATGGCAGGCATTGATGTTGGTTGGCTGAAGGAGTAAGTAATGGAATGAAGAACCTAAAGTCTGAATGAGGAGATTTTAAATCCTTCAATAATGGTGTGAGAAGGCCTACATACAGTAATGTGGTAATAGCCTCTCCCTTGGCCCCACAGGAATTGCGTTTCCTGTGTAAAGATTAAATGAATAAATGTTTGTGCATATGATAGCAAATTTTAGTTTCCTAGGTCTCTTTAAGACCCCTACAATAGTATCAAAATTTCACATTGGTAATTCAGAGATAATAAAATGGAGAACTGAAGGTGTCTATGGACACACAGCAAGCTACTAATGAGAAGTAGAAAGAATGGATCCCAAATAAGGAAAAAGAGGGAGAAAAGGACAGGTACTGAGTGTGAGGGTATTCATACAATTAAGTTAGATGTATGTTTAGAATTTTTTTACTATCGGACCTACTGTGGAAATTTCCTGGATATGCGGAAGATCCAGTTTGACTACACCAGGGCCCTTGCAGTTTTCCCTAGCAAACCTGTGTAACTTTCACAATGTGCCGCAGTGTGGTTTTGCCTCAACACGCTAATGCATCTCTTTAATGTAATCATCGTGCAACAAGCCTTTTTGTACCCCAGTGCAAGCATCTGCCATACAATAGTATGGGAGACCTAGTGCATTTCCTAATGCAGGGTTCATTTACCTGCAACAGATGTGTTTGTATTACTGTGAGCGGGTCTGTTGCATCACCTGTGGTGTGAGCAGACTCTCAGCGTTGTCTTGAAGCTGCATCTCCTGGTCTAGAAATAATTGTGTTATATAGTTAGAATGGTTTAGGTATAGCAATAGATTTTTTTATCTATCTATAGAGGTTTTATTTTTGTATGGATTTTATTTTGACTGTATCCTTTTTGTTTTATTTAGGGATTTTGCCTTGCCTTCCTTACGCAGCTTGACAGAGCATCTCACTCCACAGTCCAAAGCTTAATATGCCGACATATTATACAGTCTGGCAACATAAAAAATCTTCTGAAGCAGGTAATTTATAA
This sequence comes from Ptychadena robeensis, assembly GCA_036250615.1. Classification (NCBI taxonomy): domain Eukaryota; kingdom Metazoa; phylum Chordata; class Amphibia; order Anura; family Ptychadenidae; genus Ptychadena; species Ptychadena robeensis. Next base: position 83,612,992 of record CM070035.1, on the reverse strand, counting down.
TGCAATATTGAAGTTGATGGGCTGTTTTTGGTATGGGATTGTGCTTTTTTTTGTTTTTTTTGAGTATGTATATATGATAAAGGAAAGAAATATTTGATTTTCTACAATTGCTCTCCAAGTAACAGATTATCAGTATATATGTGTGTCTAATCACTATGTATTCTATCAGGAAGGCCCCTTATTGCAATGAACATCAATATCTGACTTGTATACCGTGTTTGTAAGAGTTTTTTGTTGTTTCTGTGCCTGTGGAGAATAAATATTGAGCAATTCTTTTAAATTCTTCATTCTTCACAGCCTCTCCCTGAGCCACACGGGGGGCGTTTTGTTCAAATCGAAGGCTATTGGATTCCTGTGGGGGATAAGAACCCAGCAATAGACGAAAGTTATATCTTAACACCTTCAGTAAAGCTCAATCTTCGAGATCTTGTTCGAGTTGTCTCTGCAGGGTATGTAAAAAACATCATTTATTTGGTCTGTAATATGGAATATGCTTGATACTGCCGGTACAGTTTCAAACTTCATTGAATGATATTTAATCCAGTAGTGGTTGTAAAAAAAAAATCAATGTTTATGTAGATTTTAATAGGCAAATTCTTTATACAGGGTGGGTTGTGAAAATATATTCCAATGTTTTAAACCTGAAATCACCTTTTCTATTTTGCCAAGTGCCTCTTTATTTGATAGACCCCATAATGGCTACTTTTTATGTTAAAGGAATCATCCAGTGCTTCTTCAAGGAGAAACATCTGTTGGCAAGACTAGTTTAATTCGCTGGCTGGCTTGTGCTAGTGGGAATCATTGTGTTAGGATTAACAACCATGAACATACAGACATCCAGGAGTACATTGGCTGCTACACCTCCGATTCTTCAGGCAAACTTGTATTTCAAGAAGGTAAAAATGTTTGTCTTGTGCAGCTTGTGTAACTCCTTTTAATCTAAGTATATAAAGTGTTTAGACCTTCAGTTATGACTTTACTGTTTCCTAAAATAACTGCGGGTTATTTGCTAAAATTGGATGTATACTTTGAATATAGAATTATATAGAGAATATATATTATACTTAAATATTTGTAGCGTTTTTTTCGGACCATAAGACGCACTTTTTAACCCCCACAATTTGGGGCAAAAAGTGCCTGCGTCTTATGGTCCGAATTCACGACCCACTCGGCTGCCGGTGGTCGCACTATGGCTTGCCGCCCGGTCTCCGGCTCTCCCATCTGTACTGTGTATTTACCTATGCCAGCAGAGTTTAGAGCCCTGAACTGGCATAGGCAATGAATAGAGAGATATAGATAAACTGGCTATATCTCTCTCTCCTGTCCGAACTTCAATCACTCTGCACGGACACAGAAACAGCTGATCGCAGAGGGAGAGGAGAAGCTGTTGGCCCCCCTTCCTCCTGCCGATCAGTGCCGAGAGTGTACTGCTGCTAGTGACACCTATTGAATATTGCATTCATTAAATTCATTGCATTAACCCAATTGATGTGAAAACGTATTAATTTTTGTTTCTGGTTTTCCTGCCCTAAAAACTGGGCGAGTCTTATAGTCCGAAAAATACAGTATTTTTCAAGAATGTATACATTTTTGTTTATTATAAGTTTAAGTGTGTGTTTTTCTGTTAGTGTAAAGCCAGCTGATCAAGAGAAATGGGGACTGCCTGTTAGATGTTATAGCTAATATATTTGGGGGTGAAAAAGTGCATCTTTTAGTTTGAAAAATACATTATTTAAGAGGAAGGCCAGAAAAAAATTCTCTTCTGTGTTAATACTAGTGACAGATTTATTTAGCATTTAATGTTATGCATATGTTTTTCCTGATTTAGGTGTTTTGATTGATGCAATGAGAAAAGGTTACTGGATTATACTCGATGAGCTGAACTTGGCTCCAACAGATGTACTTGAAGCTCTGAACAGATTGCTAGATGACAACAGAGAACTGTTCATTACAGAAACTCAAGAAGTAGTTAAAGCACATCCACGGTTCATGCTCTTTGCCACACAGAATCCACCAGGAATTTATGGAGGCAGAAAGGTGAGATATGTGTTTTTGACAAACAGATGACAGTTGGGCCGTTTCTCTTCTCAAATGGGGACAGGATAGAATTGGAAAAAAATTGTGTTCATCATTTTCACAGGTCTTATCAAGGGCTTTCCGAAACAGATTTGTGGAACTGCATTATGACGAACTTCCAAGTGCAGACCTTGAGACTATTTTGCATAAGCGCTGCTGCCTGCCACCTTCCTATTGTAATAAATTGGTTACTGTTATGCTGGAGTTACAGGTAGGGTTTTAGTATTAGTTTTAAAAAAAGTCTCAAACACATAGGCAATATCCAGCATCACAATTCTAAAAGTGTTCATTTTTTGTCTTCTGAATTTCAGTCTTATAGAAGAGGATCCTCAGTGTTTGCAGGAAAGCATGGTTTTATTACACTCCGTGATCTTTTCCGTTGGGCTGAGAGATACCGTCTATCTCCGCAAACAAGCCAAGAATATGACTGGCTTCAACACTTGGCAAATGATGGTAAAAACTAGTATTCCTTGGTTATACAGTGTAAAATTAAGAAAGTTGCTTATTTCCTCATCATTCTGTCTTTAAAAAAGGTTTTATGCTACTTGCCGGAAGAGTACGAAAACAGGAAGAGGAAGATGTTATATTAAAAGTCCTAAAAAAGTGCTTTAGAAAAGAAGTGGTGCCTCATGCCCTATTTTCCACAGAAAATGTTCAGCAGCAATTACGTGAGTATATATATATATATATATATATATATATATATGTATATATTTTATACCCTGCATTCTGACACAATTCTATTATACGCTAACACTTACCTTTTTTGATCTGACTACTTTCAACCCCCACCAAAAGTCAGTTAATAGTGCTACACTTCTGTACTTTGGCAGTTGGGGCCTGACCTATCATAGCCCTGAATTTCTGTCTTTTTGTGTGCCTTTCTATTTTCGGCTACAGTTCTTTTTAGGAGATAAGATGTGTGCCTTAATTTTTTTGTGTGTGACAGCAAAGGCTTGGGGGGGTTTAAGAAGAGACAGGTTGGTTTATGTAGCAGGTTTGTGTAAAGTAGACACTGCTAAAGACAGCATGTGTGGGAATACTCTGGGGCACATGTACTTTTCCTGTTTGACCCTCCAGATATTAATTACTCCGTATGTAGTAGGGAGTGTGCTACATAAGTTAAAGTTAACTCACCCAAGCACAATTCAGCGACTTGCCCATTGAAGATTAACTAGGGTGTGCCAAAGAAGTGACCATGCAACTTTTACCACATTTTTGGCAAGATGAATTTGCTTAGGCTTCACTGTCCGCTGGGATCCACCAGTGTCCGCTGATGTCTCTGGTGCCTTCCCATAGATGACGCTTGCTGCGTCAATTTGAACTCAATGGAGGCTTGGACCAGCAGATCAGTGGCTCTGATGGGCTGTGGAGACAGCCCTGTCATAGCCCCATTGGTAACAATGGGTGGCTTTTGCACTCTGTTAAAAGCCCTACATTCAACACAGGGGTTTTAATGGACAGTGGAGCCCTAGCCTAAGAAGTAAAGTCAGTTGTTTTTTAATGTGCGTCAAGTGTTAAGCTAGCCATACACTTCTAGATTCCCATGCATTTGGCCTGTGAACATACGGGTATCTCAAAGCGTTCCACCAGAAAAGAACCGCCAAGTTGTATCGCCGTATGACTTGTGAAGCTATTGCCCGCGGATGTATGCGTATATGGGGGCCTTGAGAGCCTGCAGAGAATTAATATAGTTTTGGTGACTGAATTGAGCTAAACCAATCCTGCAAGGGTAGACCTTGCTTAGTAAACTCAGGGCTTAATTGCATATAGACTGGTATAGATTAGAATATAGATTAGGATTTCACTATCCACAGCCTGCAGGTAGATTGTTAAAACGCTCAATAAAACATCACACTAATGAACTTTCATTTTTTTTTTTTTTTTCAGAAAGACTATCGATAAAGACTGGTGTTACAGAAGAAAATTTTTCCCATATTGTATGGACATATGGAATGAGAAGGCTTGCAGTTCTTGTAGGTCGAGCTTTAGAGTTTGGTGAACCAATATTACTTGTTGGTGATACTGGGTAAGTCAAGTTTTAACCTATACATGTTTTTGAAGTTGTGAATGTTTGAAAAGATTTGGTTATGTATTTTGTGTGTGGGTTTCCTTTTATTTTAGCTGCGGAAAAACCACCATTTGCCAGCTATTTGCAGCATTGTCGGACCAAGCATTGTATTCTGTAAACTGTCACCAGCATATGGAGACCTCAGACTTTTTGGGAGGGTTACGGCCTATTCGACATAGATCAAAAAACAAAGTAAGTAAATAAGAACATTCAGTAGTACCACACTACACTGCAGAGTCTGTGGGTTACATGTTTTTGTTTTGAAACAGGATGATGTGGAAAACACAAAGCTATTTGAGTGGCACGATGGGCCCTTAGTGTTGGCTATGAGAGAAGATAGCTTTTTCTTGATGGATGAAATCTCTTTGGCTGATGACTCTGTATTAGAGAGGCTGAACAGGTTTGTATTTTATTATTTAAACATATGTATAAGTGTATTCTCTAGGAATGTTTAACTTCGGTTTAATGTATCAGAGGGTCAAGCGTATCTTGGCAATATTTGACTGCCTTGTAATAGTCTAATATCTTTATTCCTGCAGTGTTTTCTACTGCATGTAGTGAACGCCTTCTAGCTCGGAACTTTATTATTCAAACAAAATAAAGGTGCTAGTTTGGGGTATATATACACAGGTCTTGTTTCTATTCATGAAAACTCATACCTTTGAGTGGATGCCTGGGCAGTGCTTCAGTAAAGCTCTTTGATCATGCCTTTTGCATATGAGCTAAAGCAGGGTTGCTTAGTTTAAATATTATCTAAAAAAATAAACTTAGCAGAAAATGCTTGTAGTAAAATGTTGGTCTTGCAATGACTCTGTTCCACAGTGTTCTTGAAGTTGAAAAAACATTGGTACTGGCTGAAAAAGGAAATGAAGAGGATGACAGTGATGTTGAGTTTCTTACAGCTGGCACTAAGTTCCGAATTATGGCTACAATGAACCCTGGTGGTGACTTTGGAAAGAAAGAGGTAATTTGCCAAAAAGATTTTGTCACATCCTGTTTAAATATTGAAAATGCCTAACTCCGCCACAGTTTCCAGATAAAGACATTCAACCTCCCGGGCATATTTTTTTATGGTGCGAAAAGACACTGTCCGGGCAATCACGGCGGTGTATACTGTACTCTGCTGTGATTCACCGCCATCCCCCTCCCTCAAGCGACTCCCCCTCCATTAACATGGAGATCTATGGCGCACCCCTTTCGTCAAAGATGATGCTGAAGACTCGGGCCGGAAGTACCCTGTGAGCCGCCAGCTATGCAGAAACGTTGCAGGATCACATAGAACCGGCGATTATGCCCGATTCCAAGATCGAACTGCCCGTACTGGCTTTGGGCGTAACCCCAGAAATTCACAAATAAAAACCATATTTTTTATTTTCATGTTTAACTGCAGGGTCCATCCCCCTCAGAGCATACTAGTCCCCTTGTAGCATAGTCTGGTATGGCCCGAAAAGGGGGGGGGGGGGGGGGGGCTTCCCACCTCTATTGCATACCAGGCCCCTTTTGGCAAGCCAGAAAGGACAGGCGTGGGGGCACCCCGACCCTCCAGGCCCTGTGCCATACATCAATGTTAAGGTAAGGGTTGTCTCTTCCCCACAAGAATGGCCAGGCATTGTGTGTGCTCATTGAGTATTCAGGGTTCCACTTTAACTAGAGCATCCCAGATTGCAATTCCCCACCCTGTTGAATGAGTAAAGTGGTCCCAAAGACCCCTTACCCTTTCACATGGAATGGTTTAAGCAGGGGGTCTGGTATGCTCTGGGAGGGGGTTCCATGCAGTTTGTGGCCCCACCTTTTCCAGAGGATACCTGACCTTTATGCTCATGTGTAAATCCCACTGATTTTTTGTTTTTATTGGATGTTGGGGGGAGGGGTTTTGGAACACTGGTTGGAAGATTATTTACTTGGCTGTACTTAGTCTGGGGATGTTTTAACAAAAAAATATTTTTCTATAGTATTTAGGATTGTCCAATTTTTGTGTTGCTTAATGTGTTCAGTTATTTTGGTCTAAGATAATTTACTCTGTTTTCTCAGCTTTCTCCTGCCCTGCGTAACAGATTTACAGAGATTTGGTGCCCATTGAATAACGAACGTCAAGATCTTTTAGAGATCATTAAACACAATCTAAATCCTAATTTATGTTTTGACTCCACAGACAACAATGGTAGGTTATTATCTGAATAGTTTTACAATTCTTTTGAAAATGATTTATAGCTTTATATAGTGCACCATAGGTACAACATCCATTAGTGTTACTTAATAAACATATGTATCATAAGCAAAATATGAATGTTCTTTTAAAGTACATATACACCAATGGAGTGTTTTTTTTCTTCTAACACATACTTTAAAACATTTGTTTATTTTAAATTGGTATAGTTGTTGTAAGTAACTGTAATATATAAAGTTGTGTCATCATGGTGTATTGTTGCTACATGTGATGAGATTGTTCTTAGGAAATTATTTTATTTTGTGTTTTGAGATTTGAGCAATATTGAACATTTTTCATGGGATTGAAGATCTGTATTTTTACTTTATTTCAGATGGCAGTATAGCTGATCTGATCATGGACTTTATTGAATGGCTGATGAACCAAGAATTTGGTCGCCGTTGCATACTTAGTATCCGAGACATACTTTCCTGGGTGAATTTTATCAATGTCACTGCAGATCATATCTCTGTTAAAGATGATGTTGGTACAACTCTGAATGTCATCACAGCTTTTATACATGCAGCATGTTTGGTGTACATTGATGGTTTAGGATCAGGTAAATGTTATGCATGGCATACACATGACTGTATCCACTATGAGATGAAAAGACTGCCTTTGTGTGTATGTGTGTGGTCCAAAAGCTGATTATATTTACTTTTTCCAATTCAAACAAAATATATCCTCGTTTTGCCTGTTGATGCCAAATGCATTCTATTACAGACTAGTAAAGGGAGTATGCGGTTTACATTGGCAATATTCCCCACTGATCAAATTTCAGCAGTTTTGGGTAAAACAAAACTGACATCGATAGTAATCGAATTGTACTGTAACTTGATTGCCGAAATGGGGATCCTAATTTATTTGCAAATATTTCCTAATACTTTTAAAGCCGTTTTAATCTCATAAAAAAAAACCAAATAAACTTACCCATCTACATGAGTCTTAATGCAGGCAAACCTCAGATCCCTGTAGAGGAAAATCGCATACTTCTCTTCTGCTCTCCCACACCACCATGCCTGCAGCATTTAAGATGGAGGACTATGACTCTTCCTGTCTCTGCTCTCTCCACTTATCCAGATCTGAGTCCGGTGATGCTCTGCCCCTCCAGCATTATTAGATTCAGATCTGTCTGGCTCCTGGGCATTATGGGAGACAGATGACATCTTCTTTACCAATATCCACTTGTGGCTGTACAACACAGGAGGGGAGCTGCGCCCCCCCCCCCCCCCCCCTATTTTTACAGGTTTCGCCAGGAAGTTTTTTTTTTTTTTCTTTTTTCAACCTTGGATCTGTCCTATTATCGGAAGCTAAGGTGGTAGGCCCAATTTAAGCAGATACCATTAGTGGTAAATGATTTAACCTTTTAAAGTACATTTAAAAAACAATATTTTTATAAATATATATACATTTTATATAAGCTTCTACAGACAGCTTGCCTTTGTTTGCAGTGTTATATGTAAATAAGTAGATTAGCCCTACCTCCTGGATTTGTTAAAAGAAATGTATAAATAAAGCATCAACTATGTGGAGATTTAAAGATCATAAACAAAATGCAATACACCTTACCTTCAAAAGTATGGATATATGGGCCAAACACATTCATAACCATAAAATCTTTATGCACATGCTATGGATTAGGAACTAAGACTACATTTTCTTTTTATACACTTTATATGCGAGTGGAAGTCCTGTCAATTGTTCATGGCCTCTTTGGTCTTGAGATATTATGTTAGTATTAACAGATGCCCTATGGGTGAAACACCATTATTATTATTATTATAAACTAATAACTTGTTAGGTTTTCTGGCCTAATAATATTTGAGTTCTTGTACCCCATAAGCTATTCAATAGTCTGTTCTTTTTCCCCAACCCTATAAAGCTTGTCGATATTGGAAAATATAAATGTTTTCCAGCATGTTATAGGACTAATACAATCTTACAGGGCATTAGCCTTTCTATGTTATTTAAAACGAAATATATGGTTTATTTATCCATACACTTAAATGCACTTTCCCTACTTGGTTTTATTAATAATCCAAACATTGCAATTGCATGTTTGGATTATTCATAAAAACGAATCTAATGCTCATTTTCTTGTATTGTGTTATTTTTAAACATTAAAAATATTACTAATATTTTGAAGCAATCATAAGATTTTCTCACTTTGTTCAGGAACCACATTTTGCTCTGCTGAGGTTGCTATATCGGCCCGACAAAAGTGTATGCGTTTTTTGCACGACAAGCTTTCTTCTGTTACGGACATTACTGAAGAGGTGTTGTCAGAGTTTCAAATGTATGAGAAATCGAAAGAACGAAAAATTAGTTGGCTTGGGGAGTCTTTTGGAATCCATCCTTTTTATATTCCTCGAGGTAAGCAGCTTTACAAGTTATGGTATGCATGTTAAGTCTTCAGAAGTGTGGTCCAGTGGTTTCTCATATACATGGTACAGATTCATATGCATATTTCGGCAAAAAAGTACCGTATTTTTCAGACTATAAGACGCACTTTTTTTTACCCCCAAAATCGCGGGGGAAAAGTGCCTGCATCTTATGGTCCAAATGCGCGACAAGTGAGGTGGTGACGTGATATGCTGTGAGTGTACTGCTGCTAGTGATATCTACTGGTTGAATTTGATATTGCATTATTTTAATTCATTGCATTACCCCAGTGGTAGGCAAACGTATTCAACCAAAGAGCCAAATCGCAAAGGTGTAGCAATTGAAATACATGTTTAGAGCCGGAGGGGGTTTGTGCTGTCAATATTTAAAAATTGTCTTCTTTCCCTAGAAACATTCTTTAAATTGAAATTAATGAACTTAAGTCTTAGTTAAGCTTAAAACTTTATATCATACTTTATTATATATAATTTATTACAATATACTGTGACGACAATGAATGACAACCCCTGTGAACAATGGTTTTGCTGGAAAGTTTGGGTAAGTCAGGGTTTGCTGTTTTATGTCACCAAGCCCCCTTGAAAGGTAACCATAGAGCCCTCCATGATGGTGTAGACAGGAGCGACCTTCTGCTTATTGTAGCCGTATCAGCCCCCTCTAGCTGGTAGACAGAGCGCCCCTGTGTAGGGAGCCAGACCCCCCCTAAATGTAGCTCAAAAACCCACTGTAGGTAAGCCATTAGAGCCCCTCCATTAATGTGGTAACAGAAAGCCCTCACCACTTTTTTGTAGCCCAGGCTCCCCCTGTCATTGTACTCACAAAGACCACTTGACAGGCGATATTAGGGGTGTTGGTTGATGGCGTGGGGGTGTTGCTGTGGGAGTGGGTCTCTTTTCCTCCCTTCTCCCCCGGTGTGCGACGACATGAATGAAAATAATAAAGCCCAGGTACAGGAAGGACAAGTCCCTACGCCACTGAGCCGGACTGAAGGGGCTAAAGAGCCACATATGGCTCCAGAGAGCCGCACTTTGCCTACCCCTGCATTACCCAATTGATGTGAAAACTTCTATATACTTCTATATTCTATACATACATTTTTCTGGATTTTCTTTCTCTAAAAACTGGGGGTGTCTTATGGTTCAGTGCGTCTTTTATTGTCCAAAACATGCGGTATGTTCTATAGTTTGAAAACGGCTCCTAAAGTGAGTTTTTTGTTTGGTCATCTTTTAGGTCCTGATTTTGAAGCTGAAGATCTAACTACTTATGCACTTGATTCACAAACCACTTCAATGAATGCACAGAGACTACTCAGAGCCCTGCAACTGCAGAAACCCATTCTGTTGGAGGGGTCACCAGGTGTTGGCAAGACTAGTCTTGTGACTGCGTTGGCCAGAGCGACTGGAAACAACCTTGTGCGGATTAACCTTTCTGAACAAACGGTAAACTTCTGGTTTGTTTGGGAATACATTTCCTTGACTTGTAAAGTCAATGTATTATCTTTTTATCGTTTACGCTACATGATTTTATTCAATCCAATAAGTTTTATTTGGAACACTGTAAATTAAATTACACGATTTACATATAAAAAGAAAATAAATTAAGAAAATGACTTTTACTTCTACCTGCTTCTCTTCTAATCCCCTCCTGGAAGTATGATGTTCACTATAGTCTGAGTGTAAAAAATATTTGGACATTTATGAAAGGTGCAAGCATAAGATCAGTGGTGGGGGGCACCCTTTGTAATTGATAATATTTAAAAACGTTTAAATATTTTTATTTCTAAAATACCCCAAAAAGGATGCTACAATTATGATCAACATAATGGTCTTAATCACAATGAAATTTTTTTCCTTGGTTACACCTTGTTTTATTTTGTATACAACAATAATTCCATCTTGCATACATACAGTACTTTGATTGCATTTCTCTATTGAGGGAGGCTATTAAATTGCCAGATATGGTTGTGTCTATAGACCAGGTGTATACAGAGAAATTATGGGTTCGAAGATTAGATTGCTTAAAAAAGTTAACACTTTGGTGATAGTCATACAGCTGTTCCCAAAATGTTTGTCTATGAATTCATGTATTTTTCTTTAATGAATCTCTTCTACTCATCTTATATAAAACTCCACTCTTCTACACATTTTATATAATCTTAGGTTTCTCTTTGGGCTTAGTCAAAACATCTTTTGGAATCATATTTTAGGGCTTGTGTCCACTGCTTCCCATTCTAATGAACCGTACAGTGCCCACTGCGTGAAACTAAGTGGCGAGCCCAAGGTGCTGTTTTTTAATGGGGGAATGCTGGTCATTGGACGTGTCTGCAAGAAGTGGGAAAGTAGTGCTGTTCGGATGCTGCTTTTCTGACTCTTTCTGTTGTGCTAAATTATTAGAGCTTGCTCCCGATGATGTGGCGACAATGCGCCCTAAGTCTCGGGCAAACTGGCAGCAAGTCGCTGGAAATCTGCCCACAAATCAGCCGCTGCGCAGGGAAAAGTGGACACATGGCCTTTAAAATCTTCTTATGACCTTTTTTTCTGTGCAACTGTAAATAGAAGAGGCTGTCTAGGCCCTGTATTGCAGTAGGGTTGTATCTATAACCAGGGCTGTGGAGTCGGTCGATAAATTCTCCGACTCCTCTGTATTAAATATGCTAATGTTGTGAGTGTGAGTGCGCAAGTTGATTGATTGTACTCAAATCTTTTTACAGATCTACCCGTGTGTGC
>CM070035.1:83539187-83592433 GCA_036250615.1 Ptychadena robeensis | reverse complement strand
GCCAATAAGAGTGGTCAAAATATTTTATCAAGGGGTCTTAGGTCTGTCTTACCTTGTCAGTCTGTATCAACCAAAGAACGCATCTCATCATAGGAAATCCAAAAGTGTCTGGGTCTATATAACCTCCTGCATCTCCCATAGACCTTTCCCCACCCAGTATTGCCCTGTTATCAGGTTGAAAAGCACACACATTTTGTATAAATGAATGAGAAGATCAAGTACCATAGAGGTCTTAACCATGTAGTTGCTGGTCCATCTATTGACATACATAAAGTTATTCTAAATCACTATAAGTTGAAAGCTCCCACAGGGGAGATCCTGGCCAGTATTGATAAATATTGTATAATCTTGAATAGTAATATGAAACGGTCCGAATTGTAACCATAGTACTCCTAAATAGTAAAGGGGCTGTCATAATTGTACCATAGTCCTGAGTTTTAATAAATGTGATAAATTGCCATATAAACTAATGGTCATACAATGTATCGCGAGTATAAAGGTGCATATAGTCACTAGAGTAAATATCAGGAACTGACAATTATGATAGCCCTTAAAAGGCGGATTGACTAACAAAAAAGCGGGTATCTTCTACCCTAAATCGAATTGATAAATTAATTATAGAAAACCCACTCTGATCATAGTATTCTATTGAGGAACTGTGTTCAGAGTGGTTGGGCTGAGAAATCTCAGAGTTTGCTCTGAGATCGCAGCAGAAATCTCTCCTCCCCAGCCGGAGTGTCACTTCCTGGACCCCGGGGTCCAGGAAGCTTAGAAAGCTGTATTCAGTTTGAATAACAATGTATTGCACACTGAAATAAAGTCGCCCCCCCCCTTTGTCATTTAACTCTCACCCCCAGTGTGATGGTCCTGATGACATTACACTGGGGGTGGAGGAGCCAAATTCAAAAGAGACTTGTACTGGATACAGTACAACTGATACTGTCTCCAATACAATTAAAAGTAGAAAAAAACACACAAATCACTGTCAATTGAATTAAACTTTTATTATAAACACATATAAATACATACTTTTTTTAAATCTTTCATATTCTAGTCGGGATGTCTATTAGACCCTTGTACAGACAGGTTTTGGTTAGTTACAGGCCTACAACATAAAACACAAATTCGGTTAAAGTCTATGGTGCGCTTTTGGTACAGAAATCTGTACCTCAGCAGTGCGCTAGGGAGGTTAATCATCATATCATAGCTCAAGGAAGATATTTGAAAGTTGAGGGGTGATATTCAGAATGTCTGTACTAGCGAAAATGGATCAAAGGCATTGTAAAGAGTGAAATAACTATTGTGTATTAACAGGCAAGCGTTTATGCTCCCAGACGTCTTCACTTTATTCTGATACAAAGCTGAGATTGAGAGCAACCTCTGTAAGGGGGTGCTCCAAATCCTAAATTGTTATCTGGCTTGTAAAACAGAAACACGTCCATATTAGCAATCAATTATATGCCAATTGAAGTCCCCCATACACGTCTAGATTTTACGTTCTATTTTTTTGTTGAGTGATTGAAAATCTATGGCAGCCCACATAGCTAGATCGACCTAAAACTATTAAAACTGGGAAAATTTTAGATCGAAAAATGTTTGGGCATGCTCGAAAAATGTTATTGGTTGTATTTAAATTGAACCTTCCATTACACCTTTTAGTCGATCCCAAAAAAATTGATTAAATAACTGTTACTACAGTTGGCATACATTACAGTCAAATCTTTTTAGATCAATTTGACATAAAATGGACGTGCATGGGGGCCTTAAGCCACCATGGACAAGAGCTGTCCAGAGAAAAATAAGTCAATCTCCCTTGCTGGGGCTGCATGCAAGATGCAGAGGTGCAATAGTCATGAGAACAGTGAGGAAGGAGCCCAGAACTTCATTGGGTTACTTGTCAGGGATCTAAGGGCAGTTGGCACCATAGTCACCAAGAAAACTATTGACACATTACATAGTGAAGAATAGAATGTTTTCAGCACCAGCAAGTTCCCCTTGCTTAAGAAAGTACATATGTGCAGATGTACCAATGCACATCTGATGATCCAGAGGAGAACTGGGTCAAAGAGTTGTTGTCCGATGAGACCAAACGCAAGCTCTTTGGTTTCAACTCAGCGAACAGTATTGGGAAGAGCAGGAATGCTGCTTATGACACCATGAACACTTTATTGTTATTTATTCTTTGTCAATGGGCAGACAGAAAAAATCAACAGCGGGATCAAATCCATCTTTCTCTCACTGTATGCACTTTATTTTTCGCACTGTAAGACACACCCTGTTTTTAGAGCAGGAAAAAAACTTAAAAAATTTAAATGTTAGACAGTTGGAAAATCGTCTGCAGTACCCAATTTCAGCCATAAAACGCTTCAGGCAGAAGAGGTGGGGGAACAGTGGATTCTGCACTGTTCGTCTCCCTTCTTGCCAGCTATGAACTGAAAGGTGATCGTAGCGAACAGGCAGACATACATGGAAGCTGCCACTGTACTTATGGTACAAAAAATATGGTACTCTTTGATGTTGTAAAAATGATTATTTAATAGCCACTGATCCCTTATATATAAAAATGTAATCTATATTCTCCAGAAATCAAGCATTTCAGTAAATCTTCTTTTGTTTTTTGTAGCAAGTGGAGGACATAATTCAAAGACGCGTTCGTAGTCTCAAACCTTCAGACAGTGGCTGTTTGCTGTCCATCGGTCTATGGCCCAACAAAGTGCCCTCTGCTCTTCTTTCTGCGGAAGACTCTGTGTTGTCTACTATTCAAAGGGATGGACAAGTCCTTCTTTATGTGTTGAACAGACATAGTTTGCTAAACAACAGGTAATATTTAATGTATATTTCTTATTCTTCAGCTACTGTAGAAAGTTTTTTCACTGCTAAACTGTTATTAAAAACCAGGAAAATATCAAATGCAAACAAAATTATGAACATGTTTTCTTAAGTGCATGAAAAATGTAAATGTACAGATTTTAAAAATCTTTTTACCCTCCCATACAGGATGTTTCCTCTTACTTTGCAAGACCTTGAAATGATTGGACAATGCCATCCTAATGACAGCCTTAATTTCGGAGCTGTAGAATTAGAAGCTCAGTGGATGGATGAACCTGTAGTTGTTCAGCACTCGGTTAAACTCGTCTTAGAGAAATCATCATCAACAGACTGGATGCTAAGGACACGCTGGCTGTGTCACTTGACAAAGAAAATACCAGCTGAACTGGGTATGTTGATCAGCTTGAAAATGATAGACCTCTTAAAGTCTAGCAACAATAGTAGAGAGAATAGAAGACACATTTTGCGTAGCGCCTTCATGGTTATCCGCATCCCAAAGACTGGATGCGGTTTTGCAGCGTTTTTTTGTCAATTGATAGCAATAGGGGGGAAAAAACGTGGCTAATCCAGACAAAAAACATGCTTTTATTGCATGTGTTTTTCTGTCCGCATTAGTGGAGCCACAGCCCTTTCAAAATTACATGCAACTCTCAATATTGAAACAACTTAGGGTCCCCATACACCTTTAGATTTCTCTGTCCGATTTCCTTGAGGGTGCTTTATGTTTTACCAAACCCATCTAATATGAGGGACTAAGCAATCAAGTCTACTTGTGTTCAATCGCAGAGGACCCTATACTACATAGTTGCTAGTAGATCTGAAGGATATCTGACAGAGAGATCTATAGGTTTATGGCCAGCTTTAGTCTGCATATTTGTGCAAAATATTGAATCACACTGAAGAGAGAAGAAATTGAGCCCCATTGTTGCAATGCCCCCTTAAAATAGTAACTAGAATTGGTGATGGTAAACTCACTAAACACGAACGTTAAAATCTGCAATTAAAATGTCCGCTTTAGAGTTGTAACCATCATAATGTGTGTGTGTGTGTAAACATGTATTTATGTTTAGATTTAATTAATAAAACAGAATTTCCATTTTTCTTTTGTTTGTAAAATTGTAACAGATTGGATCCATATGGAGATAGATGCTGGAACACATGCTTTGAACAAATTCTACTCTAGTCCACTCCCTAAAGAAATGAGTAGTGTGATGAAACTCATTCAAACCTTTATTTTAGGTAGGTAGCAACATAAGCTTTTTTTTATTTTTGGTTTTTCATAAGGTATAAAATGTTAATTTCCTTGGCAGTTGATCTAGCTTTCCTGTTTTTTTTATTGTTTTTGAAAGCTAGGATGGCTCTTAATTTCCTTTTTTATAGCTCTCCATTGTGCGATTGTTTATTTTCTGCCAGCCTTCTTTTTACATTTTGTAAGTTGAAGCTCAACTGTGTAGTTGTGATCGTTTTCTACCAAATGTGCATTGACATTTTTTTCCTTTTCATGTTAGATGAAAATTGCATACCATTTGATCTACGTTGGAATGTTCAATTATTGGATACTGTGAAACATTCACTCAACCTTGACACAGGCATGGAGCCAGATAAAGAGCTATTTAGCATGGTAGACAATGTCACAAACAGGTATTTAGTTTTAGTAGAGTTGCTAGAAAATTTGTTGTTTTTTTGTATGTGTTTTTATGGAGAGACCTCTACTGAAACTTGATCTTTCCATAACATCGTACAGACAAGTTATTAAAAGTTAGGTCAAACTGGGTTGGTCAGATGCCAGAAGATTTTTGCCTGATGGCCATCATTTGGTTATTTTGTTAGAGGAGGCATATAGATGCGGGTTTTGTTCAGGGATTTGGATAGGCCCCCTTAGTTCCATTCAGTTGGATTACAAATTGACGCTTATGGATTAAGTGGATATATTGCCATGGGAAAATTGTAATTTCACATATGAATAGCTTTTTTTTTTCATTAGAGAAATACAGTGGGACTAGTTACTTCGCAATTTAGAGATTTGTAGAGAAATTCCAACCATTTCAGTTTTATTGTATAGGGGTATACAACTTGTTCTTTCTCAGTTTGGATGTATCCTAACAATAATAGAAATGTGTATTTAAAATTCTATACTTTCCATAGCTCATATCATTGAAATCCTCTCTTTAGTCAGCTGGCTGTAAGTAAGCTTGTTGAATAGGGCTGTCCTATTGGAAAACCTGCATTTCAGTGGAAATGCTATGTTTAACATTTAAAATAAATGCTTCTTTTTATTTTTATTACAATTAAACTGTAAAAAGGCACCAGGAAATTGTCATAGTATATCCTTCACAGGGGAATGGTTCTTCTCAACCGGCAAAGACAGTCTTATATTGAGACTGATTCATCCAGAAAACTGAAGAGATCAAGTGCTATGAAAATTGCAGTGGATTTTCACCAAGGTAGTGTATGAATTTTTTTAAACAGATCTTTACATTTTGCTGTATAACCCTTTCCATTCATTACCATGTCTTTATACAATTTAGTTACACTTTTTGTTTTATAGTGGATCCTCCTAATGTTTTGTTTTTGTTTTGTTTTTCTTTGAGAATAGATCCAGCTGTTCACCATGACCTTCCTCACCCAGTTGTTGCCCATCTGGTTGCCTTCTTTGACCTATGGGACATGCTTGTGTTTGAGTGCCTTCAGTCCAACCACACTCCACTATCAAATGAAGCTACAAGTGAGGTGAGATTTTATTTGTTGTAGAAGGGTCCATTTTTTTGTTGTCCTTTTTTCCCCCGCTTACAGTTGCTAGCTTGCTTTTTTTGAGAGAAAATATAGATTTTACTAAGCATATTAAAGGATTATTAAATCCTAAAAATACAGCATAGAAAGTAGCATTATTTCTTTAGTATGCCAGTTTTTTTTAGCTCTTGGAGCCATAAATGTAGTCATCACAGTGCATCACTTAATTACTGTTCATGCGTGTATGCACAGCAAGCAACGTGCACAAGTGCTTTTGGGTCATGTGGTATCACACTTTTAACATATCACTTTGACTTGTATAAAGTTTAATAAGAAGACGAACTTAGGGGTTGCTTAAAAATGTAATCTGGAACAAGCAACATGTAATACTAAAACACATGTGAAACCAAATGTCAGATAAGACTTGGTTTATGTGGGCCAGATCTGGTCCCTGCCATAGAAGGAACAAAGAATAAACATTCTAGTCTGTGAAAAACATTTACATATTATAAATATACAGTATCAATGAATGTTTTATATATATATATATATATTTTTTTTTATTTATAATTAATGAATGCTGCTTGTTTCTTATAGCTGTTATGTTGCCTCCGGTGGCGTGATCGGTTCAGGGTGTTATCAGAGGCTGTTGGATTAGAATCTGCTGATTTGGCCTTGCTAACCTTTCATTGGCAGTGGGTTTCAAAATACTCCTTGAAGCCAATTACCCAGCTTTTCCTTGGATATGAGCCTCACAGGTTGGTATAATTGAGATGTTTAATATGATTTGATAAAAACTCCTCAGTTGATGACAAAGCTAGCTTACAGCATTCATGACTTTTTGTTTTTGTTGAGACAAAGATAGAAGAAAATAGTTTCACTGCATACATTTACCTACTACTTGCTTGAGAAGTTCTAAGTGAAACATGTGAGCCAAGTCTAGTAATTTACCCAGGGATGTTTTGTTCATCCGAACTGTAACGTGAAGTGGGCTGCATGCTTCTCCATACTGAAAAGTATGGGGCAGCAAAATTCAATACAAACAAAGGTTATACAAGCATCATTCTGGTATGTCCCTCAATTTGTGGGTTTCAAACTTTGAGACAGTATTGAATATGCAATGGTGTAAAGGACATGTGGTCCCAGCAGTATTTTAGGAACTCATGGTTCCTTTACAAGTTCCAACAATACAAATGCTCTCTGAAACTGTATTATGTAAAATAGTATACTATGCACAGAATATTTTATTTGTTTTCCAAGGCTGTGAATATATTGCATAATTCATGTTTCTTCTGTCTCTAGGTTGTCCCAGGAAGTTCAGTCCGTTTCTATGAGTATTCAGGAGTGTCTCTTATCCACGCATATGCCTGCAAGTGTAAAACTGCTTCAAAAAATTCTTGGAAGACCTCTGCCTTTCAAGGTATTTCATGTATTGCACTGTTATCTTTTTAATAACAACCATTACAAAAAGGAAGTATGAAGAGGAGCACAATAAATAGAGATATATAGACCTCCATGTTAATGGAGGCGGTGTCGCTTTTCCCAGCCCATATTGCCGCTGTCTCCATGGCATCGGCAATGTGTAGTGAGGGGGAGAATCATGGAACAATATAATGTTCTCTACCACGATCGCCCGTGCAGCCTCACAATTTTAAAAAGGGTGCGAAAACACCGTTACAGGGACCTTAATAAACGAGTAATTAGGAGGTTTACGGTCAGCCAGGGAAAACAGGAGGTAAAAGTTCAATGTGTTATGACTGGCGATTGCCAAAGGCTGGGTAAGTAATACAAGCATCGGTAGTGGTAAAGCAGAGCGGAAGTGCATTGCATATATTGTTGTGTTGAGGAAACACATACTAATATGGTCATCATTTTGCTTTTTAATATTTACAGGAGGAGTCTGTGGTACAGTGTGTAGATAAACTGAAAGGACTTGGCAATTCCCTTAATGTTGTTGACTTGAGACCAGCCAAAACAGAGAGTAGTTGGTCGCAAGACCTATGCAGATTAAAAGCAGCTAGTTTTGCATGGGAAACAAAACTCCAATTACTTCAAGAATGGACATCCATCCTCCGTGCAAATCATCAAGAAGATGGAGACTCTGGTAACATGAAGCTTTATTTTACATTTTGTTTTGTTCTGAGGCATCATTAATTATAGACAGGGGTTCACATAACTTTTTTAGTGAGCTCCTCAGATTAGTACCAGGAGTTGTTGATTGGTACTCACCCCATATGTAGTGCCGGATTCCTTACAGTCTCCCTGACTGTCCTCCGCTTCATACATGGTAGATTTTGTTGCAAGTGGACCTCCCTGTTCTTGATTGAGCCTCCGATTTAGCTGTATAAGGCCACAGGTCACCAGCTGGCTTTGGGTCAAATGTAACTCGCACAGTACAACAATGTTTGAACAGTAGTGTATACATGATAAAGTGAAGTTGTTTGTACAGCTATTTAATGTGGGAGGGATGCCGATTGTGCTGCCGATCTCTCCCCTCTATGGCTGACGGGTCAGGTCCTCGGGTGCACCTGATGGCTACAGTGGCCCAGACACAAGTTGTTAATATGCTTATGAGCTTTGTAACAATAATGCAGGTACGCATAGTTGGTTTTTGGCCCATTTTGAGTACCACTTATGTGCACCTCGGAATATGTTATTACAGATTTGTCACCGGTTTGGTAGGAAAAGATTTTCCCGAACAGCAATGTAACTGTTAAGCTGGGGAATTACGGCAGTGAGAGAAGTGTTCTTGCGCGTACTTATGTAAGACACCTAATCTTTTTAGTTATTTTTTTTAAATATTCATTTATAAAAAGTCTTATTGAGGAATGGACTAGCTTTTGTTCCTGAAAATCAAAGTGCTGAAATTTACACTTGTGTTTTCTTAGCCCTTTATGTATGTAATTCAGTTTATGATCACTGATATTTGTATTTGCAGAGAAGCTTTGTGCGTCAGTGGAGTTATTGAGTTCACATATGAAAAAACAACAGATTCCTTTGTTTCTTGATGAAAAAAAGACTGAAGAGTGGTTGTGTACACGGATGAGCCAGGAAGATTTAGCACAGCTTTCAAGTAAAGTTCAGATGTGGCCTGGCATGGAATTTCTAATGCTTCTGTGGCAGTATAAACTAATGACTGACCTGTTATCACATTCTTACTATGTAAGGTAATAAGAATTGCTGCTTTCTTCTTTTCATCCATAGTTCTATGTAAAAGTATAGTGGTGTATATCCATACATTTTTTTTCTTCTGTTTTCACAGAAAAAACATGCAGTCTGACTTGAACCAGCTGGTGTCATTTTGTTTGAAGCAAACCTCACTGCCCTCACAGCACTTGCGAGCTTTTAATTTCCTTGTTCAGCGTTCTGAGGTAGCGTTCTGTTTTCTGCTGTTCGTTTTTCTAAATTAGTAACTGGTTGAGGGTTGTCATCTTAGCGGTTTAAAATAAACTTTACAGCAAGTACATAGCTTTTTATTGCTTATCAAATGTATTCAGATATGCACAATTTTAGAAACAAGACAAATCAAGAATTGTAAAGATAGCGCGGAAATAACCTATCCACCTATCAGTAGGCATACAATAAATACGGTCTTGATGCATGCGTATTGTTACTATTGCACTGTGTGTAAAAATGTCTTTCACAAAATAAGATATCCTAATAAAATGCTGGGTGGGTTAAAGGCATTAGAGGAAAGAAGAATATGAAGGTAGAAGGGTTAGTGGTGGGCATTTAGTGTAGGAAGGAAAGCTAGCGATCCCAGGAGCATGCAGCTGAACCAAAACCAAGACAAACCAAGATGTCGAAGGAAAGGGGGTCTGAATTTTAGTCCAAGAGCAGTAATGTTTCTTTTTGGACGTGTCCTACAAGAGGAAGAAGTATCTGGGCAGATTTGACTTATATTGGTGTGTTTGGTAATAATGGCATGAACCTCTGACCAGAAGGTTTGAAGAAGAGGCCAGAAAATGTAAAAAAAAAAAAGAGCCTTTGCTTAGGCCTATGCTAGCACAAATGGGATAAAGCTGGAAAGATTTCTGAAGGGATTTAAATACCGCTGACTGATAAACTATTTTAAAATCAAAACTATTGGCCATTGGTATTGTGCATTGGCCATTTGTATTGTGAGCAAAGGACAACTAAGACAGTTTGTGTGTGGTGGCTTTTGGTGAAGATGAAGCAATTACTGACTGGTTGGATCTCAAT
The DNA here is from genome assembly GCA_036250615.1 of Ptychadena robeensis. Taxonomy (NCBI): domain Eukaryota; kingdom Metazoa; phylum Chordata; class Amphibia; order Anura; family Ptychadenidae; genus Ptychadena; species Ptychadena robeensis. Next base: position 83,582,671 of record CM070035.1, on the reverse strand, counting down.
AGCCAGGGTAAGGCTGCCTAAGGGTATGCTGCTGAAGTTGTGCCCCAGGAGATGACTCTTCTTACTGCTGGCATTGGTCCACCATTAGGATGCAAGCTGCTTGGGATGCCCAATAATACAGAATAGGGTCAGGGAACAGGACCTGTCCTACCTGCTCATTTGGCCAATAACAGGTTCTTCTCTAACTGTTTGGATTGCACACCTGAGGAAGCACTAAAATAAAGATTGCCACCAGAGCAGAAAAGTTTGCAATGGAATAGTCAAGTGTCCTGCGAGGATGTTAAATCTAAGCATGTTGCACCCACAGGGGGTATGTAGAGGTACTTAAAGTTGTCTCTAAGCATTTTGCAGTAAAATTGTGGAAGGACAGTGTATATTTAAAAGTGAATTAAAAGCTTGAATTTAAAAAGCTTGAATACAACATCTGAGTGCCAAGTCAGAATTTTGAGTTTTTCTCTTGTTTTTACAGATTAGCTCTGGGGATGTTGCACTGCTATGGTCAGAGCTTATATGCAGTGTGTTTTCATCTTTCTGGAATAGTACTGTGAGCACTGATCCAGATTACTGGTCATCCTGGCAACCAGCCCTTTCTTCAGATGGCTGTACCGCTCCTCATATTCTTCTGGAACCTTCTACGAAGGTGAAATAAGGGGCCTTTACATCTTTTTTGTGACATGTTCTATGTTCTTCCTACATCTTATATAAACTTTAAATGAAGAGTATGTGATTAATCCCAATAAAAATAAAGATAAAAATACATCTTATATACCTTCTCTTTTCTTTGATGCATGACTGGTACAGTAGCACACATTATAGGGGATACGCCCGCCTAAGCATTTGTCATATAGGGTAATGTTATAACCATCGTGCTGTGTCTCCCAAGCTAGGAAAGCTAGGAGCTTTCCTATTCTGTAATTCTAATGGGGGTGAATGTCTTTGGTAGGAGTGTTTTTGCTCTTAAAGACACAAGTACCTTGGTAAATCAAACACCTTTCATACATACCTTTTCATAAATATAGTGACCCGGTTGTTGTGGCAGGGCAAGTAATACTATTGCATGTGTATACATTTCATTCTAAGCTTAACCTTCGTAGCCCACTGCCTGTATCGTGCCCTGACAATCGAGGCAGTTTACAAAGTACACTGCCTGTCATTTTCTCTCTCCCGCCACTGCTCTCCACACAGCCGGTGTCATTATTGACGCCGGCTGTGTGGGCAGGAAAGCCGGCGCTCCTCCATTATCGTGGAGGTCTATGGCGCTGCCCCCCCCATTCCCCCCTCCTCCTTCCGCGTCACTGTGACGCGATTGGGGCAGTGCCGAAACCCCAGGAAATGCTACAGCGATGAAGACAATCGCTGCAGCTTTCCAGGGAGGCATCGGGTGTTCCTGATGCCGGCTTCCCCTGCGGTTGGGGCGACCCTAAACGGCGAATGAACAGGGTTCGTCTCAACCGCTAGGGAGGTTAATATTAAGAGTTAAGGTGGCAGGCGTGTCTTCCTTTTTATTCACCCCTACTCTTGGCCAATGGGTGGTACCACCTTATTACCAACTACCTGCCTAAAGGGTCAGAAATTCACCCAGCCGGAGCTGGAGCTTTGTAATGTCAGCTTGAGCAGACTGTCTGTCATAGACAGAGCTCTGCTCCATATGGCACTGCTCCATCAACTCCCACACTGCACAGATCTCTGTCTGGCAGTGCCTGTATTTTTTGGCCAAAATAAGACACTCCGGAACATCTCATCAACCAGAGTGTCTTATCATACAAAACTGATATGTTTCTATAAACTTACCTTGTGTTTTGCAGGTTTCTGTTTTTTGTTTAGTCGTATGCAACAGTGTAAATTTAATTTTTAAGAATTTTTCATGTTCTTGATTTTGCGTTTTGTTTAGGGTCCTGGCATCTTAAGTAGAGCTGTATTCTCAAAATGCTTCTGTGAAGTTCTGATGAAAAGCAGCAAACCAATGCCGTGGGATGTGAGTGGGCATCTGACCTCCCATGTTACTTTGGGAGAGGCGACTGAGAAAACACACCAACTGCATGTGATCAGCTCAACACTTTGGACAAATATGGCAGTTTCTTCTTTGGCAAGCTTCAGGTTCATAGCTTCTTTTATTTTTGTTCACAAATGTTCAAAATTAATTCTGTGAAAATCTTAAGTTTATCCAAAACACTTGAATACAAATCTGAATAGACATTTAGCAATAGATGTAAGCACAGCTGGATGTCCTTTTTCTTGTAGCAGCTTAGGTAAAACCACGAATAGTCCAAACAGATGTATTTTTGAAGCTATTTCATGCATCATGAACTTTGAAGATTGATACATTTTGATGTTTTGGATACTTTTACTTTATATTGTGCCCCATTAATGTCACATTTTTAAATGTATTTCTCCCCACAGGAACACAGATTCTAGACTTCAAGGCCTTTTACTATATCACCACTTTGTTGCATTAAAGGACCTTGTCCAATCAACTATTCAAGAAGAGTTTTTACAATATTGTGACCATCTTCCCTCAAAAGATCTCTCCGCTTATCATTACATCCAGGACATTCTGGGAGACTGGTCTAGCCAGGAAAAGTTGCCTGAGAACATTATTAAACTCTTATTGACATGTTTGCACCAGTTTTATGCCGATGTTGATGAATCTGTTCGGGCTGCTGAGGCATCTCATCGAGGATCCCTGTGGATCAATTTGGGCTTGCTACAGATTTATTTGTGGCTTCCGCAAACTACATTTGACCCTGCAATTAAGAGGAAATACAAATTGCAATATGCAGAAGAAGAGGTGAGAAATAGGCTTTTAAAATATTTAATTTTATTGTTTGGCAAAATGTTTGCATGTTATTTGTATATGAATTTTACCACCATCAATCTTTGCTGTTCAAATTTTGTGAATTTTATACTGTTGACAGCTGCAATGGATGTGTGGAAACAAATAATTGATCCTATAACAAATATTTCTACCAAAGCTTTATTATCATTGTTTTTTGGGGGGCGGGGGGGGGGGGGGGGATTTATGTTTTAAATTAGTCTATATATTGATTGAGTTGTTTACACTACTGTTCTATGTATGTTTTAGCTTAACCAACTGCAATGTGAACACAAAACAAGGAATTTGTCAAGCACCCTACTGACTGGAATGGAGATCCAAGATGATTTTTTGAAGAAGTGCATGCATCCTCATATCAGGTGATTACTGTGATCCAGAGTTGTTCAATTCATGTGATATTTAGGTAGGGCATATATATCTGGCCCTAGTTTGAGACTATAGAAATATACCAAGAAATAGTTTACTGCATATGGCGCTTCGTGCTTTCCTAATAAGATCTATATGAAAGTATGTATTTTTGTGACCTTAAGGGACCACATTAATTGCTGAAACTTTCAGCAAAGAAAGATACCAGGTTGGGGTACTTTTGAGGTATCCACTTCTAAAACGATTAAAAGTTTTTTGTATTCCTTTTCACATGTTTTAGTTTCATTTATAGTTGATAATCAATGTGTTTTACAGTCATTTCTATTAACATTTAAAGACATCACAATTGCATCCACTTCTTTTTCCACAACTATTCTTTCCTTCAGGAGAGTTTCATTAAAATAAATAAAACAATTCAAGCAGAAGGATTACCACAAAACCCAAGTGGGTAGGCGGCCACCATCCCAAATACAATTCATCTGTGCATGTTAGTACATGGTTCCAAACACCTTGTAGGTGGAACCATGTACTAACTTGCACAGATTAATTGGATAGTCTGGGCACTGCCAATTGTGGACAAGCATCAGACAGTTGTTGTTTTTACCATCTTGAAGATTAAAATGGAAACCTTAAGTTGAAATACGGAGTTTATTTATGGACTTTACTGCTTATAATCTATCTCCATTGAGAGATCTGTTAAGATTACCTTTTTGATTTGACTGTTTTTTATCATTTGAATCCTCGTTTTGGGTAATGTGTTAAAGTGAGTTGGCCCTGTCCCTGCTTCGGCGGGGAAAAAACCACTGGTCTCTCCATCCATTATAACTTTTCTTGTAAAATAAATAAAACAATGTCATCACTCTTCCACATACAGTGTGTCTGTTCGTGCGGTTGCGAATGATGTTTTTAAAATGTGATTACTTAGTGTTTACCTTTTTCCCGTAGTGTTTTGCTACAGAGAATTCAAAAATTGAAAGCAGTGGTCCACAACCTTTCTAAAAAGCAGGCATATCGTCCAAATAACACCAAATATGACGCACTGTACCAAGATGCCCACAACTACCTCAACAGCATTGGCAAAATGTCTTCAATTCAGGACTTGACTACGCGACTTCAGAAAGCCCTGAGTGGTAAAGGCACAAAGTCACGACAAGGACTTAATAACTTATTGTCTGAGGAAGCCACATGGCAGAGGTCACATCACCAGTTTAGAAAGCACCTTGCTGAGGACTATTCCCATTATCCAGACATGGTAACTCCACTTGAGGCTGCCATTTTGCAAGTTCAGCATGGAGTGAGGATAATGGCCTCTGAACTCTTTAACACAATGAATAATTCCCTAATCTCCTCATCAAAGATAACAAGTTTTCTCGCCTCTCTTCTTGCATTCCCTTCAACGTGTGAGACCTTTCCAACATACTTTTCCAGAGCAGATAGCCTGTGTTCTGTTGGTACACATGATATGCTAAAAAGCCTTAAAAAACTGTCTCAGAAGTATCCATCTAAAGACCAATCTACACATGGGATGGATTTATGTTCTTGCCTCACTAAAGAGCAGTTGCTAGTGAATGGGCTTCTTTACCTGCGTTCCCATGTTCTATGCAAAGGGGAAATGGATGAGGAATCCTTGACGCTTTTCAGGCATATTAACCAGGTAAGTGCTTCATATTTTTTTTTTTTTTTTTTATTCCTTATGTTTTTACATTTTTTTATCATGTGAACTGTTTATCATGAATATTGTGGCATGGCTAATTATAAAGAATACTCATCCAAGACAATGATTCACTTCTGATATTGCTCTACAGTCCTGGTCTCTTTATATTATAGTGGTCCTCTGTGTGCTGTCAAGTCACTGGTTTTTTTTAAAAGTCATTATTAGACTGTGCTGTAATAGGATATCAGGTCTCTAAAACAAAAAGCATAATCTACCTATGTCATACTGTACAGTATCCTAACCTCTCTGTACACAATCAGTTCTACTACTGTGTAATTATGTAGCATTATTTAAGTCTGTTTTCATGAGGTAATAGATGTGTTTTTGGGTCTTATTCTAGACTATCATCAATGAATGGGATGAACAGGAACAGAGAGCTAGAGATCGGGAGCAGGAAGAGAACAGCCTGTATAAATACAAGAGTAAGAGTGTTGGTTCTGGACTTACTGAAGATCAAGAAGATGAGAAAGAATTCCGCTTGCACTTCCCCACCTATCAGCAGGTATGACTATAATATAGAAATTGTAATTCATTTACCAATAAATATTCAGAAGCACTTTTTTTATATGCCTTGTCCAAGTTTATTTCAGATTTTTATTGCCAGTGCCAGGATTGAAGATAAGTCTTTGTGTAACTTTTTATACTAACTTTTTTATGTGCCCTAGGATTTTGCAGATATAACCGCACAGCCCAGCTTAGAACAAATGGAGACAGAAACCAATATTGGCAATGTGGAGGAGGATGATGATGATGTTTTGGTGTCTGAGAATTCAGCTCAAACGTTAATGCTTACTCACCAGCAGCTTTGTTTGAGTACCGCCAGATCTCTGTGGTATCACCAGAGCATAGAGCAACATACTACCAAACATTACATCCATTTGTTTCTGTCATGTTATCGGACAAGTGCTTCCCTTATTGAAAATCTGTACCCCTTAATTGGTATGTATGACATTTGAGTATCTTTAACAGAGCAGTAAGATGCTAACACATCTTAACCATTTATACAGTATTACTAATGCACAAAATAATATAAATGTTAAGTATGATCTAGCTGACATATTGGTCATTCTGCAGCCAGTGCCTTTAAAGTAGCAAAAATAATTAATTTAGAGCAACAGAACTGTCACTATTAGGATGTTTTAATACATTTCTCCTGTTCTGTCAAATGTGTATGCTTCAAAATTCGTCATTTAGTCCATCTTACCAGGAATCAGTTCCCATGTGATCGACTTCTAAATCGATAGTTTTAAGTCCATTGAACGGAAATAGTGAACTGTGTATGGCCTGCCTATTTGCTCCTAGCCAACTCCCCCATCTGCAGATCTATACTTCCCAAGGCTCCTCTGTTTGCTGTTTTTTTTTATTCAATTGCCTGGTTCCATGTTTCCCGCTTCCACCTGCACAGTAGTCATCTAGACCATTTCATAGGGGTCGCCCCATTCACTGAAAGCATCAGAGCTGCTGCTAAAAAGCAGCAGTCTAACAGGTGGGAATAAAAGGGAGGGGACATTACACTACTATCATGCTGTAAGCGACACTGCAGAGTGCCACTTCTGGTGTTTGGAGCGAGCAAGTGACACTCCACACTGGCAAATCTGCATTTCAAATACAGGAAGTTATACTTTGCAACATCACTTCCGGGGTCACTGATCAAAAATTGGGTTTCTGAAGTCTCCCTAAGAAACAAAAAGATAGTTCATTACTTCCTAAAACAAAAATGCAAACCTTTCATAGTTCTAGGGTTCCTTTTAATTATGTTTCAGTGACAAGAATAGTATTTCAAGTGTCTGTAAACCCATCTGCCTCCCTCTTACCATACCGAATGAGAAACTTAAGACAAAATAATAAATGCCTTAATCACTTCAACTTCTGTCACTTTATGGACTCTTCGTTGAAGGACCAGATTATTAGCAGGTCAAAACCTGTGAGGTCACTGCTGTATTCAGTAATGTAATCATTCGGGAAGATCGGGCAAAAAAGAGACAAAGCAACTATCAAGATCGCTAGAAAGGGTTTGAAATTAAATACCAACACTCGCCAGCTGACATTGTTATTTGGATATCTACAAGGATAAAACACTTTTTAGGTGTACTGGTATTCAAGCTTCTTTTTCTTCTATCTAGGTGCCGAAGTAAATGATAATCTGGTAGCGAGTCATTTGCTGACAAGTACTCTTCTTCAGAACACAATATCTGCAAACACTTCCTCGGATATTATATTACAGCAAGATGGTCCCTATGACTTCTATCAGCATCCCAATATCCAGCAGGTCAGACAGTGCCTGGGTGTGCTCAACAATCTCATGCTGGAGATAAACAGGCTGCTGCAAGAATGGCCAGAACATCCTGCTTTGACTCAGGTGAGGACTTCTTGCTGCTGTATCTAGTCAGTATATCTTTAATAGATGATAGTTTTTTTTGGACTAAAGGTTTAAAGTTTGTTTTTTTGATCCGCATTAAACACCATTATTAGTATAAAAATGCTTTTAATTTATTCCTTTTAATATGATCGATTTCTTACATAAATCTCTTAAGGCTGCATTATGTTTGTAGTTAACTCTATCCAATCTCTGAAAAGAAAAAGAGATCATCATGAAATGTGGTATATAAAAGACACCATTAAATGCTGTCAAAAAAATTCATGTTTAAGGAAATTGGTTAGTTGGAGTCAGGGCTTTTCTGTAAATATATGTAACAAACTAGACGATAACCAAATTCACTATTTTTAATCCTTGTACTTTTGCAGCTGGTTGTCATCATTGATCGGATACAAGGTTTTCCACTGTCCTGTCCTCTTTCTAAATTCCTAAATGGTTTAGAATTTCTTCTTGCAAAGTCCCAGGTGAGTCCAGAAATGTAAACTGCCATTGCTTATCTCTCCTGGAAAATAGCAATAACATTGATTGATGTTGATCCTATGGCATAAGTATGTCATGAGCAAGATGTTTTGACTGGATATTCTATGTAGGTTTTGCTAATCAAATCCTACATGCTGAAGTTAGTTCAAGAGTGCCAGTACATAGATTTCTAACATGGAAGATTTTATTTAAACTAGATCTTTACTATAAATCACACTTGCATGATTCAATAGGTCTGCATTGCAGTAGAATACCCTGTTGCCACAAAATATCTGGGTGCTGTATACAATTTAAATAAAATGTTATCTAATGGAGTTTCTTTTAATTAATCTGTTTTAAAGGTGATGCCTGTATTGCTTCAGAAATGTTGGTATAAAGTTAAACAAAACTGTGCATTGTGATGACCAATCTGGGTGGCAGGCAGGACATTTTGATACATGGACTATTTGAGTACACAGCCATTTTTAATGTACTTTGCCATGGAAAACATGCTCTCAGGAAGTCACTTGTAGGCGGGGGAGGTCCTAGAGATATTGCTGCCCTGGGCGAGCACTCCCTCTAGCGGCCCCTCCACCCCTGCCTTCCTCCCGGCCGGAAGTGATCTCTTGGCGAACTGTCAGACAGATTCACACATGGGCGGATGCCGCCCTAGGCAACTGTCCATATGTAAACCACTGCTGTAGGTTGTGACATCCTAAGAGATTGTGTAGTCTTTTTTTGTTGTTGTTGTTTTATTAGGTTACATATTAAGATCTGAAGCAGTTGTTCCTTTATTGAAATACAGCTGTCCCAAGTACTGTTACCATTGGTTTACAATCTTTGTACTTTCAGGATTGGGAAGAAAATGCTAGCAGCACTCTGTCCCTACGCAAAAATCTTGATGAAGTTACTCAGCTTATTATCCAATGGCGTAAACTTGAACTAAAGTAAGATTCCACTTTTAATTTTTTTTTTCGTGTAAATAATTTTCATTTGTTTTTGAACTTCATTCCTGGACATTTCTTGTGATGAATGCAGCCCACATTGGTTATCATGAGCAGAGTCTGGTCTCTTGAGCACTAGGCTTCATGTTTAACCACTGCCAGTATTTTCCTTTTCCTGTCCCTAAAAATAAATTTGGGTTAGTGGTCCGAACTAACCAAGCTATTTGCTGGTATGCCCTGATAACTACTATTGAATGGGTGGTGTTATCCACACTCTGCTTTCCTCCCACTGTTTAGCATTAAAAAGATTCTTCCATCTGCTGCCCCTGGTTGTTGCCATCACATATCTTCATCTGAGCATGTTCTCTTCTATTATTTATATATACATACAAAGTGGGCCATTTATATGGATACACCTTAAGAAATGGGAATGGTGATATTAACTTCCTGTTTGTGGCACATTAGTATATGTGAGGGGGAAACTTTTCAAGATAGGTGGTGGCCATTTTGAAGTCGGTCATTTTGAATCCAACTTTTATTTTTTCAATAGGAAGAGGGTTATGACACATCAAACTTATTGGGAATTTCACAAGAAAAACAATGGTGTGCTTGGTTTTAACATGACTTTATTCTTTCATGAGTAATTCTCAAGTTTCTGTCCACTCATAAAATGTGTTCAATGTGCTGCCCATTGTGTTGGATTGTCAATGCAACCCTCTTCTCCCACTCTTCACAGACTGATAGCAACAACGCAGGAGAAATGCTAGCACAGGCTTCCAGTATCTGGATCTAGTTTCAGGTGCTGCACCTCTCGTATCTTCACAGCATAGAAAATTGCCTTCAGATGACCCCAAAGATAAAAGTTTAAGGGGGTCAGATCAGTGGACCTTGGGGGCCATTCAACTGGCCCACGACGACCAATTCACTTTCCAGGAAACTGTTCATCATTGCTCAGACCTGACACCAATAATGTGGTGGTGCACCATCTTGCTGGAAAAACTCAGGGAAGGTGCCAGCTTCAGTGCATAAAGAGGGAAACAAATCATCATGTAGCAATTTTGCATATCCATTGGCCTTGAGGTTTCCATTGATGAAGAATGGCCCCACTATCTTTGTACCCCATATACCACACTATATATTTTTTGTTTTAACAGTCTTGGAGGGATCTATCCAATGTGGGTAAAGCCTGGCATATACACAAGCCAATTAGCGGACGATTTTTCTGCTGACCGGGCGTGCGTGCTCGCGCCGTTGGTCGGCGGCAAAATCAGCTGCCAATCGGCATGTGCCCACATGGGGCGACAGATTCCGGTCGCCCCACAGCTCAGCCGGCCAGAGAACGGACATGTCTGATGTTCTCTGGCCAATGCCATTAACTTCAATGAAGACCGGCGTCTTTATTAAAGGTAATGGCCGGCACACAAAGGGTGATGACGTCATCACGCTGCATTCGTCTGTCTGCACATGTTTGTGGGTGTATGGCAGGCATTAGTGTCAGACCAATAGCGGTGGCTTTGTTTGTTATCTTCACCATTTACATTAAAGTTTGCCTCATCACTGAACAAAATCTTCTGCGTAAACTGAGGGTCCGATTCCAATTTTTGTTTTGCCCATTCTGCAACTTCAGTGCGCTGATCTGGGTGATCCTCGTTGAGATGCTGCAGTAGCTGGAGTTTGTAAGGGTGCCATTTGTGAGTAGCTAATATCCGCCGAAGGGATGTTCGACTAATGCCACTCTCCAGTGACATGCGGCAAGTGCTACGCTGTGGGCTCTTGCTGAATGAAGCTAGGACAGCCACTGATGTTTCTTCATTAGTGACAGATCTCCTGCGTCCACATTTTGGCAAATCCAACACTGAACCAGTTTCACAAAACTTAGCAAGCAGTTTGATAACTGTAGCGTGGGAGATGGGTGGTCTCGTAGCGTGTCTTGCATTGAAATCTGCTGCAATGACCCGGTTACTGCGTTCACCAGACATCAACATAATTTCTATCCACTCCTCACGTGTTAACCTAGGCGAAATGTCAATGGCTGTAAACAAAGAGAAACTTGTAATTAACCAATGAAAGAATAAAGTAATGTTAAAACCAAGCACCATTGTTTTTCTTGTGAAATTCCCAATAAGTTTTATGTGTCACATGACCCTATTCCTATTGAAAAAACTAAAGTTGGATTCAAGATGGCCGACATCAAAATGGCTGCCATGGTCACCACCCATCTTGAAAAGTTCCCCCGCCCCCCTCCATATACTAATGTGCCACAAACAGGAAGTTAATATCACCAACCATTTGCATTTTATTAAGGTGTATCCATATAAATGGCCCACCCTGTGTGTGTGTGTGTGTATACATACATATGCGTCTTCTGCATCATCGGTGACGCCAAAAGGGGACGGGGGCACAATGCACTTGCATACCTTCCCACACCGCCGGCGTCTAATTCACACCTGCTGTATGTAGAGGGCCGGGGGCAGAGCCAGCAGTGATTGCCTGGGCAGCGCCGTTTCGTGCCATAAAAAATGGCGTGAAAAGCCCGTAACACCCAGCAGGTTAATGGGGTCTATTTTAGATACACACTTCAGGAATAAATAGCTTCTGTAAATGAGTTACTCTGGATAACATAAGATTTCTTTCTTTCTTTTTTTTTCCCCAAAATTTTTTTTTGCATTTTACCAACATAGGAAGGCATTTACAGGGTACAAAAAAAAACAGAGCAGCTGTTTGACACAAGAGCTGTGTCAATCAGATAGTACAATGCCAATAGGGGGCTTATGAGGTTTCGATCTAAACGTGGTCATGCTAAAGGCACATGACACTGGAAAAAACCATGATGGTCTATCAGAAGATTTGCAATAATAATCAGATTACATTGCAATAATGTAAAACCATTTTTTTGTGTTTTTTTTTTCTTTAAGTTGCTGGTCTTTTAGTCTCGATAATGCTGCAGGTCGACATGCTAAGAAATCCAACAAACACTGGTTCTCTATTTACCAGATGATTGAAAAGTACTTGGAATCTGACAATGAACAAGGTAATGTAAAAAAAGGTAGTTGTACACACCTCGTACATCATACCTAAAATCATGTTTTTTATTCAGAGCCCTTGCCACAGCTATATAATAGAAGTCATGGACCCATGCCAACTGCATTTACAAATGTTTGTGAAATAATGGATGGTTAAGAATAACATAGTTAATGTGGTATTCTCATAGGATGCTACTATTCTCGGTTTGTAATCATGTTGTCCCTGCTAGATCTACTCTAAGTGGTATTTAAAACAAGTGTTTTAAAATATAGAAGGCCATGTGAAGTCTTCTGAGCAGAGAAAGTTCTATAAACTCAGCAACTACCATGGTTCCAAACCTAAGTTGATGACCTCAGCAGAAAAGTGTGTGCTCAGAATAAGTTTCCATATCCATCTGTTTCCTTGTCATCTATTAATGCCTTACCTCACTAATATGTTTCTATGTTTGAGGACAGTTTGTAGAAGTCTTCCAAGACAAATGGAAGCTGTCATTGCCCCAAAGGGCCATTGACTCTATATGAACAGCCATGGGTTTAGAATGGAATTTCCTGTAGCTGTACTGGCCTGACTTACCAATAGTTATCTCCTTGTAGTGTAAATATGACTGAATGGAGTGAATGTGAATAAAAGCAGAAAGTGTTCTCTGCTGTTAGTTAATGCAAGTTATTTTTCTTTAGGTGAAGATGATGAAGAGCCCATGCTGCAGTCCATTACAAAGACACTTCAGGCATTTATTGAAAGTTCTACGTTGGGAGAATTTCACACACGTCTTCAGATGCTTTTAGTTTTCCATTGCCATGTTCTACTTGTAATACAGGCAGAAAACAAAGGTAAACCTTTTTTTTGTTCTCCCAATGAATATGGGGTGGGTGATGCTTATAATTTTAATTTAAAACGCTTTCTAGATATCTTTCTATCTAGTTGTCCCCACTTGAGCGGCCGGTTTTGAGCCACGCCGCGGCGACTGCCTCCATTCATTTCAATAGCCGTGTCCCCCACGCGACCAATCTCGCCCATAGACATGAATGGACGCGGTACAAAAAAACATGTGTGAACAAAATTCTTTACTTCCTTCATAGAGAATGAATTGGGGTGGCTGTATTGAATTGAGCCGCAATTCTGATCGCGGGTCCAAACGCAACTGCGTGTGATCACGGCCATCAGTTGAGTGGGGACGAGCCCATTCAACTGAATTGACGCGATCAACACAGATTTCCGCATCAATTAAAAGCTTGAGACAATTAATTGCCTATTTGGCAACATAGCCGTAAGGTTGCCATAAGCGAGTTGCTGCTTGATCAAGTGATTGGGAATGCCTGTTATTCTAATTATGTCCAACTGGTAAATGCTATTTATAAACCAGCCACAAAAATTATCTTTCCTGTTCAAAAGTTTACATTAGCTAATAGTTGACATTGATTTGTGTTTTAGTGGGCATAGCAATAATCCTTTATTTATTTTTTTCAGATTCTCTGTTAAGTCTCTTATGGAATCTTTACCATTATTATAAGCAATTTTTACCATCAATTCAATCCAGAATCACTGAATTGCGAAATCCAATTGAAAAAGAACTTAAGGTACAGTCCAAATTTAAAGCAGAGGTCATTTACATAAGCAGTAAAAACCACAAACACCGTGTAAGGGTAGCTATACACAATTCAATATTTCTGTTCGATCGACCAAAAAATCAATATGTTTAAGTCGAGCTGTGATCACATATTTTTCAGTTGATTTCAGTACATTATACAAGTGGTAATTAGATCGATTTGCATATGATTAAAGCGGGGTACACACGTCTCGACATTTGAGCCGTCCAATGTTCCCTGCAGCAGGGTGATGACCTCACACTGCTATCAGATATCGGCGGAGCCGGGGAGACAGCTCTGCTCTCTCCAGCAAAGCAACAGACATCGGCCGTATTTAACGGTCATGTCCAATATCCCTGTTTTCGAGTGGGATTGGTCCCGCTTGAAAACCGTGATGGCGGCATATTATATGGGCCATATAGATGGCCGTGATCTTCATGTCTGTACCCTGCCTAAAGGTGCCCATAGATATGCGTTAGATCGATGGTCGTTTTGAGCACAGTGCTCACGGCCATATATCTGGTCATATCTGGTTTGGCTACCTGTCTTCGAGCGGTATGAATCAATCCTGCTTAACAACAGGGATATCTGCCATGACCAATAATCATGGTCGATGTCCATTGCTTTGAATGGGGACTGCTGGTCTTCATGCAAAGCATCGGCTAAGCTGGATGACGCAGCTGGAGTTGTACTAAATTTGTAAATATCTGGTTATTGCTTTGTACAATTTTTTTTAAGTCCCTGTTGTAAAAATATTAACAAATAAATTTTTTAAAAGAGATTTAATAAAATGTTATCTTTTTTCCCCAAGGATTTTGTAAAAATATCCAAATGGAATGATGTCAGTTTTTGGTCTGTGAAACAGTCTGTAGAAAAAACACATCGGTAAGATAAAGTACAGTGACATGGATAAATGAATTTTTAGCATGTAATGTTTACCGACGTGGAACTGTGTACTTGAGGCTGTGCCCTCTTATAGCTGTAAATGCACTTATGCTTTGTTTAATGTAAAAAAAAGTTTTCATTGATCAACTGTGTGTAATACATAGGGTATTAGGGGGCTCCTCTGCTTCTTCAGATGTCACTTAGGAAATTTCTAAGCATTGTTGTTTAATAGGGCAAAATTATATAGATAGTTTTTTATCAATCGTGCTTGACCTTGTGTATTCTTTAATGTATGCTTGTATTTTACATTCTTTCAGAATGCTCTTCAAATTTACAAAGAAGTTTGAAGCAGCTCTATGTGAACCATCTTGTCCTGCGCTGGTTGAAAGTGTTCAAGAGCAACAAATGGATTTCAATGACACCTCAGCAAGCTCGAAGATCAAAGGAAGCTCTGTACTATGTTTACAGTTTACTTCTATTCTGAAAGCTTGTTTATCTGGAGGCAGCGGTGTACCTGTAAGTCAGTTTGAAAACTCTTATATCTGCTTAACAAAATTAATATACTTAAAAGTGAAAAAAAAACCAGCAAATTTTTGGAAATTTGCTCTAAAGATATAAATATCAATTGTGGTAATTTGGTTGTGTTATTAGATGAAAGCCTATTCACGCAGTAAATAGAAAAGCATATTACAACCCATTACATGCTAAAAAATTTAAGTGGGCAGAAAAATCTTCTTGTAGAACTCCATGTTCAGAAGTTATCTGGATTGGGGTGAGGAATTTAAATTTTATTCCCATCAGTTCGTGTTTTAAACATCAGTATATTTGTTTACTGGGATGGTTCAGTGCAATATTAATTTCATTATTCGTAAAAAGCCCAATTCATATTTGTAAGACTCTAAATTTGTTTACAAAAGTTTCTGGATTAGAGACATGGAGGCAAATGTAAACAATTTCTTTTTCACCTTCTGTAGACTAAACTATAGAGTAGAGTAAACAATAACAGCTGAAGGCTTTTCTAGCTTGAAAACCTAGTTATGTCCACTTTAAGTTTTTTTTTTTATTCTGTACTTTTTCCATTGCCATTGCTCCTCTTACTGCATTTGCTGGCAATTCTCATCATTTAAATTGACAGCTGGAAGTTGCTGCCTAGTAACCTCCTATATTGTTCATAAACACTGTTGGGAGATGAGTATAAAAACAATTACTGTTACTTTTATGTATACCATAATTGTATTGGTCTTTTTGTTATATATATACATATATATATATATATTTAGAAGCACAGTTTGTTATATACAGTGAGGGAAATAACTATTTGATATCCCCTGCTAATTTTGTAAGTTTGCCCTGACAAAGAAAAGAAATGGCCAGTCTGTAATTGTAATGGTGGGTTTTTTAACGTATGAAACAGAATATCCTGTTGATCTCAGGGCCGCTGGCCTTATAGTCACCAAGACAATAATTGGTAAAACACTATACTGCTTGCAAGATCCCCTTCTCAAGATGACACGTGTACAGACCCATCTGCAGTGTGTCAATGAACATCTGAGTGACCCAGAGAACCCAGTGAAGAGACTATGAAGCACTTCCTTCCCTTAGCCAAGATGATTGGCCCAAGAAAAAGCATTTCCAGGTCCTTGAGTGGCCTAGCAAGTCTCCACCTAAATCCCATTGAAAATCTGTGAAGAGAGCTGAAGGTTTGAGTTGCCACACAGCCTCAAAATGGTACTGACTTGGAGAACATCTGCAAAGAGAAGCAGGATGAAATCCCTTGATGTTTACAAACCTGATGGCCAACTACAAGAAATGTCTAATGTCTGGAGTGCCAACAAGTTATGCCGAGTCTCTGCGAAGGGATCCAAGAATTTTTCTTATTACAATGAACCTCAATCTGACTTGAGTGCACTGGGTTTGTGAGTGCTTTGTTTTGTTGTTAGATTGGTTTTCTTTTACAATTATAGATGGGTATTTTTTTTGGCAAGGGCAAACCTACAAAATCAACCAGGGGTGAAATACTTATTGTTCCTTACTGTGCAAAATGAAATCCCCCTTGGGGCTCAAGAAAGTTTACTTAAAGTGATGCAGAACCTTGTTTTGCCTAAAGGTTGTTTTTCTACCAAACATTTTTTTTTCTCTTGTCCTTTTCAAAGGAGAAACTTTTATTGACTATTCTGTTTGCTTTTGCAAAATTGCTGCAAAAGTGCCTAAAACTTCTAAAATGGTTGTGCGATTTATAACCTAATCTTTGTGTCTTGAAGCTTTGTTTATTTATGCATATGGCAAATGCTTTCCAAAGAAAACACAGAATAAAAAATTCACTTTTGTAAAATTGTAATTGGAAGTTGTAAAATGAGTGTGTAGATGTGTATTACATTACTGCAGTACAATTTTTTTTTTGTTTGCCAAGTGTAAGATGTTTTTTTATGAAGCATCCAGCTTGTACAGTATTATAGTATGTGTTGGTGTAATACGGTATTATGTGTTTTAAGAAATGTTTTAACAGAGATGTTCCCTTTATTTGTTTATTTTTCTGACAGTTAAACTGCGGGGAGGATGTTTATTTGCCGGAGTCTCTTCAGCAGCGCCTGCCTAAATTGACGAAGAAAATGAGAAAGCTTTGTACTACATTTATAAAAACGAGCCAAATGCCCGCGTGTTTTGAAAACCTTGGTGGATTTACAGGTATGTCATTATGTCTTTTATGTGCTTTTGTTTTTCTTTTTGGTTATGTTTTGGTATAGTAAGTATTACCATCATATTTTTCCATAATGTTTGTTCAACTTTTATTTGTTTTTATTTGCAGAGGGTATTGCAGAATCTGTGAAAGAGCTTCAGAGTCTTTCAGTAAATCAAACCGCTGACAAAGAGAAGCAGAGGTCTGAGGCGAAGAACATTCTTTTGCAGAAGCAAAGGGCACTCTCTGAACTTTTCAAAATGCTGGCCAAAAGTGGTGAGATTATTCTCCTATTTCTCCTATATTTTGTTTTAAAGCAAAATCAAAACAAACTATATATATATAATGTGTATTCTTGATCCATCAAAGCAATCCCTGTAGAGGTTGCATACTTACCTTTTGCCTCTTCCTCACTCCCACGCCGACATGCCTGGAGTGTCCTGTCCTCCAGCATGTAAGATGGAGGAGCTAGACTCTTCCAGTACAAATCTGAGTCCATTGAGGCTCCGCCCCTCCAGCATCACTGAATTTAAAACTGGCTGGCAGGAATGTGAAGTTAGAGTGTAGGAGCGGAGGAGTAGAAGTCTTAAAGCTATGTGAGATGATGCTATGTCTTAGTAGTAGGTCAGTGGAGGGGGTGGTTGGAGAGATATAAGTGGGAAAGGTGATATAGAATAATTTAAAAGCAAGACACAAAAGTTTTATTCTCGAGACAATCGGATGCCAGTGTAGAGATTTACAGAGGGGATCAGAAGATGAACAGAGGCTGGAGGAGTAAATGTGTAGGGAAAAGTTGATTTAAAACTCTGCAAGTTGTTTGGCGTGTGAATTGGCTGTGTTGGGTCAGTCAGAGAGCAGTTTGGTAGGTGGGGTTGCTGGGGTCATCCATGGCTAAAATAAAGTGTTGGCAAAGAATTGGGGTATAGTGTTGGGGGAGATAAATTACCGCTACATTGAGGGGAAGGAAATAAAACATACACTCAAATGTGTTTATAAATAACATTCTTATCATTGGTGGTGTTTGTACCTAGTGAGTGACAATAAAAGAAGTAATTTTTTTATGATTTTATGGTTTATTTTTGTTTTGGTTTTTGAAGGCTTGTCATACCGAAAAGGACTTTCTTGGATACGCACAAAGAACAATCAAGAAATGCTTTGCCTGCACCCATTGGATGTGAACAGGGCCTTGACTGTGTCAAACACCACGGTGGAAACCAGTGCCGAGTATGAAATTTTAGCTTATAAACCCGCTCTAGATTTGATGTAGAGTGTCAAAGCACCTGAGCTTGTCGTTGTGTCCCTCAACTCTAAATTACTACTTTTACAAAGTTCTGTACTGCAAGAGCATGTGAATTGTCTTCAATATCAGGGGGTCCATTTACTTTGACAAATTGCTGTAGACCTGTTCTGTCTAATGTGCTGTTCTCATTGCAGCAGTAAGCTGACGTGTTGAATTGTTTATTTTGTTGTTGTTTACATGATGGTTTCATCCCCAAAATACATCAAAATAATTAAATGTTTGTGTGCCCTAACCTAGGTTGCTAGCTGAGATCACCGCTACTTGGGACAGATGTCAGAAATACTTCTACAGATCACTAGCACGTTTCTCAAGATTAGAAATTGCCCTCGTGTCTCCTGCAAAGGTAATATCCACCTCTAGCAAAGTATTTCAGTTCTTTTTGAATCAATATTTCTGAAAAATGTGTAGAAGTGTATTTGGTATGTGACTTTATGAGAAATAAAAATTGTAATAGTTCAGTACCGCAGTAACAATAGTACACGTCTAGCTTTGCTTGATTTGAATGCTTACTTGTAATAAACGGTGTCTTCAGTGGGTTTAATGCTGTAGTTTTTGTTAAATACAAAATGTTAATTACCTTTTCTGGAGCCGGCATCTAGAGATAGATTGAACTACATCAGTAGTTGGTCAGAAACTTTTTATTGATACTAGTATTAAAGATATATGTTAACACATTTCAAAATTACTTCAAACTTTGTGTTCTTTCTATATGCAGTAGTAATCAGAGTTTTTGTGTTCATCACTGCCCCATTGTTATCATCTGAATGTTTGTGTCTTCCTCAGGAACTTGGATTGGGGAACATTGAGCGTTGCAAGGGTTTCTCTGGTCACCTGCTTAAGGTACTGGTAAAGCAGCGGAGCTCCCTCACAGCTCTTACTGAGCAGTGGATTACTTACAGGTACCTTCAAAGCTTTTTAGTCTTTTTAAACCATCAATGTTGACCATATTTGCATCTAGACTTACACATACCATATATTCTTAAGCATAAGTAGCTCTGCTTATGCTTGAGGGCAGTACTTAAGGTACCCATACACAGGTTGATACCGGTACGATTGGCGAACAATCGATCGCAGTGCATTGACGCAAAGACCGAAACTATGCACACTACATTGCTCAATCGATTTCTGGCAGATATTTCAGATGGGGACCCATGTTCCCCATCCAGTGTAATGGTGTTCGAACAGGGATTTACTAACATGTTGGATTGATCGTTCCATGTGGGCAGTGTTTGATTTTTCTCTTGACAAAAAATAAATGAATGTTTCTTTGTTGTGAAAAATAGAGCAAATTTTAAATCTATAGCATTTTGTTCAGCTGATGGATTTGTCAACGGTTTTGACTGCTTAGATTTCTCAAAAAATTACTGAGTTGAGTAGCTGTGTGTCCATTTGGTATCTCTTGCTTTTTCCAGTTACCGTTCTTTGTGTCTCTTCTATTTTTTTAGAAAATTATTGAGCAGTATTAAGGAGATCCATTCACGCTTGGATGCTTCTAATGACTATAAGATCGCTTTTCCACCTCAGGACGGGGTGCAAAAATGGCTTGACAGAGTACACCTCCTGATTACACAGTGCGGCGTCGTGTTAAATGAACTTTCTTGGTTCCTGCAATGTTGTCCTATAAAACCCAATGAGAACGAGACAACAGAACTAAGCAATCCATCTCCTGCTACTACGGACTGGCTGCCGAAGCTGTGCACAATGCGTAAATCAGACAGTGATTGGCAGCAGATGAATAATTCGGTGACAAAGATGTTAACAGAAGTCCAAACATCTAAGGCCGTTGTGGATAAGATTCGACAACAACCTGCTGGAGTGCCTTTTTATTCATGGTAAGAAAGCCAGTGGCTTTTTCTTGATATGGTTAGATTAAAGTATATTTGAAACTTTTGTTTTTGATAAAAAATAAAACTTTTTTGTATTTAAGTTTTTGAGGTTTTTTTGTCTTTTAATTTCAGGAAAAACTTTGACTCTTGTTCATCTGCATTGGACACCATGCAAGAGATCGCCCTTTATCTAAGGGAGGTGGAGGAGTTGTTTCTTTTGCCTGAAACAGAAGTGAAGGAGGCTGCACAGCACATGAGCTTTCTGAAGAGTATCCACTACCTCAGAGAAGAGATCCGTACAGCTGGAAGGGATTTCTCCTTGTGGAAATCTCGTCTACAGGCAATTGGAAGAGCAAAGAGTAAGATGACATTTTTGAGGAATTAGTGATGTGTGCAAAATGGTGTGCATAAGGCCCAGGAGTACACTGTACTCCGCCATGATTTCCTGCCCTCCCCCGGCTCGCTACACAACACTGGTGTAAATTAGACGCTGGTGATGATGTGCAGGGAAAAGTGACGCCCCCTCCATTAACATGGTCTATGGTACTGTTGCAGGTTCACTGAGAACCAGCGATTATGCCCGATCCCGGCATGGGCACAGTTTGATCCAAGATCAAAACTGCACCCGTGCTAGCTTCGGGCATAACACCAGGGAAGTTAAATAGTGCATGTAAGCTGGGTTCCCAAAGACCTGAAGTAAAGTTTAATTATACCTGCAATTTTACAATAAACATTACCTGTCCTCAGACATAATAAGATATAGATAAGTTTATACAAAAAATTGAGTTTTTTAGGTGGCATGGCCAACATCCCAAAAATACAATGAGAGTGTACTAAAAGGTGGAAACCACCAATAGTGAGAATTCCCCCCGACATCAGTCAGGGGCAAGGGGACTTTAACGGCCATGGATTTAAATCAAGGTAAATTGAAAGTACAATAAGTATGTTAGTAAAAAATAAAAATCATGTTTAATACACAATAGCAGTTAAAAACATATATCGTAGCATAGCATGGCAGTGTGAGTTGTCATATTCCATAGCAATGGTGACAGTATAATTTCACAGTAGTCCATAGGTGTTAGAACAGCAGATGATGTAATTTTCAAACAATAGATATAAGGCAAGAGCCGGGATAGGGGAACCTGAATTCATCAGGGTCCACCTCACCCCAACGCACGTTTCGTCCAAACGACTTCCTCAGGGGGTGTCTCTATCCATATAAATTTTAAATAGGTATCAAAGAAAATGCCACTAGGAGATGCATCTGCCCACTGCCCCAATGGGGCTATGCACGGGAAAGGAACGGGGGGCTGGGGAAAGGCGACCATGCAACGACAGAGACCTGTTAATGGTTGTATAGGTAGGTAGGTCTGTAATGTGGAATACTGGGATCAAACGAGTATTAATGTAGGTGAGACATTATAGGTCAATGACGTCTGTGGCATCCACTCCCCATGTACCCTGTAAACATGGGGAGTACATGGGGAGTGGATGCCACAGACGTCATACGATCGTGATTATGATTTCAAATACCATCGTAATTATGATTTCTACATATGATCGTAATTACGGTTCTAATTGTGATTGTAACTCTGATTCTTAATACAATCTTAAACAAATCGATCAAAATACCTAGAAAACCCATCCGATATTTGTACGAGCGACTAAAATGTACCAACCTGTCCGATTTTGTTTTTACGATCGATTTCAATCACCTTTGGTTGATAGTACCAGTTGGGCAGGAATCGATTTTAGTTCAATGAAAAGTAATAGGAACTTAATCGTACAGAAATATGTAACAGTGTATGGCCAATTCAGGGTCCTTTGACACTGTATGTGTTTTTTAAGGCATGGGTTTACGCATATATACAAAAAAGCATGCGTTTTGCAAATTTCATCTGCGTTTTTTTAACAAAGCAATGAAAAATGCATGCAGCAGGTGTTATAAAAGATGGATGCAGAAATGCTGCATTTTAAAAAACCCAATGCATGCAGTGTATATGGTAACATTTGTTGAGAAAACGCAGTACTGTAAAAACTGTTTATTACGCTATATATTACGCTACAACTATAGCATGAAAGGGTCCTCGGGTGCATGAGAACATATCAGTGTTCTCCCCAGAATTTTTTTTCAGCCGGGCGGCGCGATGACGTCATCGCGCCGCCTGCACCGGTCCGGCGGCCTCTCTGATAGGCTGCCGGCCAGCGGCAGCACACAAGTCCTCTGACAGGCGGCGCCTCCCCATTCTTCAGGAGCGCGCCGCAGCCACTGAGAGACTCCGGCCCGCGGCTCCGGTAGTGTGCCGCGGGCCGGAGTCTTTCAGTGGCTGTGGCACGCTCCTGAAGAATGGGAGGCGCCGCCTGTCAGGCTGCTCGCCGCGGAGGACTTGTGTGCCGGGGGGGGGGACTAAAATCTCCCGGGCGGGCCGCCCGGCCAATCTGCTCTGGGGAGAACACTGCATATCACCAGATATCTTTCCAGGCACCTAGTATTACCAAGCTTTTCCCACAAATTCATAGGAGATTGTTAAGTCAGTTGTAATGAGACCTTTTTCAGAGTCAGACAAACACAATTGTTCAAATGGGCCCAGGGAGGTTGCTGGAGTAATGTACTGTCTTATTTCCCACATTATAGGATAAGAGAAAGTGGTTCTAAGATGTCATAAATGTGATTACCATGGAGTGTCACTGCATAACTTTCCAGCCTCTGTTTAGGGATTATTAGTTTGTTTGCTGGACCGGGAGACTAGGATGGCCAAGTCATTTGCATGTATATCAGAAAGTGAGGCAAAGAGAACCGGTTTCTACCAACTATGGCTGTTCTAGTTTCATATAAAGTGGAACTGTTTAAGCTGCATAAAAGGAAACTTTAATATTGAACTTTTAGGATTCTTAAACATTAATCACCAAGAGTTTGAGATCGTATATGTTTTAGGTGCAAGACCTCAGATTTGGAACCATTACATTCGTAACAAGTAAATGAGGAATTTGCATCCAACGGTTTCTATAGGCTGTTGAGAGAGATGTTCATGGGTTAAAAACAAATAGGTATTTTAATTTGGTCAGCCAATGAATTTTAGCAATCATAGGTGGATTTATATCTTGGTCTGTCCTTGTAATGTCTACACAATGAAAACACTTGGATTTCTAAGTTGTGGAGAACATGGCCTTAAGCCCCCTCATACATCTTACCATACAATTTCAGTACAATCCACCTTTGTTCTAACAAAACCATGTAGTATGATGTCCTTTTTAACCCTTGCAATCACTATGGATTCTATCATGGAAGCTACATGTTGTTGGTAGATCTAAAGGGAATTATATGGAGTGATCTAAAAGTGTATGGGGGGCTTAAGGGTGTTCATTTCCAAATATTTTTCATCTCTGCTTAAATTAGGGTTGATGTTCATGGTTTACACTTTTGTATGTGCCACAAACCCCTTCTTATTTCAAAAGGATTGATTTCATTGTTTAAAAACTCACTGAACATTTTGTTACCAAAAGGGAGCCAAGAGTCTGATGAAGAATATGTCCAAGATTTTTCGGACCAGATAGAAGTGACCATAAAAAAAATTCTATATGCGATTCAAACACTTGCAGAGAAAAGCGATGGAAAGGGAACTCAAGAAACTGTAAAGAAAGAGGATGGAGGTAAGCTGCATTTATATACATGAACTCCTTGAATAGAAGTTTATCTACAGCAAATCCAGAGTTTTAAGGTACACATATCAGTTGTGAAGTGTGAATCTCCCTGGTGTCCTCAATGGCTGGAATGATGACGAGAATATAAAGCATAATGCTTCTTTGTCACTGGATAGTGAAGTAACACCTTACTGAGAAAGCACTACTGTACTTGTTCCTAGCTCCAATTAAGCCAGTTGTATGGTCATGCGTCCTTACAGTCTAGACATGGGTAATGGGAAAGAACAGGCTGGTCTGGATGAAGTTATTAGTAGAAATGGTCAATGGGATGCATGAGAACCCCATGCAGACTGCAAAGACTTTGTATAATGTATTTTATTAGAATATACCTTACATATAGCATTTAACCAGTGGTGCTTATTATGAATGAATGCTTTAATTTCACATAAAAAAAACCTCAGAGGTGTCCTTTCCAAGGACTTACCTTAAATCTTAATAAATAAATAAATATATATATATAAAGTTTAACCATCTGAACGAACAGTTACATTATCAGGCACCAATTTCTCTCTACCCCCAAGCCTGACCTTGTCAGAGACCGTGGGAGAGCAGCACTGAGCACAGGAGGTTATAACCATCGGTGCTCTGTTGAGTAAGATGGCCATCAGGTTCATTTTGTTCTTGTCTGCAGACCAAACCACTTGCTGTTGCTCTTATCTATCCCACACCCTTCCACAAGTTACCACTGCCATATCACTGTGTCAGGGACGTGGAGAAGAATCTATAGTATACCAATATGACAGTGCCCCCATCTCTCATTTAGCTCCATTATTTTGGAAATATGAAAAAATAAAAATGATTTGTCCATACAAAAAATGGCAGAAATTTACCCCAAACTTCTATCCATTTTTTTTATAATACATGCATTTTTTTTTTCTTTGAAGTAAAATCTTTACTGACATATTCCTCTTGCATCTGGAGTTAATAAGCAATAAATGCATTTCACTGTACTTTCTATATCAGTCAAATCTTGTTCATAGCAGTCAGGCATGAAGTTGAAATGAATTTAAGAAGAAACAGATTTGTTTAATTTTTAAAGACATTTATCAGATATGGGTTAGTCTTCATTGTCAGATCCTTCTATCATTTTTTTTCTTATTGCAGATGAAGAAAACACAATAGACAGCCTGCAAAAAGGTCTCATTACAACTCTGCTGACTGAAGACCTCTCCCGTGATTTAAAGGCTTTGGATCTTCAAGCTGTGATCTCTACAGTCACTGATCTTCTTGAGAGGCTTAAAACCTATGGTGAAGACAGCATCAAGGACAAGCATGTGGTTAGCAAACTTACCTTTCTACATATCTTCTGGTCTAGCCTTTATTTCCACTCTTTATGGATACATTTACAAAACCTCTTCCAATGCTTCCATTTATTTTAAACCTCACAATACCTTAAATTTTCTCTATCCTAATGGTCTCTCCATTAATATTTATAGGAGAGATGTTTTTATCCACTTTGTAAATGCTGCTCATGGCTATATAAATGCTTTTTATAAAAATCACCCTCTAAACAATCTCCCATGGGGTTCATAGTGAGACCTATATCTGAAGGGAAGACCTCACCAGCTCCCTTAAAGGTATTCAAGTGCATTAATAATGAACATTATTTTGGATGTACTTTTAGTCCCCATATATTTAAGCTAGCCACACACGGTTCGATTTTGGTTTAATCGATGCTCGATTAGATCGAGGAATTCAATCGTCTAATCGAAAATCGATCTTAATCGCATCAACATACACCCCACATTGAGTTTGCGATTGTGGTGCGATTTCAACTAAAAAAGATAACTAAAATTGTCGATTTTGGTATCGAAACGATTGAAGTTCAGATTGAAGTGGTCTATGTTAATTATATCGAATCTAATCGATCCAGGAAAAACGCCACAAACATCCACGATTATAAAACGATTTTGGCACAATCGACGATTTTCCAACATGTCCGATCAAAATTCGATAAATTTTTCTGCCTTCATCGAACAATTATCGTCGATCATACCATGTGGGCTTATCTCGATTTTTGTTTAATCGATGAAAAAATTAATCTAATCGAGCATCGATTGAACCAAAATCGAACAGTGTGTGGCTAGCTTTAGATCCTTATTGCAAAGGCCTCCCTGCAGGTTCCTCCTCACCCATAGTATAATCTATCTTCTTTCCCTGGATTTGATGACTTCTACAAATCTTTATCCCTGTCCCTAACTTGTTTGTATGTTTGTTCTTCTGCTGCAATAATGCTCCCCCAATGATTAATTTTTTTCCTGCTATTCTCTATGCCTGCATTATCTCCAATGCCTTTATATGGTACCAATATTTTAGATGGCGAGACATGCTAGATTGACTTTGACAGTGCCAAATACTTATAATAAACATGTTTATCAAGGCAGCATCACATAAATGCATACTGATGGTAATTGTTTTCTAAATACAAATAACATGTTTTGGGCATTTGAGACCAGAATCTTTTAACATTCTGAGCTCGAGTTAACTCGGGCTGAGCTTCATGCATCACAAAACTCAGCCCCAGTTAACTAGAGAGACGCTCTAGATACATGTATGCCGATGCTTCCGGGTCTGCCCCCGATCGCGTTGCCGGTGGCGCAAAGGGGGCGGGGGTAGGCGGCGTCATAGACCTCTGTGTAACTGGAGGGGTGTCGTCTTTTTTAAGCATAAGCTCGGAGTTTCCAGTGATTCCGGGTTTATGTTTACAACCTCCAGCTGGGCAGGCAATCACGGTGAAGCATATTGTGCTCCGCCGTGATTGCCTGTGGCACGGTTATAAAAAAAAAATGTGCCACGTGCTCAACGCTCAGAAGGTTAAAATATACAGAAATGTATGGAAATGGCCCGTTCCATTAATCTGTTCACATTGGAGTGGGAGAGAAGAAAGGGACACATGCTTAAGTTTAAGCCCTGCACACTCTACTGGAATCACGACCTCCCTCCTGGCACTGGCCTCATGGCTTGGCCGAAGGGGGTAGAACTAAGCTCTGCCTGGTGGTGCTGCAATTTTGGCTTAGCTGGAGGATTCTAGAGTGAATATTTCATGGTCCAATCCTGCCTAATATGTTTTTAACATGCAGCATAATCACGTTATATGTGGATGGCTGTGCAGTACAATAATGCTTGGGTATATGTCCCTTTCCTTGCCTTATGGATTCCTGGACAAGCCCCTGAAGGTGCATTTCTGATCTTTTTAATAGCTTTTTGGCATTTCCTGAAGATTGCTATTTGAAAACTTGTATTTGGGAAACATATGTAATCCTTTTGCACACTTTGAAACAGCTATATACGTAATTATGTTCCTTGCATAATAAACACTTGTCAACCAATTCACACACAACTTGAGGAAGGAAATAAATTACACAGCCTTTTTAGGCTGAGTTTCCACTTGAGCGGAAGTCCGCGGCGCGGCTGCCGCCGTTAAGGACCGCCGCCGCTAAGAACCGCATCTCATGCGGTTTCTAGCGGCGGCCATTCATCCCCGCGTTCCGTGCTGGGCGGCCGCGGAATTGCGCGGACTCCGCCTAAAACACTCGTCGACCGATTTTTAGGCGGGGCCGTCCGCGCGATTCCGCGACAGGACCAGCGCCATTGAAGTGAATGGTGCGCGGATCAGCCCCCGTGGCTTCCGCTTCAGTTAACAAGCCCTAAAGTGCAGAAAATTGCAGATGTTGCACATACAAACAATTGAACAACATATTCCATTAGCTTTCACCCCCCCCCCCCCCCCCGCCTGAATATTTTTGTTACACATTTTTTACATAACCTAAAATACCCCCAAACTGAACTTTTGAGTACATGTATACACAATAAAAAGGAAAATGAAGTAAGCCATCTGCAAGCAGAAATAGCGCGTATGCATTAGGTCGTAGAACCCTGCCATGAGACCCGGCATCATTGCGGTGACTGTCAAGACTTGACACTTATATTTTGTTTGGAGTTTACCAACTTTTAGTGGATGCGACATGAAGGTCATTTGGCGGGCCGGGAAAAAAAGAAAGTCCATGTATAAATAATATATCATATAATATATATATATAAATAGATATGATAAATATAATATATATATATATATATAAGATATATATATATCTATATATATATATGGGCTGGTGTGTCTAGTGACATAGTTTTGACCTTTTTAATGAATTAGCAGGCAATATCTAAATTAGCAAATGAAGTTGGGATACAGCGCTTTGCAGCTAGTAATTGTTTTTGTTGCTCTGCTTCGTTTTATTCTTCCAAATACAATAAAGAATGTATAAAAAAAGAAGTTTATAAGATGTATTTTATTTTTGCAGTTCTTCAACCAATGCTGTGGCTTGCTTGTCAGACTGTTACCAATGCTGTCTGCCTACTCTGACCTGCTCCTGTTTTACCTTACTGTGTCTCTGGCAACACACATGGAAACAGGAAAACTGCTTTCCGTTCTGACCCAGATATTTTCAGAACTTGCACAAAAAGTAAGTAACTATCTCTAAGTAAAAGGGGAAAAAATCCCTTGCAACAAAAGCATTGTTCCTTGTAATGTATGTAATGTCCTCTGCATACATACTTGGTACTCAAGAAAAAGCTTGGTTAGATGCTCTAAAATGATCTATTGATATTTATCACTGTTTTCTAGGGATTCTGTCTTCCCAAGGAACTGATTGAGGAAGCAGCTGGTGAAGGAGCAACTGAGTTCCATGATTATGAGGGAGGTGGAATAGGAGAAGGAGAAGGCATGAAGGACGTGAGCGATAAAATTGAAAATGAAGATCAGGTATGAGATTTCGTGCATGTCTTATTTTTCTTCTGGTAACCTTTTTATAACTAGCCAGCAAAAAAAAAAAAAAAAAATATATATATATATTTGGCTATGTTTTATGAAAATAAATTACGGTTTATTTTTTATGCATAGGGTGCTTTTCTGGTACTCATTATTAGTATCGGTGCTAGATCATATATAAGATGGATATTGACATTTTAGTAATATTTTGTAATATTTATTTCTAAAGTGAAACATACTGCACAGCTGCATTAACACTGTTGATACTGTCAAGGGACATGTTGAAGAGTTAAACGCATGTAGAGCAGCAAAGAAGCGAGATAGATGCATACAACATGTCAATCCTTGTGGCAGCATCCTTGATATCACTAGCTGCAGTCTCTTGAACCTGGGGGCTCCTGGAAAGTGATGTCCTAACTACAGACACCACAAGGAGCTGTTATCCATCTCTACCTTGCTTCACCTGTCCTCTAGCTGCAGGGATGCAGCTGCACCAGAGTTTGTTACACGCGGCCTACCTCATTCCAGCATTATTTTAATATACATTGTCCTGAAGAAGTTGCGTGAGTTGCCACAAAACGCGTTGATGTCTAACCTGTAACTGTTCTGAAAAAAAATTTAATACAGAACATTCTGCTTTAAACAACGGGTGCCTCTTCTTAGCCTTTTTTTCTCCTGGAAGAATTTTAACTCCTATAACATTGATACATTGTAATAGATAAGAATATCCAGAGAATCAACGAAGCAAGGTTTGATGAAAGAAATTTTTATTGCATGTAGGGCTATTAAAACAGTGTGCGTTGTTGTCTGTTTTTATTTACGCTCAGTGTGCCATCTACAAGGACATGGGTTTCCCAAAGGAAATCTAGGTAATAAAAAATGCATTGGACCTTTTTTTTTAAGGAGCTTGTAACTTGAATTTGTGTTTCCAATGAATGGAATAGGAAACACACGCACTGCTGTGCTTCCCATCGAAAGCAATATATTCTGCGCCCTCCAGTGGCATTATACATTACTGCAGTGATCCTTATCGTACTAGCTACACATGGCGACTGCCACAGACTATAGCAGAGCAGGTAGAATCTAGAAGTGATTTTAAGCGCTCAAAAAACAAACAGAAAATTATAAGTTTAAATTGTACAAAACAATATTTATTAAATCATTTAACTATTAAAATTGTCTTTCAAGGTATTTTTATATATTATATCCTCTATCTGTCCTCGTGCTTTTCTAGGTTGAAGACACCTTGAAGAAAGGCCAAGAGAAAGAGGAGGAGCCTGATTCTAAGCCAGATATAAAAGAGGAAGATGAGGCCATTGAGATGTCTGAGGATTTTGATGGGAAAATGCATGATGGTGACAAAGAAAAACAAGGTTAGGAACAATACACTTGTAGTTGTACAACTCGTTGAAGTTGCGGTTTGTCTTTTATGTTTAATTTTTCAAGAATTGTATACATAATCTATCCTTTCTCAAAACAGAAATCATTTAGAATTTGTGAAACCTTGCTTCAAATGTGTGCGCCATTTTTTTCTTAAACATAACAAAACATAATTGAATTCTAACCTTAGTCTGATCTAAATATGTAAAGCCAGGACACACGGGTAGATCTCTTAATAGATTCGAGTACAATCGAGCAACTGCATGCCCACAAAGCTTGACTGCTCTAATCTGTTTACAAATCTACCTGAGCCGGATCAATAGATCCCGCACGAACAAACTTGATTAAAGGGGGTTCCAACATGTTAGGGTTAGTTTCCACTGCATCATAATTTGGGGATTTTGACATAGCCCATTATATCAAATGAGCCTGTCCCAACATCCGTCAGTGCAATCCATTGGTCTCCGTTGCGTTAAAATTAGGTAGATCACTACGTCTATTTTGACGCAACGGAGGGGTGTAATCTGTCACTGGCGGAAAACATTTCCTGGATGCACTGACGGATGCACCCTTCTGTTGACGGAAGGGTGCAATGTTTTTGTTTTTTTTTCCCCATTAAAAAGTCCTTCAGTGACAGATTACACCGATCCGTTGCACCAAAATAGACGTAGTGATCTACGTCAATTTTAACGCAACGGAGACAAACGAATTGCACTGACGGATGTTGGTACAGGCTCATTTGATATAATGGGCTACGTCGAAATCCCTCCGTCTGACGTACGTAGTGGAAACTAACCCTGAAAACGCAGTGGAAACAAGCCCTTACTTTAAATGAATAAAAGAATCTCCATGTAAAGTATTGGCGGTGCTGCTGCAGCCTGGACACTGCTGTCAGTGTGAAGGGGGCAGAGCCAGCACTTCTCTCTAAGGCTGTGTTCTGGCAGGCTTCCTTTCTCCCCAGCTGGCAGCCCATGTTGTCGCTCACAACGCTGGAGCTGGGGTGAACGGGAATTGATTTTGCAATGCAGTGATTTGATTGGGGGTCGATTGCATAAGAGTCTACTTGTGTGTGTCCAGCATACACATTTAGATTTGGTGTCAGATTTCCTTTAGATCTCCTTTTTGTTTTACCAAAACCATATGAGGGACTTTCAAAACTTCCAAAAATTTATGGTTAGGGCAACCAGGATACACTAGTGACCCTCCACCATTGCTCATTTTCTTTACCCAATGTAAAGACAAGGCGACTATAAGGGCCCCTGTCTTTACATTGGCTAAAGAAAATGAGCAATGGTGGGGGGACACTAGTGTATCCTGGTTGCCCTGACCATTCATTTTTTGAATATTTGTTTGGGATGCTGGCCACACACCGTGGATAATGTGCTAGTAGTGTATATATATATAGGACTTTCAAAACTATCAAGTCTAGTTGTTGGTAGATCTAAAGGAATTCCATATGAAGGGTGTCCTAAAGACCATAAAATTGTCTGCCCATGTATTGGGAATTAGTTGTTCCCATTATATTGATGCCACTGACTTTATCTACTAAAGCTAGACAAAACTTGAATATTGAAGTTTTATTGATTTTATTATAGTTAGAGAGGAACAGGCACTCCCTCTCAATCTAAAATGGTTGTAGATAGATTTAGAAATTAAAGAAGCTTTTGTAATTGCTTCACAGACGAGGAGGATGAAGAGTCTGAAAATGAGGAGCAGGACTTGGATAAACAAATGGGAGATCTTGGTGATGCAGAAGCAGACAAACTGGACGAAAGACTCTGGGGAGATGATGATGATGATGAAGACGAAAATGACGATGAGGATAAAACCGAAGAACAAGGAAAGGGAATGGACACAGTAAGAAAATGCACAAATTCTATAAACATGTAGTCTTTTTAATCAAAAATTCTTAAATCTAACATGTTTACGATCTTTCCATCTTTTTTAAGGGAGAGTCTGATCTGGTTGCACGGGATGACAACCAGGATGCTGGGAATTCCGATAAAGAGAAGCCGAATGGTCAGGATGATGTTAAAAAGGAGCAGGCAGAAGATGGACAAAAGGATAAAATTCATGAACAAATTGATGAGGTATTTGTATACCTGCCTAGTTAACACTAGAAAAAAATGTATTGTGTCTTTGTTTCCTTCTTCATTTTTTCCTGAGTGTAATCAGTTCAGTGCACATATTCAGGAATTTTTTTTGTAATGTATATCTAATGATATAGTACCATATATACTCGAGTATAAGCTGACCCGAATATAAGCCGAGGTACCCAATTTTAGAAAACTGGAAAAACTGAATGACTCGAGTATAAGCCTAGGGAGGGAAATGCAGCAACTAAGCCACAGAAACACACAGCAAATGTACTTTTGTTTTGAGGTGTAATGATTTAATTCAGCAGATTTGTAAGTTAATTACAAAGCCCCTGAACATGATATCATCACTAGAAGTGCTGGAGATGTAGAGAAGGGGTGTGGGAACATTGTAAAGAAAAAAAGTATTGCTCTAGCACATCAAGTTTTTGCACCAAATAAGTTAAAATTTTACTTGACTTTGAACCCAATTTATGCAGAAACTACATATGCTAGAGCATTTTTTTTTTTTTTCAAATGTTCCCACAACCCTTTTCTACATCCCCAGCAAATTTGGTGATAAGCATGTTCTGGGACTTTGCAATTCACTCCTAAAGTCCACCTACAAAATGTCGCTATTTAAATTTTTTGACCCGAATATAAGCCGAATTAAATTTTTTGAGCACATTTTAGGTGCTGAAAAATTTGGCATATATACGGTATATCTGCTTAAAGTGTGTATACTCATGTTTTGTACGCTGTATTTTAGCGAGAATATGATGAAAATGAGGTGGATCCTTATCATGGGAAGCAAGAGAGTCAGCAAGAACCAGAATCTTTGGATCTTCCTGAAAACCTGAATTTAGAGGATGAAGAGGGTAAAGCCAGTGGAGATGAAAAAGATGAAGAGAACGGGCAAGGTATGCAATTTGAAGTTTTTTTTCTAAGTAGAAGTTGTGATATTAGATTTTAGATGTAAAAAAAATCCTCAATTTACTGCATTGGGACTGGGGTAGTTCTTTCCAATTCAGAAAAAGGTAGAATTACAAGCCTTCATATTGGATTTGCCATTTTGTGGTTTCTCTAACAGCCAAAGACCATGCACGGCACATTAGACCATGTCATCTGGCCCTTGTGTGCTTACACTACACTCACTTTAATGGTGCCATGTAGACGCCTTAAAAAAAGGATCTGCAGATACCATTTTCAAGCCTGCCAATGCTGCATTGCTCACTGCTCATCCATTTCAATTGTGGAGGGGAGTGGGCACACTGCATTAGCACTTCCCATATAAATGTATAGGAAACGCTTGCACTGCTCATAAAAAATCATGCAGCATAACAAAGGGCGCACAAGTGTGAATGGTAGATCAGATTTCTTTTGGAATCCTGTCTATCATGTGGTTACACATATGCTCTGCATTGCAGTAACGGCAATTACTGTACAGTGTGGATGAGCTGTGTACGTTTTGACTTTAGTTACAGTAGCAGTGCTCTGTGGACATCAGAATCATTTTTATATAATTAGCCTTTTATTTTCATGATTTGTTAAAGCAAACCCTTTAATGTTATGATAACATTTATTTTATATCTGTTCACACACACTCTGTCTACTTAGAACCTAATTGGCCCATAAGTCAAAGTTTGCCCTCCCCTTACATTATAATTCGGTTGACACAATCTATTGGCAGTGGTTCCAAAACTTATCTTGCAGGGCTCCTCTTTTCTATTTAGGAACATCAAGCTCCCCTCCCCATTCAAACACAGGTTTGAGTTTGGGTACCACTGGGCTAAAGGATTATCTTGCATCTGTGCATGTTGCCTGAAAACAAAACACAGCATTGCCTACTAGAGTATGGGAGACTCTTGCACTGTGATTCAAGTTTAAAATGCATGCTGCAGAGTATTAACAGGTTTCCAATGGTAATTTGTGTACCATGGGGTAACACTAGTATAGTGTGAAAGGACATAAATTGCACTGCACTCATTTGTGTTTCCTCCTGTAACATATATTTTTAGAGGGAAATCCTTTTGATATTGATGAAAAACCAATGGAAGTAACTGAAGAAAATAAAGAACAAGAAGATGGTGGTGAAGAAAATTTGGAGACAGAGGTTCAAGATTCTGAAGAAAAAGAGCAAACGGCTGACCAGGACAAGAATGAGGAGCTGTTACAAGAAGAGGGTCCTCAGGAGGAGGAAACTGGGCAGGAACAAGGAGACAAAATACCAGATGAAGCCAAAGAGGACAATGAGAACAATGAAACAAATGAAAATCAGCTACCAACTGAGCAAGGAAACCTACCGCAGGTAATGTAGTTCACACATCACTGTTGCACTTAGATTGATTATAAGTTATATTTCATTTTAGCAGCTTTATAGGGCTCTCTCATTTGGTACAATATTTTCCCAGGGCCCCCATACTTTCATATTTCTTCTCAACTGGTCAGGCTGTAACTTGCTGAGGTCTGGAACAGAGTGAAGAACGTCTTTAAATATGTTCCATTCCATACTTCCATAGTAACCCTGGATTTTATTACTTGGCAATGGCAGAATGCCAAAGTTATTTTAGGTCTAAATAAAGCTGGAGTAGTAGTGCAGGTCTGATCCAAAACCTTTGGCAATTTTCAAGATCGGTTTCCTTGCAATGCAGTTTCATTCTGAAATAGTGTGATTGATGCAATTTACTTCTCTCTTGCATGCAAACACCAAACAGAGGGTTATCCTTTTTGTTTTTGTAATAGAATGATGAGAAATCTGAGAATGATGAGATGCAGGACTCTGCTGAACGAATGGAGCATGAAACATATGGCAAGACTGCAGAGGACAACATGCAAAGTGAAGATGCCACTGAATTGGCTGGTGCTGCCTCCGAAAAGGATGAAGCCAAAGAGGTGACATTTAATTACCAAATTAAAATTTTGACATGGCTATGGTATCTAGTGGTACATATGTTCTTATAGACATCTGTTAGAAATTCAAATCCCTGTTGACAGAGCTTTTAAATACTTTTATAAGTAACAATATCCAATGTATGGAACCTAAAATGTATTTTTATTCTGCGATATTTAGGAACATGGAACTGGAGCTGCTGATGCAAGTCAGTCTGAGGGGCATGAGTCTAAATTAATGGCACGCCTGGCTTCTCAGAAACAGAGTGTGCGCAATACACAGGTAACTTATTTTTTCTGTAGAACGATATATATTGTTATGACTAATCACATTACTTTTTTTTAGGGACCCAAAAGTAACTGGGCAACTAAAAAAAAAAAAAAAAAATGCTCATTTCTAATACCTGTCAATGACAGCCTGAAGTCACCAGATGCAGCGATTTCTATTTGCTGTATGTTTGTGGGCGTTTCTGTCTGAAATGTACTCTTAAACAAGTGAAATACATTCTTGATTGGGTTCGCTGGTGGCTGACTTGGTGATCCATTCAAAAATATTCCTTTGTCTTTATAAACGTCCTGTTTTTTGGGGGGGGGGGTGGGGGCTCCATGGTTTGGTCATTGTCTATTTGTATTATGAAACTCCTCCCAATTTGCATTCACCTTGATTTTTACCTCAGAAGCAATTTAAAATTAACTGTGGGGAATGTACAGAATTAGAAAAAAAAATGTTTTTAGACCAGTACTGTACATTAGGGTATTTACGATTTTGTCATATGGACAGTCAGCAGCTCCTGAGTCGACAAGTCATCTGTCAAACTGTATGTGCATGCAGCTCGGGTTGATGAAACTTACTGACATCGTATTTCCGAGCTGGACTTTGTGAAATGTATACAAAGTGAGATGGCAGCGCCATTTTGTGGGCATTCTGCAGTTATTTCCTATACTACGATACGATACTGTTTCATTTACAGAATTCCACTAACTGGCCTATGCACCTCTTTTGGTACAGAAATCTGAATCGCGGGGGTGGTTAAATTTTGCAGAGCATTTTTGGCACAGAAAACCTGACTGGGTTAATCCCTCTCTTTTTTTAAAAGCATGCAAGCCAGTGAATGTGTTGCATGTATTTGATAATGACAATGTACTCTTTTGGACCAAAGCTGATTCATTCTGTGTGCCTTGGCTGCCGCAGTTTAAACTGTACCCACTTTCTGTTTTTTAATTAAACTTACCAGGAAATTTGAGGTATTAGCCTGTTTGTTTTTTTTGTTTTTTTCAATGGGCGCTTTTGTGTTCCTTGTGTCTGTGATGACATTGTCACAACTACTCGACTACTACTAGTGGCTGTGGCAGTAGTGACCTACTGTACATGGCTTTTAATGTTCATGAAGTACCTTAAAATGTTAGTATGTTTCCTCTTTTAAAAACACATTACCTGTGAAGTGATTTGATTCACAATGATAAACATTTGCCGTTAGTAGTGCAGCTTCCTGCTTTTATCTCTTACATGTGCCACTTGTATTTTACTAGAGCTTCAAACGTAAGCCTGGCCATGCAGATGATGATCGCACTTTAGGGGATCATAATGAACAAGTTCATAAGCGATTGCGCACCATGGACTCCTCCACTGAGATGGAGAATGACAAGCAAGCACAACAGCGAACAGAAGAGGCTGATGCTTATGAGCACATCAAACAAGGATCGGAGTCCTACGATGCACAGACATATGGTACATTAAGTTTCAGGATTTGTAGCATGGATGTTTGAAGCATAGCTTTCCATCTGTTACCCATAACATTTTCACCATGCAGATACAGCCAGCAAAGAGCAGGAGAAACCCCAACCACGAGATCAGAAACGAGATGACGGTATTGTGCAGGATGTAGAAATGGAAGAAGATGAAACTTTGGAAGCCGTTAATGTAGAGCGTCTGAAACCTGAGGATCATAGAACCAGTGATTCCAAAGCACAAGGTATGTGCAACTATTTGACAGCAACTTCAGTACTTTGTCATAATAAAAAGTCTAGCACAATGTGAAGCATAGCTGTCATTTTTGCTGGCCGAGATTTCGGGATGTGATGTCACTTCTGGTATCAGGAGATTAAAGTCTCCTCCCTCTAAAGCTATGTCTCCACTGCGTTGTGTGCTCCATCCGGACCCCCTGCGTTAAGCAAAGTGCTTGGTGGGGGTCACCACGGAGCCCATACACATTATCTGCCTGGTGGATTCCTCTGTTCACATGGTATTGACCTGATGCGCCTGCAGTGCGTTATCCCTTGCATCGGCTGATATGTGAACAGAGGATCCACCGTGCAGGTAATGTATAAGCACTGCAGTTAATGTAGGGGGTCCTGATGGAGCACACAACGCAGTGGAGACATAGCCTTAGGAGGGAGAGGGCGTTATTCCCAAGTAATGTCCTACCCCACGCATCATCTGCACAAGCCGGGTGGGAACTTAAGAGTAACGCCCCTCCCTTCTAGGTCTCCCAATTAAAAAATCTGTGATTTTGTGAAATTGGGATTTGGCTGGATAATGAATTGTAACTAGGCTTCTGATCTCATTGTAAATTTCTGGTTGTGTCTGTTAATGCAGTGCCCAAAGAAACAGAATTGGACTTACATGGAGTAATGGCAGAAGATGAGGATGTGCGGACCAAAGATGCCGAAGTTATACGTGTGGATAAAGAAAAGCAGGAGAGAAGCACAGAGTCTACCATTCATACAGCATGGGAGTTTTTACGAGAAGGATCTGCACTGGTAAGCTTACCTTGTATTTGTGTCAAATGATCAGATAACAATTCAGGATTTCTGGAAAGCATACCCACTGTTCACATTCTATGTCTCTATCAGAGTCCTGAAAACCCTGAAGAACTTAGACGAGAGCTTGAAAAACAGTTGGAGGAGTGGCAGACGCATCCTTTTGGAGATGCGGAGGAGGTGCGTATATTAAACTGCAAAGGTTTGGTCCACATTATCCTTATGTACTGATAGACGTACTCAGATGAATGTATATTAAACATTTGTTAAATGGTCTTCCTTTGCAAAAAGTACTCCAGTACAGCTCCTTTTTTTGCTTCACCTATTGAGGGCTCCATTTTAACAGTTTATGCACCTTTATCTACTGGAAATAAGCATTTTTATATCTATATCTTGGGCTGAAAACAGTGTGAGGCTTAGGCTAGGGCTTCACTATGCACTGGTGTCAGGGCAAGCCTCCATTGCGTTCATGTGGACGTGTATGGCTGCGTCGTCATCAACATGACAGGGCTGTCTACACAGTTGGTCCGAGTCTCTGTCATAGCCCCATTGCTGTCAATTGGCGGCTTGTTCCCTGAAATACCACTTGGACATGCATGTCCTGGGATGTGTAGACTCAAATATGTTGTGTATCTATATTGGATATAATAAATGGCCTATAGAAACCACTTCAGTACTCTAGTCTGAAAACTAGATCAAAGACATAACAAGAAATTGTTAAACAACAGTTTTGCATTATACAGCTTACGTATGTGTTTTGTTGTAGGAGAAGGCAGCAGCTGAAATGTGGCAGAGGTACATCCTGCTGACTGGTTCTCTGTCTCAGCAGCTGTGTGAGCAGCTAAGGCTCATATTGGAGCCAACACAGGCCGCCAAGCTGAAGTAAGTATAGCGCTGCATGGGTCACTCCCCATTGGTTGACGAGTTTCTGGAAGTTTAGTTCTAAACCAAACCATTATTATTATAGCTGTATTTTCATGCTGTAGCATTGCTGGTAATGAGTCAGCATCTTGTTAGAGAAATTATTTGAATATTTTAATGTCACAAATGTTTAAATGATTCTGTTTAGGAACATTATTGAGCCCCCCCTCCCTATTCAAACACAGGTTAAGAATGAGGGCCCGTGCCCCCCCTGGAATACCTTCACGTCCCTCAGTTTGTGAACCCCTTGACTAGACAAACGTCTTAAATTTTCTTTTATCTTTCCAGGGGTGATTATCGAACAGGAAAGCGGCTGAATATGCGAAAGGTTATTCCATACATTGCCAGTCAGTTTAGGAAAGACAAGATCTGGCTGAGGAGAACAAAACCAAGCAAACGCCAGTACCAGATCTGTCTAGCCATCGATGATTCTGCCAGTATGGTGGATAACCATTCTAAGCAGGTAATGCCCAGACTCCTTACTGGCAGCACCTTCTTCCCAGT
This sequence comes from Ptychadena robeensis, assembly GCA_036250615.1. Classification (NCBI taxonomy): domain Eukaryota; kingdom Metazoa; phylum Chordata; class Amphibia; order Anura; family Ptychadenidae; genus Ptychadena; species Ptychadena robeensis. Next base: position 83,543,681 of record CM070035.1, on the reverse strand, counting down.
CCTGCGTTCTCCTGAATAACCAGGATTTTTGTGCTTTATGTTTCAGCTTGCGTATGAAGCATTGGCTGTGATTGGGAATGCATTGACCCTTCTGGAAGTGGGACAAATAGCTGTGTACAGGTTTGTATCTTCTTGCTGTCAGTTGTAAAATGTTTCATAAGAGAATATTTTGTAGACCGAACCTGACAAGGTTATTCACATGGTCTTGTGTTTTAGTTTTGGAGAAAGCGTCAAGCTTCTGCATCCTTTCCATGAACAATTTAGCGAGCATTCTGGATCCAGGATCCTCAGTCAATGCAAGTTTCAACAAAAGAAGACTCTGCTTGCCCAGGTAATGGCACAAAATAGGTTGGGTTCAAAGGCTGGGATTTAATGCAAAACTTGTATATCTATAATTGTTAATGTTTTGTGTGCAGTTTTTGGAATCCTCAGTACCCATGTTTGCAGCCGCACAAAGATTCTCTCAGAGCACGAATCCAGGTAAGCTCAATCTTGTCAAATGTAAGTTGGATAAAAGAAATGTGAAAGCAGTGGGATTCCATTTGGACTGTTTTAAGTGTGTGTTCTGTTCAATATTAGTAAAGCCCTCCATACACATATAGATTGTGACCCAATGTTTTGGCCGATTGACCACGTGTGATGATGTCATCACATGCGGACATGTCCGTATTTCTTAGATCGATTTTGGTGGCCGATTTCGGCCCTTTTAACTTTAGATCATCCTAAATTGGGTAGAAATCGAAGTGTGCATGGGGGGCTTAAGAAAGTGTCCTACATTTACCTATACGACAGGCAATAGCACATTTTCCATAGAATTACAGTCCTGCAATCTGAAAATACTTTCTCATGGCCAGTGCTTAATGTGTTAGTAAGCGCATCTGCCTCCCTCTTGCTGTACAGCGGATATCTCCTGGCCATGTCATTCTTTAACTTTAAGGCTGGCCATACACAAGTCAGTACCTGTTTAATCGATGAACCCTCGAGTGCAGCATGATGACATCACCATGCTGCACTCGAGCTTTGTCTTCTGCGTAGTGGATCCCGTTCAATACTTTGAATGGGGGACCCTGGTCACCATCCAAAGTTATGGCAATCGAACAAGGATTTACCAACATGTTGGTTCCCTGTCCAAAGTTTCATAAAAAAAAAAAGATATCCCTGTAATGAGAAAAAGGTTGTAGTTGCTGTTGTATTACTGTCCACAATCCTCCGCTAGAGCTTATGTCTCTTGTGTATTGCTTGTCTGTGTTATGACAATTTTCTATATTTTGTCTTTCAGAAACTGCCCAGCTCCTCATAATTGTATCAGATGGAAGAGGAATATTTGTAGAAGGGAAGGATCGTGTCACCAATGCTGTACAAGCAGCCCGCAATGCAAACATCTTTATTATATTTATCATTATAGATAACCCAATGTCTAAGGTAAGCAACACAATGGTTTTATTTAAGCCAGTGCCTTCCTCAGTGACGTAACACACACAAACTAATGACAACACCTTTTTATGTTTCATGTTGATGCTAGTCATGCTTACTGGTTGCAAATGTTTACTTTGCATTGCTCATCATGTAATGTTTATGCATTAGAATGTCATGAGAGAAAATCTTGTTAAAGATGAAAATATGCCTCTGTTTATCTTATTATCAGATCCATAAAGTGTGTAGAGGTTTAGGGGTTTTTTCCGTACAAATATTTGAAGACATTTTCCAGAATTTGCCTCATCCCATACACAACCGCTTTTAAGGATAACTTGAGGAATATTTCTTTTAATACCCTTTGTATCACACATCTGTGGTCAGTATTTATATTTCAGTATTTCAGCCTGTTCCAAGCCATGCTTATAGAGTGCTGGTCACTCATCTGAAGTGTTACCGCCCTTTTGTTGCATTCTAATAGCAAAGGATATAAAAGGGAAAAAAAGTGAGAGAAGTATGGTTACATTTGCTGTGTCAGATTTCTCCTTTAACAAGTGTTTGATGTTTTTTAGGATTCCATCCTGGATATAAAAGTGCCGATATTTGCAAACCCGAAGGAGATGCCAAAAATGATATCGTACATGGAGCAATTTCCATTCCCATTCTATATCATCCTTCGAGATGTGAATGCCCTTCCTGAAACCCTTAGTGATGCCCTCAGGCAGTGGTTTGAACTGGTGACTACCTCAGAGCTGTAAGCTTGCGTCTTCATGCAAAGCCTCTGTTCTTTACAGCACTTGTATGAATAGCAAACCGATGAGGCACCAAGGACCCCTTACAATGCGACATCCTGCAGCTTCAGTGGGTTTACTGTATCCTGCAGATCAGGTCGAGTCATTTCAACATTGCAGCAAGCTCTGCATTAGCCAATAACAAAGTTGATATAGAAAATCACATGCCTCCAGCAATCTAAGGGCAACTTTCCCACTCTGTACCTTTAACAAAACACTGTATCGTGCATCTGGCCCACTGCTACATGCAGTAAAGACTGTAAAATAATATAATATGTAGAGACGTAGATTGTTTGTATCTCTTCCCATAAAATGAAAATTATTACTTTTTTTTAGTAAGCCAAAGTTCACTTAAAGTTTAGTTGTGGCCTAAATTGTCTTTCATCCTCTGTGAAATGTATTGTTGTAAATGGCAACATTATACTGTGAAGTCTGCACATTTTGTATATTATTATTAGGACGTACAGGTTTGACAGAAGTCTACAATACTGTTTTTATATCCTAATAGCTATGCAGCCTAATAAACATCATTCTTAATACTTTGACTTTTCTGGTTGATGACATCTGAGAGAAGTGGGCAGTCTTTGAAGTAAATGGTCTGGCCACAGCGTATGCCTACCTTGCAATGATCTGAAATAAGCTCCCCCAATGCTGTACCCTCTGTAGTTTTGGTAGCTACTGTAATGTATCTTTGTGTAATTGTCGGAAACGGACCTTGTCCCCGAAACCTGTTTTAACACTTCCAAAGAGATAAAACCGAACGCAACCATTTAAAACCACACACTGATGCATCTCCTTTTAGCGAACTGCTTATTAGTTGGAATTTCCAAGGTTTTGGGCTCAAGTTGTATAAACTTTGAGTTTCTTATGTTGTATGGGTCAACCAAGCTCTTGGTCTTTTTCTTATATCTACTATAAAACCCACTTCATGTATCAGCCTGGTTGAATGCAAAACCCAGTGTAAGCTTTGACTAGAGCAGTGGTTCCTAAATTTTCCCTGCAGGGCCCCCCTTTTCTAGATAGGAACATTATAAACCCCCCCCCCCCCCCCCCCCCCCCCCATTTAAACTAACAGGACTAGTGTGAAATTGCCCTCAACATGAAATCAAACTTTATCTGAATTACAACATGTACAACTTTTCACATGTATCGTACAGAAACTACTCTACTGCCTGCCTGCAGCTATTTCCTCCTTGTTTGCCTTCTTTTTTTGTCCCAGAATACTTCCACATACCATATTTTGGGAACCATTGCGACTAGTGACCTTTAATCTACACAGGCCAACCTTCCAGCAACCAAGGTGATGATAGCTCAAAGAAAATCTGTGTTGGTGAGGAGGGAATTAAGTGAACGTGCCAATTCACTTAAAATACAGGTTTACGGTTATCCATCTACAAAACAAATTTAGGTTGAAAAATCTAACCCCAAGATTCTGGATGTCTGTCTGTCCATATGCTGAAGCGTGACAAGTATATATGGGATCTAGTTTATAAAGCACAGTGCTGCAAATACTGTATGATTGAACTTAGTGCCATACTGGTACAAATGTGTATTATGTGTGTGGATTTGTGGTACATCTACCTGTTTTACATAGATAGGGCAGAGCAGCGAGGTTATCCTAAATGCTCCCAAACAGGACATAATGGACGCATCAGTTTCACCGCTGACATGAAGCCATTGTACTGCTAGTGTCTTTTTCCATTTGAAAATATAATACATTTTACTCTTTTAGCAAATGTTTTAAAAACATTTATGAATTAAGTTGACCATGTATAAAAAAATAAACAGTTGGGATTTATTATTGAAAATAATAAACCTGTATGGAAGCTTTCCATAAATCTGATGTTCCAGAACGTTATCATTGTTTTTTGTTTTTTTATTCAGTAAAGTATACATATTGACAAAGTCACTATATTTGGGTTCTGTTTTCACCTCCAGGGGGACTGGTCACTGACCAAATGTAAACTAGTCAGCCCAGGATAACCCATACAGCGTTGAAATTTACCTACAGGTGGGGACTAGAGATGGTTGCATAACCTTTGCAATTCCGACTAGCTGACTGAGTTGGTGGAGCTGCAGGGAAGGTGGTGGGAGGATAAAAATAAATAAAAACATGTAGAAATTTAAATGTGATGCAATCTCCCTTGTTTTGAACCTCCCCAGTGCACCGCCAGTATGGCACCATTTTACAGGTACAGGCAATTGCGATAGTATCATGGTGACGCCACACAACCCCGGAAAAGCTGTGGCTGGAAAGAACATCGCTGTAGCTTTTGTGGGAGCTCATCCA
>CM070035.1:83516757-83539177 GCA_036250615.1 Ptychadena robeensis | reverse complement strand
AGACAAGCTGGGATAGTCAACTTGTAGGGAAAGGTTGGGGGATCTTTAACCTCCCGAATGTCCATAACCAGGCTTTGCCCATACGCTACTAAAGTGGTTAACATCATTCCATACATCACCAAATGAGATCAAATTGAGCCATGTATCGGGAATTCTAGCAATTTCCTGGCTTAATTTGGTCCTACCCTGATGCCAACATTGCACCATCCTTCAGTATCCATCTACCCTTTACAGCAAGGGGCAATTGTTCCTGAGGCAATAGAGAAACAATTTCAAAGGCATCTTTTCTTTCCTACTAGAAACAAGGGAGAGAACTGTGGATTGCTACCTCGTCATTGACATAAAGATTCTGAACACTTACTGTATTTTTGGGTTGACTATCAAGCTTGGGGAACTCAAAACCTAGTCTATCTAGGAACTAGTATATAACTGTCTCTCACTCTACACAAACTAGATGTTGAAGAGGAAATCTGGTCATATACAATGCTCAGTATTAAAGTGGATGTATTCTAAATTGTATTGTTGACCTCAACATCACACAAAATCTATGGAAATCAAAATGATTAACCATGGAGTTCTGGATTTGGAGTCACGCTGAAAATGAAAGTGGGAAAAAACACTACAGGCTGATCCAGTTTTTGTGTGTGTGTGTGTGTGTGTGTGTGTGTGTCCTCCACATGCCTGTATGACCTCGCTACAACACCTGGGTATGCTCCTAATGAGGTGAGGGATCTCCCACACTTGGAATAAAGAAAGGGTTTGCTGTGTCTGTCAGTGTAGTGTCCAGAGCATGGAGTTCCCTTTATTTTTTTAGCAGTATACTTATGTGCTGTTCCCTGGATTTATGAGATATTCCATTGTTATTTGCAAGGCTTCTGGGGGTAACTCTGGGTGCAATATTTTGCAAGTGGCCACTGGGGCCATTTAAAATGGTTTGCTATGGGAAAATGTGTCATTCATTTTAAAGCCAAGCCCACATTTGCAATTTACCCATAAATCACTGCACTGTGTTCCCCTTGCACCACAGCACAAGCCAGGGAGAGATGAGGGGCTGTGACCAGGCCAAAAGTGGACCTTCTTACGCTTCTTTACTATACCACAAGGTACCTTAATTCTTCATAACATTCCAACAGAGGCAAAAAATATTATCACCCCAAAAATTATGGAATATTTTCTTAAACCTCTTCCCAATGTTTGGTTTTTATAAAGTTCCATCAATGCAGAGAATATTCACTAGTACGATTTAGAAGCCTTTAGTACATTTTGTGATATTAAATACATTTTTATGCTTATTAGCAAATATAGTAAAAAAATAATAATTCACAAACACACCGACTGTAATTTTTCAGTTTTGAAACCACAGTTGTGCAGTCAATTAGCTTCCTAACAACATTCAATCAGCATCAAATGACTCCAGGAACAGGACACTTGATCATGATTGGGACTGCTGGAAAGCTAGCCATACACGGGTCAATTTTGCACCATCTTTCTTATTATGATTATACAGTTAAAATATTGATAATTTCCCATCAATCACAGTGTGGTGACATCACTACGCTGTGATAGATGGACAGCTTTCATTTGTAGAGCAACTGATTTCTGAAAAGGCAAAGATAAGGGGATACGGGCATGCTTAAGAAATGGTTGAATATGTCACAGTAGCAGCTAGAGGTGCAGATGTTATCCATTAAATTTACATGTAGACTGAAGCAAAGCCCAATGCCGCAATCTACGTGTTATTTGCATATTAAGGGTTTTTGTTAAAATTTGTGCTCTGTAAACCTATTAATTCTGATAGTGAGCCTACGCAAATGGTTGCCTTTCAGTCCTGCAGAGAATAGCTTTAGCCTAGGAATTAATGGGAGCAAAGCCTAGGCAAGATGTCGTAAACACAGCAGGTATGCACACAGAATGTCCACGTGTCCTTAGGCAAAGTTCAGCAAAACATGACGGGTAAGGCTTTGTTTCCATTGTACGCCGGGACCCGTACGCTAAGCGTATACGCTAGCAGGGATCCCGACGTATCTCACAGACATTTGCCTGCCGGCGGACGGTCTGTCTTCATTGCGCTGAGCTCATCCGCCGGTGTCAGGCTGAACCTAGTCGGGTACGTTCAGCCTTTACACCGGCGGATGTGTAAACAGACCATCCGCCGGCAGGCAAAGGTCTGTGAGATACGTCGGGACCCCTGCTAGCGTATACGCTTAGCGTACGGGTCCCGGCGTACAATGGAAACAAGCCCTAAATATGGGACCAATGAGCTGCACTTACAGGGGTAGTAGCACTAAAGAGAAGACTATGCCAAATATTCATTGTTTTTAAAAAATTTTAAAACCTCTTTAGTTATCTTACTTACGTTCACTCCCAAAACATTACAAGAACAGGACTACCATGCAGTAAATGTACATATACATAAACCTAAAGCCTTCATACCTTGACCTAATGCTTGAAAGTTTCTCTTCCATCATGCATGTTACTTACCTGTAAATGTTAATTGCATTGGCGCTCTATTATTTCTAATGTCGCCCATTGTTATGAAATGTATTGCAAGAAACAAATGAAAATATCATCAACAAATATCCCAATGTCTACTATGTAGAACAAAAAAGAACATCCCCAAACATCTTACAATTAAGACAAACTCTGCTCAGTTATTTGATGAATTGTTGAGTTTACTATCATCATCAAAGCAGGCATATTCATGCTAATGGTAACCAAATACACTTCATGTTTAGGAAAAGTTGCTGAACTCCTGTGTACTGATGCCACGTGAGCAGCAAAATGAAAGAAAACCTGTAATGACAAAAATATGGATCTGTGATTGCGGACCTCCTTGCTTAGGACCTGGCAGGCCTTGGATTCAGCACTTGCACCTGAAACCACCATGCACATCAGGAAAGCCAATAGTATAGCAAGCAGTGGTGGTTCCGGTTTTGATTGTTTTGGGGGAGGAGAGCACAATGTCTCGCGAAAGGCATATATAAAATAATAAAAACCACTAGTAGCTGGTTTATAACTTGTACAACTACTGGTAGGGCTTCCTTTTTACTCAGAATTTCAAGTTTATAGAAAAAAAAAAAAACCTGACACTTGGGAGAGTAGAAAGAACACCCCGGAGAGGCGGCTGCACTCTGGGAACTGTTTTACAATAATAATTTTTAATGTACATCTGCGTACCATAGCTGTCAATTTCGCCAGCTGGGTCGCACGTGTCTCGGGAGATTAAAGTCCCCTCCCTCCTATTTAGTTCCTGCTTAACTTAGGAGGGAGAGGGAGTTACTCTCCCTTGTAATGTCCCACCGCACATCATCTGCACAAGCGGGGTGGGAACTTAGGAGGAAGAGTTAAGGTAGCCATACACGGGTCGATTCCGCACATGATTCCTGGCCGATCGATCACCGGGCGCGTGCACGCCGATCGATCGGCTAAGATTGAGTGCAGCCCACCTTGCCCGATCGACATGGCCCCCTGAATCGGATCTGCCAGAGAACCAACATGTTGGTCTTTCTGATCGATTCAGCACACATCAGGGGGAGTTGCCATTTGTGAAGTGATCGATCGGGCACGCAATCGTCCAGGAATCGTTGGCCTAAGGTGGTAGGCACAGACTTAATTGGGCGATCGATCGCCCATCCGATCACCTGTGGCATCGCCGGAATCGATCGGTTTGAGATTTTGTGAACTCAGGATCTGGCCGGGAAAGCCACATAAAAAACGTGACTTTCCTAGCCAAAACAGGAGGGTTAACAAGTATGATGCATACATGCATCAGAAGTTAGGAAAAAGGGCCAACCCAGGAAGCAGGTCTGCTGTGGTGCCATTTATCCTTGCCAGTGAATACGAGTTGCAGCCCACATCAACTAAAAGTCCAGGCTCACCATGTACCGCAGTACAGTGCAACAAATAGGAAAAGTTGCATGAATGTGTAATTGAATAGCTGCCTTACCGCAACAAATGGCATCACACTATGCAATGTATTGGCAAGGCAATGCTGCACAGATGTCGAACCAGCCAGAGGATTCTTTAGTTCAGCCAGCCTACATTTAAATACATACTGACTCTCCAGTAAATACCGGACTTCCCTGAAAGTAATTCTTGAGGCAACCTTCATATAAACCCTACCACTAATCCACAGTTTTTGCATCTGTCCTAATAGCTGCAGTTTTTAGCTCAGATATCAGTAGTTGAAAGAGTAAAGGTTTTTTTTGTCCAACATAACATACCATGATTGTATTTGCATACATTTATAAGCAGTTAACAAACGGTAGTTTGTAGAACATGAATACCATACATGTTGAACAGGCGTTAATGTACCAGTAGGTTCTAGCGTATAATTGTTGAATAGGACCTAACCAAATTTACATGGTCACTCTTTGGGCGGCTGACGCACTGCAGTCGCACTGAAAGCGACTGGGATTGCCTGTGTAAGAGCATTTGCACACTTGTGCAGGCGTTCATGGGGTGTTTAGATAATGCCCCCAAGAAATCTCTGTCAAACTAAAGCCTGAAAGCCTCATGCCATGTTCGCTGGGCAGTTATCAAGAAGAAGCAATGAGATTTGGATCATTCATGGTTCTGCAAACTGTGGTGGTACGGGTAAGCAGGATTGCACAAGCCAACAACCCTTTGGTGATTGTGGGGACATGGGTACCACCACTTAAAGTAAAACATTTAAACTGGCATACTTGTTCAACAGATTAGAAAGTACTAATACCAATATAAGTAATGCCATGCTGCATCCTTAGAAGTTTCTCAGATACTTGTAAGGATTTTGCAACTAAATATGAACATATTGAGACTGATTTTGCACCAGTTTAACAGAGATTTAAGCTAGGCATACACGGCTCGATTTTTTTTATGGATTTGAGCACAATCGAGTGACGTGCATTCATTGTGCTCAATTGCACTCCAATCTATTCCAAAATCGAACCGTGTATTTCTTTCTTCGAACGGGATCGAACCAGGAAAGGACATGTCCATAAATCCCGGACAATCGTGGAGGCACAGCCGAGATTGGGGCTCCCCTCCTCACTGTGCAAAACAGACCATGTATGGCTCTGCCCCCTTGTCTGTGTCTCTGCCTGTCAGCTGAGACATGAGCAAAGGGTGCGGAGCCAAACACGGACTGCTCTGCACAGTGCGGGGGGAGAATCCTTCCTCTCTCCTGTGTCCAGATCCCCGCTCTACCGAGTGCTGACAGGCATCTTCTCAATGGGAACCCTGGTCCCTACTGAATGGGAATCGATGTACAAAGCGGTGCAATCGATCAACCCGTAAACCCGCGATCAAACGTTGGTGGATTGGTGAAGTCACCAATCGATCGCACGGAAATCTACCCGTATATGCCTAGCTTTATGCTATTTGTATGGAGCAGCTCACTGCCAATATACTTATTTATTATCTGTACAAAGCATATGAATAACTACAACTAAGCCAGCATTGATACAGGGCAGTGCATCACTTGGTTCAACTACTAAATCATTTCCTAACCTGCGCACACAGGGCCATGAGAGAGGGGGGCTGCGGTCCCATCCAAAGGTAGGATCAATAGGGAAAATATTCGCTATACTGATATGGAAATTAAATACAAAATAAGTGCAATGTGGGAGCTGAGTTGTTTGAGAACAATATATTTATGAAATGGCTTTTACTGTATGAATACTGAGTATCATACTCACAACCCTCCAAAATGTAGATCAAATCTCCAAGTACAAGTACAGTACTTGCTTTATTTGAGCTTTATATAATGCATAGCAGGCAGAAGGAGGGCGCTGTAAGCCAAAGCATAGAGCTCTCTCGACTACAGTTCTGAACATGTTTTCAGGGAAGGGGGAGCACAAGGAAGACTCCTCTGAGTAGTTATGCTGGAGCATTGTATAGGCTGGTGGTTCATCCTTGATAATGCTGTAATTACAACAGGTCCAAGCATTAGCTATGATCTTTGCAGGGTTATGAGACTGACTGAACAGAATTACTTTTGGCAGGTAAATGTATTTACCATTTGTCAATAGTGAAATGTTTTTTAATACTGAAGTTCCTTTTACACAGAGATTGGGGAACATGCTTCATGTAGAAGCACGCTGACACCAGCCTTGAGCACTGACAGGACTGTGTTTTCGTTAATAGCTAGTAATGCTTTATACATGCATTTCTTCAATACATTAAATATACAGCACAGTAAACTGTGACCCTATGGCACATTGATCCAATGGCAGTAAAGTCAAAGGATCTATAGAAGCATAAAAGCAGTCTCTTTGTGTAAAAGCTCATGCAATCCACAAACATAAATATTATAGAATGGCACATGCTTTTTCTGTATAGATTTCCTGGTTTTCGCAGTTGTTTCAATGCACCAATGACCCAAAGAGTTCTCTGTGTTGTGATGGCGGTCTCTTATACATAGCAGGGATATACAAGGTCTGCTGCTAGCTTTCTTTCTGTAGCTTAGTCCGTAACTTCATTAATTCTTCTTCCAAACTCCTTATATGCTGTTGCAAAGCTACTTTATCTTCTTGTGCCTTCAGGTTTGCTTGGGACTTGGCTTCTTCTATTTTTCTTTCATACCATTTCTCCATTTGAGTAGAAACTGCTTCAAAAAAATATTGTGTGATTTCCAGGGCTTGAGAGGTGTCCCTGGTTTGTGTGCCGACCTGGCCCTCAGCGGAATTACAAGATGGCTGCTGAATGTGAGGTCCCGGCATTAGACTTCGCTGCCTAAGCTGACCAGGTTTTGCACATTTCCTGGTCTGTGTTCCTCGGTCCATGAGATTTGCAATCTGCTTCTCTGCTTTCTTTGAGTCGGTTACATTTTTGGTCGCAGTGAGAATTTTGGTGTATCTCTGTTTAGGGTTGGGATGGCTGGTAGATGGGAAGGCTGGTTGATGTCTGCAGGTTGGGATACAGCTTGTTGTCTTTTCTTTAGGCCTCACAGCTGGAGGGACAACAGGTACAGATTGCTGCTCTACAGCTACAGAAAAATATTAAAGGTTACATACAATGACTATTTTTGTTGAAGGACAACTTTGATGCTAGCAAATAAAAAGTAAATTGATGTTGCAAATGATAAAATGTCAAAACTAACACAACGAAGCACAAACTATCTTAGTTTTAGGTTGACATGAAGTTTTCATGCAAGACCCATAGACATCAGACACATGGCAATATTGAGTAGTCACTATACTGTATATGTTCAAGGATATCCCATAAATTCTCAGCCTTAAACTATTTTGAGGATCTAGTGACCAATTGCAAAGAGCCTAAATATTTATTCGATTTTTGAGGTCTAATAAGGTAAATAGATGCGGAAAAGAAAAACTGGGAGGGAATTTTACTGCTATGATGAAATAACTGTAGTAGAGAACAGAATTCAAGTATGGGATACAACCAGGGCAGTTTGGGGGGCCTATGCAGAATTGTTGCCTGGAGCCCCCTGTTGACCGTGGGGGAAAGGGAGTGCATACTTCACACAGTGGGAAAAACGGCCCTCGATACAACTTAAGTTCTATTCACAAACCTAATGTTCCATGCATTTTAACAGTTACACATGTGACTTTGTGTGACTTTGAGGCAGAAAGCTTATAAGAGCAGGTAGTATGTTTAATATATATTAGACTACACCCGAACATTACCTAATTTAATAAAGCTTAAAGTTGATTGGCCTGCTTTATGGATTGACATTGTAAAGTAACCACAACCTCCCTCCCCCCAAATAAAAAAGTTAGATTTTACAATCCACCAGTCCCTACATCAGGAGGCTGCAGTCCTATCCTATGTCTATGGTCCTTCTCCACTGTCTCTATGGTAGAAGCCATGGTTTTCACATGAACTTCAAATACATCTGTCTTTTTACGATTTGGGTTTTCGATTTGGGTTATGAATATCTTTTGTGACACTCTTAACAGATCAATTTATTCTTAGCAAGTAAGACCCGGGAAGGATGTTTGGACTCCAAAGAGGTCTTAAAATGTATTAAAAAGGCCTACCTGATGCATACAGGCCTATTCTGCTATACTAAAGCTGAGAACATATGGGGCTACCTTTGTACATACAGTACACACATATAATTAGGTTCTGGAAACTTGATCATGCATGACTATTTGGTGGTGGAGAGGTCATGAACATTGAATCGTTTTCAAACTGCCATCTGATGTCTATGATTAGCTTACCTGCAATCAATGCCTATGTGCACAGCAACAAAAGGGGGCCACTGACTAGAGAAAACACATTTCTACAAGTCACTAATGCCGATTTATTCAAGAAAGAATCTGTAGTAATAAAAATATCATACAGGAGATACATGTACTGGCTATGGCATTATGTTTAACATGCTAGATACAGAAATTACAATTAGGTTTTTTATTTTGTTTGGGCCCAGAATGTAAAAAATCCACTCTAGTATCCTAATGATGTTTAATTGTGTCAAATCTCCTATTATATCCCCAGATTAGACACTGAAGGTCCTTTATCATATGCCCCTTTAATTGCTTGCATCATCATGTGAATAATGGGTTGACTTACATGCACACACCATGAGATCTTGAGAGGCTGGAATATGGTGTTGTCTGCCGATTTCCTCCGAAGGAAGTTCTTTGGAAGGCTCATCAGGTAAACTGTTCTGTCGAGTGAAAAATGAATGTTGAATAGAGGACGGTGCTGGTATGGATATGTCTGTGCTGTTGCAATCCTTGCTGCTGTTTGGACTCTCAGAAATTGGCTGGTCTGTAGACTCGCATGTTGAAGGAGATGATTTGGCTTTAAATGGTCTGGAATCTCCAGAGAGTTTCAGCTCCAGGTTCTGAATTTTCAGTAAACACCAGGTTTTAAGTTCATTCACCACAGACACCTGGGAAAAAACAACACATCTGTAGCATAAAACCATCACATTCATATACATACATATGTAACCTCTGCTTTCTGCTCTTCTATTGTGCTTTACTTCTCTTTCTCTACAAGAGCAGTGATGGCTGCAGTGTTCGCGCCGGACCGTCCACAATGAACACTGCATGTTAGATTTTCTTACCACCGGCAAACAGTATGGGTGTTCGACCCGCCCCGTTCGCTAGCAGAAGACGTTTGAGTATTCTTCCACCTGATCCGGCCAGCAAACAAATTTTTTTTTGTCTCACTAGAGACTGCGGTCTAAAGTCTCTTACATGGCTAAAAGGGAAATGACGTCCGCGACCTCACTTCCGTTATTCGAAACCCGAAACTGTGCGCTCCAAATACCGGAAGTGACAGGGACAGTGCCAATGTTTGGCCATCACCATACAAGAGTAAAGAATTAAGAATTGTTATTAATTGGATCACCCAAGTGAATTATGTAAAAAAGTTTTTCCAAATTGTTCTGGGGGTTTTAGGGGGGGTTATTCCCGCTATGTGAATGGCCAAAAAAACACCTGGTGGCTCCCACAAACCCCGTAGGGCCCTGATGCCGCTGCTCGAATATGGAGTAAAGCCAGGCGTGCAACAACTCAACTGGCGAGGGATTGAGTAATAAACCCCCCCCCCCACTCAACAACTCGTGGCGGACGAGGGATAGATGAACACCCCTGCGCTAAAAATTCAGGGCAACTCAGCATTAGGAGGACCTGTGCAATAACTTCGCATAGGGCCCCCTTTATGCTAGAAACAGGCCTGGTAAAAGGCATGGCTACAAGGCTTGTGCCTTTGCAATCCACATGCCAGTGGGTCAAGTATTAACCTCCCAAGCGATATGCCCGAACCCAAAGGGCAAAGGGACGCAGCAACAATCAATACGCCCAAACTGGGTTTGGGCACAGCGTGGGAGCTCACCTGGTCCGGCTGCCATCTCGATCTTTCTCCTCGTCGGCTTCTTCCAGGACCCTGAGTGACGTGTGACGTCACGGATGCGGGACCCGGTCTTAAAGAATTTATTTATTTTTTTTCGTTTTTTAAATATTTTTTTTTTTTTACTTTTGGACTGGATCAGATAAATGCCTTTCTATAATCCAGTTCAAAAGTAGATCCAACTAGCAGAAACGCTCCCGCTGAGCGTTTCTGCTAGTTGGATCATCTCCGGCTGCACTGAGTGCCTCCGGAAATAGCTGATGTCTCCAGCTATTTCCGTGATCGGCACTCGTGTCCTGATGACGTCAGGCGCCGGGCGGGAGATTTAAAGGTACAGAATTTTTTTTTTTCTTTGATTTTTTTAAACATTTTTTTACATTTGTTTTTTATTTTGATTGGATTGGGTAAATGTTTTATAAATGTTTTATCCAATCCAAATCAAAAGAAAACAAGTGTAAACTTATAAAAAAAACTGCACCTCTAAAACCGGCCATAGCGCTTTATTCTGTGGTCGATTTTGCAAATGATCACCATGCGCATTCGGGGTGATCGCTTGGTGATCAATTGCAAAATGAACGCGCCCACCTGGAGCAACCGTTCGTACTCGCACAAAACTTTGATCAGCCAGAGAACAAACGTTTTTCTCTGGTCGATCGCCAGCACTTTGAATGGGGACAAAGATCCCCATCCAAAGTATTGGTTGTCGAATCGTAAATGGTGTATTTCGAACGATTGACCATGGCATGATGATGTCATCATGCTGCGGTCGATTGTTCGATAAACGCCCGCCAAGCATAGCGTCTATGGCTGGTTTAACCTCCCTAGTGTTACGCCCGAAGCAAGTACTGGCGCAGTCTGATCGTGAATCAAACTGCGCCCGTGCCGGAATCAGGTGCACCCGCTGGCTCTCTGTGTGCCTGCAGCATTTCTACAGAGCTGCAGGCAAACAGAGCCTTTCCGCCCCCATCGGCGTCACCGATGGGGGCGGAAAGGCAAAACACTGTATCACTTTTGGTACAGAAATCTGCACCTCAGTGAACCGCCGGGGAGGTTAAGGTTGACATAGAGCTGCCATTAAAAACATGTCCCTTTGGTCCTACTGAGCCCTCCAGCATCTATAATCAGTAAGTGATCACCACACGGCCCGAAGAGATCAATCCTTGGTTAGCCTGAAAACTGCCTCCTTTATTGTGAGTATTTTATCTTTTATTTTATCATTTACATTACTTTACTTTGTTGTACTAGGTTGTGCACTTCATGTCCTTGTTCACAAGCATTAAGCCTGGCCAGCACAGGCAGAGGCGGCGAAGTTCCACCAGTGCCTAGTAGCATATCATGTTTTTCCCTCTGCCTATGCTTGTCTGCTTACTAGAACTCACATTAGGCTGGTTGCATTGCTGGCCAGATTAAAGGGAATTGATCGTGCTGCAGCCAAATTTTGTCTGTCGGCTGCTTATCAATACTCTCCTCCTGCTGTGGAAAATAGTTAAGAATTTCTAGCTCTGTTAACACTTGGAGTATCCAATTTCATATATATATTAAGATTCAGCCACTTTATTTCAACAGTGATTAATTGGCCAGCTAAGTACCTGCAAATCTCTATGTTTAATATCATCATAAGTTAAATATAAAAAGCTAATTTATTTTATATAAAATGAATAACTGGTGAGCAGGGTATTAACCCCCCTAGCGGCTCCATCTTGTCCAGCACTTTCTTGTCAGTATTGCAGTTGACGAGATGGAGCCGTCCAGCTAAGCTCAGATCCCCGGCATCAGCACATACTCACTGTTCTGAGCTGTCCCGGGGGTCTGATGGTCTAAGCTGGCTTCACTGAAGCAAGCCGGGTCGATATCTTTTATTTTAAAGTGCCAATAGGGTAATTTAAGCTGAATACTGAACTTTTATTTTAAACAATGGTGAAAAGACGCAGCTGAAAAAAAATCACCTTCCCTCTCCTCCCATCCCCACCATCAGAGACATCCCCACCATCAGAGACAGCCGACAGGCTGAAACACAGTTTGTCTAAAGCCGGGCATACACGGCTTGAGGAAATAAACAGATCCTGCTCGAAGAAAACAAACAGTTTTTCAACATTGGAAAACCTTGGTTGAAATCCATTGAATGGGACAGCAGGCTGCCAGCTGAACGGCACACAGGCTGTGATCTGCTTCTGCCCAGCCGGTCACTGGCTGGGGAAAAGCAGAGACCCTAGGGAAACTGGGTGCCCATCTTATAGTGCCCATGTGGTGCACATTGATTACCGTTTGATTGACCTGCGATAAATGACAGCATGGTGACATGGTGGAATCTACCCGTGTATGCCCAGCTTTAGCGTGCCAACCCAATTGGCCGTGGGTGCCAAAGATTCGTCTTCATGGGCCTAGGCTGTCAGATTAGGAGATTTTCAAAGGAGATCTGTTCTATATAAATGCTTTATAATTATAATGATTTAATTGATAGTAAATAAGGGTGTGGAATGTGCATTAAAAACTGAGTTATGTATTATAATCCAGCACTAAAAAAACAAAGAATTTACTTGATAACATAAATCTAAGAGGAAATCTAGTAATAGTATAATATCCTACCCACAATGCAATACATATTGGGTCAACTATTTCTTAGTATTCTATGGTATTCCAAACAAAACATTTCTTCCAAATGAACAGGAGCTGTCTCTTACTTATCAGCTCCCCACTCCCCATGACATTTCTCTAATGTACACAGATAGGTGCAGTTCATATTATAAATATATTAATGAATATTTCATGGACAGTTGTCTGCAATCAGCAATTACTCAAGCCTGTCATGAACTGTAATTGAAAAGAGTCAAAGAGCTATAAGACTTTGATACCTGGCGTTTCTCAGCTTCATTTTTCTGCACTTCAGACTCTTGCTGGAGGCGGCAGATACATTCCGCCCTCTCTGCTGACATCCGCTCCATCATTAGCTTGTCCAGGACCCGCAGCTGCACACAGATCACAAACACAGGGGTAATAGGGGTGTGTTACAAGATTTGACTCAAACTTGGCATATTTGTTAAACAATTTTGGTTCTCAAGATATTCCGGAACAGGCAATACCAAATAATAAAACTTTGATTGTTTATTAAACGCCTAGAACCTTGGTATGTAAGTATTGCATGGCAACACACCTGATGCTGGGTTTTGCTGTCCATCTGCCCCAATTTCACATTCATCTGATCTTGAACGGTGCCAATCTCAGCCTTTATTTCTTCCTTAGTGGCTTCCAGTTGGTTCTCCAGCTTACTCAAAAGTGGCTCACAGCGGCAACCATTGATGGGAGCCTACAAAGAAAATACAACCATATATTTTAATGCATTCTTAACAGATGCTTTCAGATTAGGAGCAAATGAGTCCTTCCTAGATGGGGTTTCCCATGTTCTCTCTCTCTCTCTCTTATATAGCTCTATAACAGCAACCAGAGAAAGACAACAACAAAATGTCAGTTTACTTAAAGCAGACCTACCACCTCACTGGGCACTTTACCTAATTATCAGAGATGCTGGTGATAATATAATCACTACAATGAAGTGCCGTAGTCATGTGAGATTTTGATGGCAGCTTCACATCTGAAATCAAAGAAGTTCCATCTAGTGGCCATTTTTCAAAATTACAGCTCCATAGTCAAAATCAAGTATTCCTAAAGTGTGGGCAGAACAGCCTCTCTATGCCGTTACTAAACATGATGGCTTCGGGAATGAGAATGTGAGGATGGTAAGTACGTTTTTTAAATAATATTTTTATTCAGTTTTCTCAAATGTAATCTGCTGACATGTGAGTATTATGTCAATGTAATGTATGTTTTTTTATTTTGAGTTTAGAACCACTTTAAGTCAAATGACTAACAGGTTGGCTGATAAAGGTTGCCACATTTTTATTAGTATTATATAAAATAATAAACCTCTGCTCTTTGTATCACCTTATAGTTCCAAGATCAATAAATAACCATGAAAATGATTAAGTATTTCAATGGCTTCCTGGGAGTAGCCAAGAACCAACTGGCTGGTGTTCTCATGCTGCCATTAGCTGCATTTTTTGCCCAATGTTATTTTTTCATTTTGTACATGTAGTTTCTTGGATTATATGGCATTACTTGCATAACTTTGCCATCCTTTCCCCTGTAGAGTGTGTAGAGCTGGTATGCCCGGGCCTCGTGAGGAGGTAATGGCGGAGAAGGAACTCTGTGCTTGCTTTTTCTTCTATGGTTGTTCCCAGTTTGCGGACCACTACAGAATGGTTGCTGATCAGCGGGTGGTGTTGGATCTGAAAGGGCTGAGATCTGAGGAAAGAAGAAAGAGGTTACTCAAAATAGGAGCAATTTGCAGTGTGTAGACAACTCAGATAAACGTTGCAGTTATGTGCACATTGCAAACTCCCGTAGGAGGGGCTGAGGTACTTTATTTAACTTTGCAAATTACATATGGGAATATCTTATCTTCATAGCTGTAGTATTTCCACAAGTAATTCACAATGTTAACACAAAAGAGAATTAACCCTTTTTTTTCGTTTTAACAAATTGTAAAGTTCTGTAAACAAATGCTTAGTAACCCTTAATTTAATGTACTTGTACAGTAAGTATGCACACTAGATTTCCATGATCAGTAGAAAATCTTGTAAGCTAGAGATATTTAATTAGATGCCACATGTCTACATTACAATGACACTGAATGCAGTATAAAACCAATAAAAATTTGCACCTGCATTTATATGCATCTTAATGTTAGAATTCATCGTCATCATGGTGAACAGAATCCTTATTGATGTTGCAAAGAAGTGCAAAAATATGAGATGCATCATGACCTGTGAGGGTGTGATTAATATCACATTGGCAGTCAGTGATACCCTGCTGGAAAAGCTTTGTTGTCCTTCAAAGGAATTATAGGTCCTAAATGAGTGGAGAAATTAGACCTATGTTTTTAGGAGGCAAGGCAGCCAAAGTTAAGTAGGAATTGGGGGGGAATATCCTGGGAGATCCACAGTAGTTTCTTTGCTCAGTAATATCATTCCTCAAGGACATGTGTGAGAAGACATGCCATATAATATAGTTGCAGGTTAGGTATACTTCTTCCCCCGCTTTACAATGATCAAGTGTCATAATACAACCATAAAAATGTCATAATGCTGTTTGGGTGATTTATCTTTAAAGACATAGCATAGTAGTAGAAGTGATCAGAATTGTAGACAGAAGGGGTCTAAAAAATATTAAACAGAGAACAATGCAAGCAACCCATAAATATCATTGGGTTACCTGGAAGGTGGAAAGGAGGATTGACGTTTATAGATAATTGTGCTTAAAAAACTTAAAATGTCAAATTGCCATGCAAGTACAGGAAATGCCATCTGTGGGTTGGATACATACAATAAACTGTCTACAGAAAGGCCCATGCACAAGACTGTATATATGAATGGAGCAGTGGTGACTTTGAGCTCCTTTACAGAGCTAAGTCTAACTGAGATAATATGATACAACACAGACCGTAAACTTTACCAATTGACTGACTGCAAACATTACTAATACATGCACAATTTAGGCTTATATCTGCCAGTGATATAATCTATAATGACCATAATACAAAAGGAAGAATGTCTCCTACCTTTTCTTTAGTTTTTGATCTCTTTCCTTTCCTCTGCTTATTTCCTGCTCCAGAAGACTGCTGCTCATCTTTACCATCCCCTTGCTTTAATGGCGCCTGTTCACTACTGTGAGTGTCGTCGGCAGCAGAAATACTGGCCTGGAAATATTATAACACCTCATATATATGGAACTATATAAGGAATTGCAAAAAAATTTTTTACTTTGATTCATAGTGCAAAAACTCTACATTTTTGAGAGGTTGTTGGATAATTTGTTATCATGTGACAATAGGTAGCCAGTAAAGGGTATCACTTGAAAAACCCAAACATTCTGTATTCATTGTTGACTGTAATTGGTAACAACTTCAATTGTGTGCTTATATGCTTCTATCCATTTGTACAGCAATAGTCTCGAAATGCTAAAAATATAAGAATAAATCAGACCAGAGCTGTATATTTTGCTAGCATGTCTGAGAACGTATTGTTTGACTTTTATTTCTTTAATCATGGAAAATTGTGTAAAATTACTGTAATACTGCCAAGTCCATCTTTATGTTCAGATAGCATTATTGGACCATTAAAATGTCAGACAAAATTATAGTGCAATCCATACTTTACTGTCTGCTATGTCCTCTCTTGGTACAGACTGGGCTCTCCTCTCCTCCTTCATTTTTTCTCTCTTTTTTCTTAAACTTCTACCACGACTGAAACGCAAGACCTAAAGAGATAGTTAAAGTTTATTGTGGCTTTTGTAAAATCATATTTTAATTTACTAGGAATCATACTGTGCATTCAAAATGAATCAAAATGTGGGTGGTTTGACCACCTTGCTGTGAATTTCTGTTTTCACACACTCTCATTGCCATGCTTGTAGTTGCCTTGCAACTTGCTAGAAACACTTCCATGTTTCTGATCATAAGGGAGCCTAATTAATTTTAAGCTAATTTTAAGCTAATAATAAAAAATAATTCCAATAGCAATGATAACAGTATAGTGAGAGGCTACAGACGATTGCATGCATAGCATCCAAACGGACAATATAATACACAAGCATCAACTGTGTACACAAACTGTTAACGTATATAACAAATTTCACTATGCTCTATTCACTTAATACTCTGACATTAACAATTGGGATAAAATTAGAAGGACAAATGAAAACTATAATACTATAAGTCCAAAAAATACTATATGTCCCCTTAGCAATGCCCTGCTTAGTAAAAAAAAAATTAACAACAACAATCCTACCCCAAGCAACTCCAGATTCCCTGGTATTGAAGTGGACCAACCACCTCCCCATCTGCTTTCTATTATCGGCCGACTTTTATTAACTGCTGACGTCTGCCTCCCAACTCCCCTTGCGCCTGGCAGCCAACCACATCTGAATCTGGTGACACTAGAGGTCAGCAGATTTAGATCTGGATTGGTGGAGGGAGCCAGATCAGAAGAGTCACGCTCCTCCATCCTGCAGCGTGGAGGACCAGACACTCCAGGCAATGGCGGCACAGGGGCGAGGAAGTAGGAAAGGTAAATACATGTTTTTTATCTTTAGGGGTCGCTGTCCCTGGATGAAGACTACATATAGGTGAATTATGTCTATATGTTGTTGTTTTTTTGTTTATATTATCAGTTTACATCCGCTTTAAAGGACAAGATCCTTGAAACAGTTGAGAATGGTCTTTTGACAAGGCTGTGGGGTACAAAATCCAGTGGCAGCCCAATAGCACCCCAGAATGTCGACATCTGAGGAACCCACTCCTAACTTTAGGTAGGCTAAAGGATAGGTATAATTCATTTGCTTTTACCCAGACTGAATGCTTCTTTTCTGCACATTATGTCATTGGCATCTTGAAGTGCTTTAGGCGGTTAATTAATACTAGTACAAAGTATAGACACTGTATACAGTGTAAAACATTTATTATTATTATTATTATTATTATTATTATTATTATTAATAATTATTAACAGAATTTATGTATTGAATACATTGCTGTTGCATAGCTTAATGCTTTGACTACAATACCTGTGGCGCTTTCGTAAGGAGAAGGGCTACATCTGAGTTATTGTGGTGTCTTGCTGTGTCCAAAGCAATCTGGCTTGCCTGAATACAATTTTTGAGAGATAAAAAAATATTTATTACTTCACTGAAAATTATTTAAATAAGAACAAAATATTAAATCAGACTATCATTTCCACAGTGTGTAAGCACTGCAACATTTTCCTCTCCAGCAACCATGAGTCATGCTTTCAACCTTCATTGTGATAATGTCATTCCCTAAGGAGGCTTGGATATTCTGCAGACTGTACGTCAGAGGACCAAGCAGATCTACTGCACATCTTGCTCATTAATACGTCCAGATCCTGACAGCAAAGTGAGTTGTTATTGCAGATGAAGTGATTATGCATTTGTAGATCTGTCTGATCATAAAATTAGACTGCTAAGAACAACACAGTACATTGTGTGAATCCATGAATAAATAATAATAGAACATTTAAACCCAAGTGATGCCTCCTGTGTACCTCACATCACACAAGTCGTGCTGCAGTACAGCAACGCGAATGTGGCTAGTATAAAAGGGCCCCTTAATGTCAATATGCCATGTAATCCTAATATGTAATGTTGTGTAAATCCTCATAACTTTCTGTTCCAAGACTAGAGAGCTATTTGGAACTCTCAGAAGTCCATACCGCAACCCTTCACATATTTAGAAAAACATACTTACATTATTAAGAAGTGCTGCATCAGCTCCAGCTTCCAAAAGCGCTTTGATAACTTTCCTATGGTTGAGAGCAGCAGCAACATGGAGTGGCGTATCACCAGCCTAAGCAAGATACAATTCCAAAATGTCAAAACATCATTTGCTGAATGCTGAACACATCTATGGTATTATATTTAGCAGCTTTCCCGAATATGGCCATGCCCTATGCAATAGATTTAATCGATCAGGCAAGACATTTAACTTTCAGTTACTCATAGTAAAATAAATTATGTAAATAAAAAAATCTGGCATGGTCAATATTTCAGTTGTATTTGGAAAATTACAAAAATACAGATTAATTATTTAACAAGTGGATGATACATTTAATATTAATTGTGGAATGCAAGGATCATTTGTAATATTCTTAGTACCACCAAGAAACAAATTATGTGCGTTGATATAATTGGTCCAGTAGCATTGTGTTTAAAAAATGTTCTATTTACAGATGTTTACATTTCTTATCCCATTCCTGAACAATCAACATCTACACTAACATTGAATGGCAACTTAGGGCCCCCACACACGTAGCGAGCCGCAGCTGATTTGAATAAATTACTTTTTTTCTATGTTCTTTCATTTATCTTCCTGTGCCATTGCTTTGTCTTACCTCCTGTTTTGGGGAGTGCCCCCCCCCCCCATCTATGCAATGGCTCCTTCCCTGGGACTTCCCTGACGCTCATGCAACAGTGGCTACATACAGGGCTCGATAGAGTCCCAATACCTAAGGTAGCCACTGCAAAACATGAAATGCCTCGTGCTCATATTAGGGCTGATTTTTAAACGAGAACAATTACAATAAGAAGCAGATGAAAGCAATGCAAATGTGAGTGTATGTACATGATTTTATATGAGAATTTAACAACTCTTTAAGGCAACTTTGCTAAATGTGTAGGTGTAAATACTAAAAGTTACTGACAATCTAAAACAATAATCTATGTCCTCAATAATACAGTGCTAGACCAGTTGAATTTGACTATTACAATTTTAACCCTGACCTAAATTATTGAAAATCTTACTACAGCTATTAACAGTGTATCACCGCTGTAGATGGTAGAACCTGGAATAATGTATAATTTATAAGTGAGCCCAAAGGCCTTGCCTAGAGGCCCCCTTTGATCAATATCACTATGTAATCTTGGAAAATCGGTCTAAAACTGACCTGGTTCTTCTCATTGACAGAACAGAAAGCGCTAAGTAGTATCCTGATGACAGACAAGTGATTGTAGCGAGCTGCAACATGTAAACAGGTATCCCCTGCCTGAAATTAGAACAACATAGTCATTAAATCTGCCTGCATATTGGGTTGGATTTACTTACTTCCTTGCTTAATATACTAATTAAAATGAATAAAGTAAATTATTGTATAGACATTCAAATGCCCATACACAAATTTAATGAATACACATTTTAATTAGGAAAAACTTTTGTTAATTTTTTAGTCTCAAGTAATCAGTCCAAAACAACAGATATTCAATACAACAATAACTAAATACCATATACCATGTTTTTCCAAAACACAACACATTGTTACCTTTCTATACAGTATCATAATATTAATTAGGGTAGGGCTATACTATGCACTTGGATCGTTAATGCTACATAGCGCAGCCGATGATACGACCCCTTTAAATCAATGGGCTGACGTACGACTAATGTGCCTGGGCACATTAGTCATATGTCAATATGGCATGTCTATTGACTGACAACGGACCCTTCATACGTTAGGTATGTGGTGCTCCGCATCGGCATTAACACGAAGAAGGCTTGTACCAACGCATTGGGTGCTCTGACAAGCTGTGTTGACAACCCTGTCATAAGCTCATTGCCATCACTGGTGGGCTTGTGCACTGGAGTAGGATTTTAACGCAATAGAATAGACTTTAGCGCAAGTGTAGCCATAGCCTTCCTGTTAAATTCATATTAAATATGTAAAAATATTCCTTCCCGCTGGCCAAAGCTGTTGAGTTAAGATGGCTTACATGTGACAATTCGATTGTTTGTCTCCCTATGATTTACCAACAGGTGTGAGATCTTGCCACAATGAAGATATTTTATATATGAACCACCTTGATTTTTTCAATTAACTATTTAAAAAGTGTTTTGACTAGGTTGTATAGCTCAATAGAGGTGTAGTGCTCTGAATTGGAAAGTGGCAGGTGATATGTAACGTGGCAGGTTGTCCTCTAAACTACATTAACCATACTTCTTTCCAAGTAACTGCTACTAAAATAAGTGGATTTTAAAATTGACTAACCTGCCAGATTAGTAAGTGAGCATTTAAATTACCCCAGACATAAACATTAATCTTATAAACAGATATTGTTATGCTAATGATCTGCTGTACACTCTGTATGGAAGATAAATAACATTTTAGGTGTAATATGTAGTACCACATTTGTTACTCCAATTTACTTTCTATTCATTAGATGAAAGAACTACTCACCTTAATGGGGAGATATGTGTGCATTTGGTCATCCAGCACTGTACAACCATCATGCCTCTTAGTGAGACAAAATGCATTAAGTAGATCTATTGCTCATGCCTGACAAGCAACTATGCTACAATCCTTTACAAAGTAAATTAGCAAACATAATTATGCCATGAATTTGTCATGATTTCACAGTTTGCATTTCTTTTACCCCCAGAAAACACTGTATTAAATTTTTGCACAGTTTGCTTACATGATTTTTTAAGTCAGCCCGAGATCCTGCAAGCAGTAATACTCGACAACTTTGGGAATGACCATTTTGGCAAGCAAGGTGGAGAGGTGTGTTACCTGCCTTAATGGAGAGAACAATTAAATAAAGACAAAAACATTGGTTATTACTAAATGTGAGTAATCATATCATTTGACATACATTTAGTTGACCTACTAAAGGAGCTAAATTGAATTTTTGTTTCCTTTTGCTTAGTGATCCAGTTACAGTGAAGAGAATACGTATTTGAGCCCCTGCTGATTTGGTACATTTGATCTCATAGAATTAACAGTCTATAATTTCCATGGTAGTATCATCGTAGCTGTAAGAGCCAGAACAACAACCCTCATAAACTCAGTGCACAAAAGTCTGAGATGCATGTGCACACTGCAATGAGTAAAATATAGATTATTATCCCCCATCAACCAGCAAGATTTTAGGCTCCCAGATGTCTTTATGCTGAGAACAAACTAAGATTAGAAGCAACCTCTGTAAGGGGGTGCTCCCATTCCTATATTCCTACAGACCCCTGTAAGCAATCAATCAAAGGTGTTAACAGATATCAGGGACAAGATTGTAGACCTACACAAGGCTGGAGTGGGGTACAAGACTCTTGGAAGTGGAAGCAACAAGGTGAGAAGCTGGCACAATAATTTGCACATTAACCTCCCTAGCGCACTGCATAGGTACAGATTTCTGTACCAAAAGCGCACCATTCATCTCCACTTCCCTCTATCAGACCCTCCATCCGCTTGTAGTGGAGCGCTGCGCGGCTTCCGAGCTTTACGTGTAATATCGCCTGTTTTCAAGGCGATCTACACGTAAAGCCCCAGAGCCCCCGCACGCCTCACTACCCCTGCGGCGGCCGCAGTGCGGACGGCTCTTCCCGCTGCTTTTTATAATTCATACCTGACTGCTCCACTGCTCAACATGGTCATCTCCAATTGGAATTTCCAGCCGCCCCCCCAACCTATTTCGGTGATCGGCGGGAAATTAATGCTGCCATGTAATGACAGGTCCCCGGATTGCACTACAAACTCGCAATGTAGAAGCCTCTCATCGCGTTGTCGCATGCCTCCGGCCGTCTGGGTAAGATGAGCGCTGTGGGGCTCCCCGACGTTCTTGTAAATGAAACGCCTTGGAAACAGCTCCGATCTACATTTCCAGCCCGTAGCCCTCTCATCGCCCTCATTACCGGCGGCGCTCTGAGCTTCTCTATTCATCCCCGGGACCTTCATCTCATGCGGCAGGCATTTTAATTTTTCCCCCGCCGCCCCACCGATGTTTGTCGGTGAGCGGCGGGAAACTTCATGCCTGCCATTTAGAGGGAAATTTAAAAGTTCAAAAAAGGGAATTAAACTGGGGGCACAGCGATTACTGTAACCCAGTACCAGTTTTTCTACCATTCATCACCGACAAACACACGACTTTTTACTTTAAAACTAAACATTTTTTATAATTCCCTCCCACAAATGTAACTTATCCTTTATAACTTATTTTTTTTTACCAATTTCAAGTTTCTTTTTTTACTAAAAAAAAAATTACATTAAAGTCTATGGTTCGG
>CM070035.1:83493650-83508096 GCA_036250615.1 Ptychadena robeensis | reverse complement strand
CACTTCTAGTGCCATTCATGAAAACATAGATTCCTGGTGGTAGGTCCGCTTTAAGTGTTGGATTGTATACATGTTTAAAACTAGGCACACATGGGTAAAAAGATTCAAGTACAATCAATCAATGTGCACGGTCACGGTGCTTGATTGTACTCTAATCTGTTTACAAATCTACCCGTGTGTGCCTTCCGTCGAGCGGGATCAATAGAGCCTCGTTTGAACAGGTTCCAACATGTTGGAAAACCCTGTTCAATCTCCATTACTTTGTATGGAGACATGAGTTTTCATGCAAAGTATTGAAGGTGCTGCTGCTCCTGCCTAGCCTTCCGCTGTAAGAGTAAAGGGGGCAGAGCCAGCACTCCTCACTCTGAAGCTCTAAGAGGCAGGCTGCTTCTCCCCAGCTTGCAACGTGTTGTGATTCACACAGGCTGCCAAGCTGGGGAGAATGGGTCCCCCACAGCGTGCCTAGCTTAACATAAGGCTAAATCAAACACCTGAATTCACTGATCAGGGGAAGTGTACTAATACTTTTGTCCATATATTATGTACCTTTTGGGTCATTTAATCCCCCATCTATGAGAAACCATTTTTTTAGTTTTTAGTTTTGGTGTGTTATTTTTATCAAGTATGTTTAGGAATCTTAAATAGTCCTATAGGTAAAGAATCAATAAAGGTTCCAAAAAAACATCATCCTTCCTCTGATGCCTTTTACCCATAAATTGGCCTTAATCATAGAGATTGTATAGCCTATAGGTAATGTCAATTTATTTTAGGTTACCTATGTTTGGAATAATTGGCCTATGTAGTTATTCATTGATAAGCTAATTGCATTTACCGTACTTAGAAATGTGTAAAGCGTATTATGTTTTATTACATGTATAAGTATTAAGCCCCCTTACATCATGGCGGTCGGTTGGCCGAAAATCGGGTGCCGATCTAAAGCTTAAAGGGCCGAAATCGATCTAAGCCATTAAGGACATGTCCGTAATTACGGGTTTGTCTCCTCAGCTCCATCTGGATCCTCAGCTCCTCAGTGACCTCGCCCCCTTTTCTCACGGCCAGGTCCCTAGATGGTGCCCAATGTGTTCCCCCCAGCTACTCGGGTCCTGATGGCGGCCCGAGCAGCTAGGGGGACCCGATGGACAGTGCTTACAAACAAACAGGTGCCTGGCCGATTGTGACCCGATTTATCGTCCGACTGACCGTGCATGGTGACGGTCGATTGGCCAAAACATCGGGTCACAATCTAAACGTCTATGCGTGGATTAAATTGTACTTTTAATTTAGCAGTATGCTCCATCATCTATGCTCCATATAATGGGTTACCAATAATACCCTTTTCATTTTCCTTTAAAGATTTGTATTTTTGTTTGCACCAATGAAGAATATAAACACCCCCTATGACATGTGTCTTTCTTCATTGTGTTTAACCAGAAACTGCGGTCTGACCTAAATCATTGTTCAGCCAAAACAATGATTGTTTTAAAGTACTAAACAACATGGGAACATGTTTTTTTTCACCTAAAGATTACTATCAATGTGATCTAAAGTTGACCTTTCATTGAGTCGTAGTGAGATAGTTCACATAACTGCAGCAAGAAGCATTTCCTCTTCACAACACCTGGAACAGATCCAGGCCTGGGATTCAGGTTACACATTTACAATGTAGGCCCTACAGTCTCCAGGCAACAGAAAAAAAAGGAGACGATTAAATGACTCTAGGCCATGAGCCGTTTATCATGTAGATATGTGATCAGACAGGTTTCTCAATGGGAGACTTAACACGCATCAGGATCAAAATGGCTAGATTTAAGATAAACGACACCATTTGCTATCAAATAGAAAATGAAACAAAAACTGAACTTTATTGTAAATAGTGATGACATGAGCATATACACACACATACACTATTAAAGTTACGTGCATACAAAAAAGTTTTAAAGTTGGGAACAATCTTTTTAGATAATTTCCAATGACCAGTTGGACATTTCAAACTACAGTCCCTGGGCCAGACACGGCCATCTGAGGCAATTTTGTTTCGGCTCTCCACAGCCACGCTCAGCACCCTGCATCCAAGCCACGGCAGGGACAATGCCTGGACTGTGACTGAGATGTGATTTCCAGGGAAGCAAGGGTGAATTTGATAGGTGCATTGCCTGTCAGTCAACTCCTTGGCTGCCTTCCCCCCAGTTGCAGTGGGTTATTTACTGGCAACAGACACTTAACTAGTGTATGCGAGATGCTTGCGCTGCAGCACAAAAAGGAGTTCTGCAGGGTATTTGTGTGGTAAAGTGTATAGCACAAATCAAGCCTTCTTAAAACACGGCCCAATCCAGCACAAATCCCCAAAACTTTAGGTGGAAGCCTTAGTGTTGGGACAGTGGGCGGGGCCATGCAAATTATTCCTTTTTGCCCTATCAGCCAGATGCACATCCAGAAACCGCTGGTGTACAGTGCATATATAGCCTTTTTGGTACAGAGCCATATATTC
This sequence comes from Ptychadena robeensis, assembly GCA_036250615.1. Taxonomy (NCBI): domain Eukaryota; kingdom Metazoa; phylum Chordata; class Amphibia; order Anura; family Ptychadenidae; genus Ptychadena; species Ptychadena robeensis. The sequence continues at coordinate 83,505,608 of CM070035.1, read as the reverse complement.
CAAACTGCATACAGCTGTTTCAGGCTACTTGGCCATCATCAGTGCAGTGCATGGAAACCATGGCTCTATGGTGTGGGGGGATTTGTGCTGGATTGGGCCGTGTAAATACCTTCTGTTTTAAGAAGGCTTGATTTGTGCTATGCACTGCTCGAGTTGAGGGCTTTTTGATTCCTTTCATCCCTTCTCACCATAACCTTTGTGGTAAAGTGTAAAAGGGTCCTCAAGAATTATAATCTGGCCAGCTCAGGGACCAAGAACTGAACCATTATTCAGTTCTGGACAATCAACTGATGAACTTGCCAGACACTTGTACACATATAATGTATTCGGCTGAAACATAGATAGATTGCCTAGGCCAATTAATATCTGACGTGTGTACAGGCCTTAATGTGGGTTTACACATGTAGATTTTTTCTTCAATCAACTGCCAATACAAATTTTTGGTTCAATGTCGTTGTCGAACATCGTTCATTTATCGAATGTAACCTTAGAACCAAAAATTAGTTTGAAAGGTCATCGAACATGTTGGTAAATTTTTATCTAAGTCGAACAAAATTGATCTAACAAATTGCCCATTCTATATTTGTGTTCAATCAACCAAAATATCATTCATTCTTCGTTGATCGAACAAAACAATCTACTTGTGTAAACCCGCCTTTAAACTCAATTCAATGATGGAATTGAACACGTTTTTTTATTCTACTCTTGCTCTCAGACATTCATGAACAGTAATGCTGAAATGTGTCTAGGGACACAATCACGTCCAACACCAGATATCCAGGAAACAAGCCAAGGGTCATACACAAAGATCAGTCCAATAACAAGTGCAGTACATATAGATAAGGCAGGTGACATGGTACAATCCACAATCAGGGCAGGCAATGTCAAAAATCAGGCTGACAACATCACTGTTGACAACAAATATACTTGCAGACAGTCAGGTAAACCAAACACAGGATCACACCCAAGCATACTGCTATACAGAAGCTATAACAGGCAATGATGTGAAAGACAGATCCTCATTAAATAGATGGCTTGCCCAATCACATTGTGTCACCTGGCACAATAGGATTAGTAAACAATTGGCTGGTAGATCTCCTGAAACCCATTGGCAGTAGGAAATTGAAACTGAGCATGTTCTGCCCTGCTGAGCACATCCATATGCTCTCTGGGGATGCAGTTTGGCCAGAATGGATCCCCCCTCTGGAGTGGGAAGGCATGTCTCTTGACACTAAGCTTAGCAGACAAAGCCAGAATTTGCCATATTACACACATAAGTAAAGCATGTAGCATACACATTTTACTTTAGCTGTACGGTCTTCCTAAAAAATTTTTTTATATATTCCAAGATAAAAAAGGTAATAGCTAGTACCTATAAGTACAACAAATCCTTTTCTGAACTGTTGATTTTGCTACATACAGGTATCTAGAGGAGCAAATTGTATGAGGTGCAAAACAAAATTATTGTGAAAAACTACTACTTACCTCTATAAGCTACAAAATATGTATTTGTCAGAAAGCTGTATAGTTTTACCAAGCACTGTATACAAGCCTTATTTCACGAAAAATCTATTTACCAATGCATGATGGGGCCAAAAATTCTACCAGAATTGCTGTTGAATATGTAGTGGTCATAAATGTCTACCTAAACGTCTTGCAATGCAAACAAAGCATCTACCGCAAAGTTCTTTTTTTGCTTAAAGAGACACGCATTTGAAGCAAATGAAATGGACAGACCTGTCAAGACCTTAACCTGGGCCTTAGGGCATAAGAGGCAAAGATGTACGGTAGTTTTTATTTATATCAAGTTGTGACAATTATTGCCATGCTTTCAAGAGACTGCAATTCTGTTTTGTTTTTTGTTTTTTTAAGTATGTGGTTAAATATTAACACTCTGCCCTACTCTTCCAGCTCAGGGGCTGTTGAGGGCCAGCCACAGGCTGTACAGGTTTCAGTTATACACATCATCATCATTTATAATACTGCCTTCACTGTCTCTTCTTGCAAAGGAAATGGGGCAGATAAATCTCTAGGAGTCGGTGGAGATGTTCTTTTGTCAGAGCCCTCTGATTCATGGGAAGATTATTTTTTTTATCTTTACTGCATATTGAGATTTTTATGCAGATTCAGAGGTGCTGTGTTGGCACAAAGGCTTATATGATAGCTTGCATTCATAAATGTAGTAGTAGCTTCAAAAATTGCTGGACCTATGTCCAAAACTATTTTCAGAGACCACATATCCATGTTTTACAGAAAATACTTTTAAAATGCTATATTATGTCCATTTTACTTCCATCAGGTTCTGAATGGACAGCATTTGTTTTGTGTTCACATGTTTGCATTGAAATTTACATAAGTAACAGAGGGTACTTCATGGCAGGTCACTGTGACTGCATTCAGCTGTGCAGAGATTTGTGCTACTGGAAATGTGAGCCATGAAATACCTCTCTAAGGTGTCATAAATGTCAGCATCCAGCATTTCGTCAACACTCACCTTGGAGAGCCTCCATTAACAACTATAGAATCATGCAGCTTACATTACTTAACTGAATGTAGGAATTGTAGAAGCTATACGGAAGTATAGTTTCTTTATTTATCCCCGACAACCCTATATAGGCTGGATGCAGTTACTGTAATACATAAAAGATGTGCCCCCATACATTGGGTAATTTGGAGTGTATAACTTGCACAAACACCTATATTAAGAAAATCATATTAAACAGTTTAGATTTCAATTGTTATTGCTATTGTTGGAATTTTTCAGTGTTTTTTATTAATTTATTTATTTAAACAGCGAAACGTTAAAACTGAACCCCATGTATACTCAGCAAACAAACATGGCCAGCCTTACAGTTAAACTTAAATGCCTGTTGTATTTTAAGGAGTAGCATGTTTACTTGCCTATTCTAACCTTCGTGTCCAGGCTGCCATGCTGCCCCCTTAATCTAGTGTTTGTAGCTGATCAGACCCTACAATCTACAGCCTAGAGCAGGGGTGGGGAAACTTTTTGACGTGTGGGCCATAATTTTTTAATGTGGCATAGGGACCGGAACAAGAGCCTGCAGGGGCCACCCGGCATTAGGGTCTTAAGTCCTCATAGCTAGGACAGCATATTTAGAAGAGAATATCTAAAAAGAGGTCAGGATAATGTGCCCCTTCTTGAATATAGTTTGATTTATAAAACAGGTTTTTCGTGTACAGGCAATCTATTTGGTCCTGCAAAAGACTTCACACCCTTGCAGATTCGTGGATCCCCACAGGTGAAACCAAAGTGCGAAACCAGGACCGAAGCTAAACTACTGCGTCACTGAGTGGAGACAATATCTCCAGAAGCATACTTTCTTCAAAGGTTGCTGTAGACAAAAGAACTCCTATTTATAGGAATCTTTTTAAACCAGTAACCCAAAACATTAGTCAATGACTTTCTTTCTATAGTTCTACAGTTCTACCTATTGCAGGTCTCTTTCTCCATTATTTACCGTGTCCCTAATTTTGTGTTTTTTTTCCCCTGGGGCCCTCCACTCCCATTATTTCCTAAGCCCCTTACAGCTTTAAATAAAGTATAGAAGTATACTCATGATACAGATGGATCTACTACATATTGATTAAATCACCTATAAAACCTGATACTTGTACTTTTGTATTATATTGTACTATTGTACTATTTTTTCATCCTAAACCTATCTTGGCTTCACTTCATTTAATGCAGCAGAAAGGAACCGACAATCTAATGGAATGATCCATTTTTTTTAAATATCGAAATTTTTTGGGGATTTGCATTCACAATATGTGTATAGTCGCTATGCCTGAAAGAACATTTTAGTTCTTCCAACCAAATGAAGGAGGAAGTTTGCATCCAAAAACCTTTTGACTGTTACGACTAGTGTTATCTTGTTGAAACCTACCAATGCCCCCCCCCCCCCCCCCCCCCCCCATGGAATCTAGAACATTAGAAAAGCATTGTCTTGATTACAGAAACCCCTGGCTCTCTATATAAAATGTCCTCATAATCCTCGTTTATTTGCCATAAACCTATAAACATCCATACACGTGGTGTTACATATAAAGATCTGTATTTCTATCGTGTCACTTTTATTGTCAGCTCTCAGTAGCTCTCACTGAGAACAATAATTAAGAGAAGTTAATATTGTAACTCAGCAAAGTGAACATTGTACTTCTTTAATACATTCAATAATTCAGCAGGTTTCTTGCCCTGCATTTTTTTTAGAACTTAGACAAATGTGTGAGTTTTCAAAGCAACACAAGGCAAATGACAAGGTGCTAACTGCCACACCTCTTTAATCGCTGAGACATACTGGTAATTGGCAATCAACCTTCATGAGTCACCTTAGCAGCTGTACTCTCAACTGTGGTTCAGTTTTAAAAATTCTGTTAGTTTGTATTTCTAAACAATTACGTAATAATCTATTTGCAGGTTAGGGTTGTCCAAATCCAATCCTTGAGGGCCAGCTCATATTTTTTTTCACTCTAGCAGATATTAGTTTCTCAGAAAACCACAGAAAAATACCAAAATCTAGACTATCTAGACTAATTGAGGACTGGAGTTGGTCAGAAGTGCCAGTGACATTTTATTTCAGTCTAAAATTAAACTATCTGTAATAGTATTCCTCATTCTTACAGGAGTCAACAAACAGTCTACCAACAAGCAATGTTTCTGGACCCTATTATTGCACCCTAGGCAAGTAGTCACAAGTTAGCCTGCCCCTAAGCAATGCACCGACTAGTGAGATAAGCATTGGATGGAACAGTTTTTATGTCTTCCCATCCCTTATCCAAATTAAGTGTGTTGTGATGTATTGTGATGTGTACAGGGTGATTGTGGTTAATTTATGTGTGTTGCGACTTTCATTGTGTGTCTATATCTATGTGGAGTCTATAAGTTCGCAGTGATGGTACATATGTGAGTGTATTTCAGTGTTGGTACCTCTTCTAAGTGATTGTGAAATCAGTTGTTATTGTTCCTGTGATGTAATCATATGTGATCAAATTTAAAATGACATATATACGTGTATAAATAATACTAAAAATCCAAATATCAATTCAACATAAATGTGTTGTGTAAAAAATATATATCTAGTGTGTTGTACAAAATCAAAGAAGGGGAAAAGGAAAAGTGTATCACATCATTGATTGTCATGGGTATATAATTCCCTTGTTGCCTACCTTACAGTCGTTTTCAGTTGTTCTTAAAGTCCATAACAGGGTGTTCCTCAGGTTCAACAGTGTATTTCTTGAAGAAAGTTGTTGAAATACACTGTTGAAGTGTACTGTACTAGAATAAATAATTTTCTTTGACATGCGTTTACGTTAATGGTACTGCCTTTAAAGTCCCTTTATCCCCTATCAGCTAGACAGGGGAGACATACTCCTTTTTATTTTCCTAATTTTGTTGGGCTGTGGCAAACCAATTTTGAGAGTGCATAAGATCCCTTAAAACCCCTGGTAATTAAGATCTGTAACTGTTTACCTAAATCAATCTAACAAAAGTGATGGAAATGGAACATAAAAAGTTTGAACAGTGATCAAACATTTTGATAAATATCAGTTGATCGTTCAAGGATTAAGTATGATGGGTTTTCTTAATATTTCGATTGATTTTGTATCCTGTACTATGGAGCATACACACAGGAAAGGAATTGATCAGTTTTGAATTGATCACACTGTGTGGTATTAGGGTTGAATATCAATATGTCAATCACACATATTGATTAAGCAAACCTTGATGTATGGCTAGCTTAACCTTCTAGGTGTTGAGAACATGGTGTGCTTTTTAAAATGTATTCAGCCTCAATTTTCAGCCTTCCATACTCCCTCCTTCACATAATGGCAGGGTTGTACTGAAATGTGTTCCATAACATGGAGGTCAATTTTACCGTCACCCCTGCTTTTCCAACATCATTGATGACGCTGGAGGGGCAGACCCAGAGAGATTGGCACCGCGGGACAGGTGAGTATTATTAGTAAACAAACCCACCACAAAACAGACAGTTCAGCTTTGATCATTTTGCCTATCCACCTAGTTTAGAAGAATCCACTGGACCTTAGGTCCCTGTCCGAGTTGCCTTATGAATGATCCATCTGCATTACAAGATCTAAAGAACTGTTGCTTCTGAAGAGAAATATGGTGACCTTACTACTATGCTTCTCCATTCTCGTTTCAGGCTCTAAGAACATGTTTCCGTTAAGGAAAATATCAGCAGCTAGGAGACCATTAGCACTAGTAGTGACTAGTCGTCTACCGCTATTTTACATATTGAGTTATATTATTAATTCATTATACATTGTATTTTTAATAGTTTTATACATGATATAATGTGAAAGCTTTACCCAAGAAGAGAAAAAATGTTGCGGTTTCTAGTTACCTTGGTAACTGCTACCTTGGCACCCTTGTTGATAAGCTGCACAACATTATCCACTTGGCCTTTGTATGCAGCTACGAGCAGGCGTTCTGACAGTGCAGCGACCACATCCTGCTGGCTCATGAATTAGAAGAGGGAAGTCCTCAGGACGAGTTCAGGATAATGATGTGCTCATTTAAGGCCAACCTTTTCTAAACAGTGTGAGTACTACATACTTGAGAGAACAACACCTAAAAAATCATGTGCTTCAGTTTTGGCATCTTGTAAATCTGAAAAAGAAGAAAAAAAAAATCATGAGAGCAAAACCTCAAAAACTCTCATAATGACCACCCATTCTAAATACATAATGTCTTATTTTATTCAAAGCATGTCTCTGCAACTTCATTGGAATATAGTTATAACAAATAAAAGCTGCTATTGGTGCTCTTTCACTGCATATGTGCTGCTAAACCGCACTTAAAGACTGAAATGTACCCTGCAAAACAATTTATCAGTGTAAATTGTAACACAGGTTATAAAAATGGCAATGCACATGATAGAAAGGGGAAGTAGTAGTTGAGAAGAAGAAAAAAAAGGAATTCTTCCCAATCAGGGTAAGCAGAAAGATTCTTAAAAAAAAAGAAAGAATTATACATGGCAATGCATCAATGAATAAAGTACCTCTTCAATAAAAAAAAAATAAAGGCTGCTCTTTTCAACAAGAATCTGAAAGAATCAACAAGTATGAAAGGTGTGGCATTGTAAGATGATCAGCAAGTGCCAGCATGGTTGTGCCAAGTATATATATATATATATATATATATATATATATATATATATATATATACACTATATTTTTCGCTCTATAAGACACTTTATTCCTCCTATAAATGGGGGGGGGGGTGTCTGTGCATCTTATAAATTAAATATGCTGCATGTTCAAGCAGAGTGCTCAGAGGGATAAAAAAAAGACTCACTCTGGGCTCTCAGCACTGCCTGCCCTCCTAACACTCTGCTAGAACGTGCTGTTTACCAGTATTTACTCACAAAAGGGGTATTGCTGATAACCCAAGACTTAAAAGAGACTACACAGAGAGACTAGCTCTGGGCTCTAAGCACTACCCCACCTCACCAGTGAATACCAGTTTAAAGCATGTTCGAGCAGAGTGAGCAGAGGGAAGGCACTGCTAAGAGCCCTGAATTAGTCTTTTTGTGAGTAATTTTTTTCCCTTGATTTCCTACCCAAAAACTTAGTGTGTCTCATAGTCCAGTTCACAAAATACGGTCATTTAAAATACATTTTAGATATAGAAAATTTACTTTTCAGAAAATATTATAAATTAAAGCATATAAATTCTTGTAAAACTCATCAACTCATCAAACAAAAATGTGAATTGAAAACGATATAGTGACTATATGGGATATATAATGGGATATGCACAATTATTTTTAAATATATATATATATACATATACACACACACACACACACACACATCTAGTATTAGTATGTCATATTTCTTGATTGATCTAAAACATCACACCATGCTGCTTTAAAAAATGTCCACTCTGTCATGCGTGACTCCTCTTTGGATGTGCTACTCATTAACTTTTGCCTGTTTCAACTGTTTTTGACATTTCAAAAGGGCTTTACTCATTCAGGAATGTCAAAAAATTTTGGGACGACAAGCACTAAGCTGCTACAAAAATAAAGCACCACTTGAAAATTTGTGAACCCTTTAAAATTCTCTCTATATGTTTGTAATTAAGATTATTAAAACAATAGTAGTAAAAGAAATCAATAAAATGCAATAGAAATATGAACAAGAGATATACATTGCAATGGATCAGGGTGTAAGGCACACAATAATTTCTGTGTTATAAGGATAATAAAAGGTGCCTGCAACTTTGTTGTTTGCTTCACATTAATAAAAGAAAACATCTTCAAACAGGACAAGATATAAAAAAAGTCAACGTGCATAGCTATTTACCACCCTTAAGTCAATACTTTGTAGAGCCACCTTTTGCGGCAATTGCAGCTACAAGCCGCTTTAAATAAGTCTCTATGAGCTTGCCATCCCACCACTGGGATTTCTGCCCATTCCTCCTTGCAAAACTGTTGCAGCTCCTTTAAGTTATATGGTTTGCGAACAGCAATCATTAAATCTGACCACAGATTTTCTATTGGATTGAGATCTGGGCTTTGACTGGATCATTCCAACACATTTACATGGTTCCTCTCAAACCACTCAAGTGTTGCTTTAGCAGGTGTGTTTGGGATTTTGCACCAACAGATCAGGAGTATAAATCGGTGATAAATGGTATCCTGAAAATGGTGCACTTTTGATCAATGTACCACTTATGATGGATGACTCACATGTTCTGATCGCATACGTGATTGATCTGTGAGAAATGTACATGTCTGTAGCCAGTTTAAATAGTTTTATTTATATATTTATCTTATTTCACCAATTAGATTATTGTGTTCTGATCCATCAAAACTAACAAAACTTTGAACCTGAGGATGTAGTGTACCAAAATACAAAAAAGTCAAGGGGGTGAATACTTCTGCAAGGTAATGTATGGATGCATTGAGTGGGTGATTAGAGAAAAGAGAATTGTAGACATTGCAGCATCTTAAAATGTGCTAGTAGATGTGTTTTATCAAACGTTTCGTTTTTATTCGGAGGTCTATTTTATGTTATTACATATAATAATGTAATTGTAATAATCGAATAATATTAACAACATACTGGCATATCACACGTACCAGTGCTTGCAATATTGCTGGCATCGAACAACATGCCTAAGCAGTGTATAATATGCAAAATAAAAAAAAATTCATAAATGGTATAAAATATGGATAGAAAAACTAAAAAAAGAAAATATGAAATCACAGATTCCGAATACAAATTTTAGACATGTTGTACTGGTCGCTTTATTTAATCTAAATGTAAAAGCACAAGTCCGTACGCCCTAAATAATATTGGTTTTAAATATTTCACAGATTTATTCATTGTTCTTTTACCATACACCAAACTCCATGGCAACACATGTAGTGAGCTGGTTCCCTGTGCATCCCTTCCTCTGTAGCCCTCTGATCATTTATTGATGTATTTTTCTATAAACACCCCATGTGCTGGAAGACTCCTAGTCCTATCTCTGCTCACATGTCTGCTGAGAAAACTACCAGACTTTTTTTCTCTTCTAGGGACAGCATCAACAGGATTTTGTTCACTTCAAACGTGTTTTCCATTCATAGTCTATAAGAATAATAAACCAAACTAAGAAAAGTAAATCAACAGAAAATGGCGAACAGCAGGCCAATGCATGTATCTGAATTTTGCAGAATATTCATAAACAGATCACTCTAATGCCATCCTTCTCACATGGATGCCAACTTTTTCGTTTGCTGTATTATGTAGTGTGTGTTTATATCTCCACTCTAATGTATTGTACAGCGCTGCGTAATATAAATAAATGATAATAATAATTATTATGAGTCTTTGCCTCTGTCTCTGGGTTACGCAGACACATGTTCCTTGACTTAATCAATTTTTATAGTCACTTCATAAAAAAGGAGGGAATTAATACACAAGACTAGAGACCTGGCAGCAAAGTCATTAGGTGACAGACACACATCACAAGTATCAAAATACTTCACTCTGGACCACACAAACCGCATGGTGACCTGCAGAATACACCAGGGGCGTAGCTAGAAATGACTGGGCCCCATAGCAAATTTTTTTTATGGGCCCCAAGCGCAGCACACATAGTGTGAAAGGGCCGTAAAAAGTAAAGCACAGCTAGTGTGAAAGAGCCCTGAAATGTACACAGCATCAACGCAATCCATGCTGCATTGTGGTTCTGTACCACAGCTACAGCACAGCTAGTGTGAAAGAGCCCTGAAATGTACACTGCATTATTGCTATCCGTGCTACATTGTGGTACTGTACCACAGCTACAGCACAGCTAGTGTGAAAGAGTGCTAAAGAAGTCAATCAGTTTCATTAAAAGAGTAGTACTTACACCTCTGTCATCAATCCACATGTGTAATGAGGCAGGAAGTGATCTGGATGGGGATGTTTCCCATCCACTCACACAAGGCAAAAAAAAAAAAAACGCCCTAAATCAGCACAGCACGTTTTCTGTGCATTTTCGGTGCGTTTTTGGAGCGGTGCTTCATGCCGATAATGGACGTGGTAGCGGTAATGCAACCGTGTCCGTTAACCATGTCATGTTACCAGGGGGGAAAACGCATTTTGCAATGCGCTCTACTTGTGTCCACCATACACGTGCTAGACCTGCAGAAATGCATGCAAAAGGTGTTTTTGGTAACCTCGCCATTGCAGGTCACTAGAAATGCAAGCGCAGGAAAGGTGTTTTTGTAACCCTTACCGTGCTGTGTTGCGGTACTGTATGGAACCGCAGCAGCTGGTCGGCTACTGTGAACGTGCCTCTACACTAGTCTTGCGTTTGCATTTTTGCCCTGCAGCATGCAGTTTTGCAGGCACAGCGCAAGCATGTCGCATACACTTTTATGGGACCCTCTAGCGGTACCACTAGCTCATCTGTCACCTTCTCAAAAACGCACATAGCAACACCTATAGCTCTCTGATGTATGTCATTTCTAGGCAAGGCAATCCGCAATGAAAAAATCAAGCACCAAAGACTCCATGTTCAGAACAAAGAGAGGCAATGAATAACACTATTGAATGCATTGATAAATGCACCTAAAACACTGCATTGAAATGCACCCTAAGTGCACATTAAAACATACCAAAACGCTCTCAAAAACGCACTTGCGTTTTTGGTGCGACCCAGTGTAGACTCAGCCTAAGAAATTATTGTTGGTAGCAAGCAGGGGAAGAAAAGTAGTCCCTTCTCACCTGCTTGCCTCCGACTTCAGGAGGGGGGGGGGGGGGGGGGCAGCCATAATAAAGTGTTCTGTGCCATCATAAAGAGAGGAATAAAAATCAAAAATGTTATTTTTCTGACCTTCTCTGTGACCTAAGTGGTGATTCAGGTTTACCATTCTACTATTGTAATACATGAAACAAACATAATGGTATATAAATCATGGAAAGAGATAATAGTGAGGGGTATGTGTATTTCCCAAGACATTGAAAGCTCAACTCAGGGACTGAATTCAACTGCCAAAGATTGAGTGTAATAATTGTCATAATGGATGGTTGAATATTCCCTGCTCATTTCTTATAATTTCACTTCTAAAGATTGATGAAGATGAAATTAGAGATTTGCAATCATCTCTATTTTACTCACTGTCGCAGACCTCCTCATTGCAGACGCTCACAGAAGTGTACTCCAGCTCTTAAAGCGGTTGTAAACTCAAAAAAAATCCCCCACATACATTACATGGACATATTACACACCTGTCAGCAGTATACATCTGTGACAACTTGCTACACAGAGAAAAAAAAAGGTACTTACAATCTTCACTTCCTCATTCCCTAAGGCACCATCATAATACTGACACCTGAAGCCACTTCCGCCCATTCTGTTGGACATAACTAAGGTGTCCCGCCCCTGCAGACATATTTACCAATCCCAAAGGGTTTGGTATGGGAGGACAGTTCTGG
>CM070035.1:83465599-83483095 GCA_036250615.1 Ptychadena robeensis | reverse complement strand
TCGTCTTATACGCCAGAAAATACGGTACTTCCATTGTTTGGGGGGATAACTATTGGGACTCTATGTAGCCTGTATGTAGACACTGCTGCACAGCACTAGTTTCTGTGTACATGCATGTGCAATAAGAAACTCACACAAGTGCTCTTGGGACACACAGTCCCATGGATAGGGCCCTTTTATAGACCAGAATGTATTCCGCAAGCTGGCGTTTAATAAACGGTTGCATGTTCCTAAACTTCTGGATTTTAATAACTTGATAAAACTTGCGTGCTCTAGCTGTGCCCACGCCGTCTTGATGATGGGTGGTGGGGGTTGGGAATGTTTGTCCTATAGAAATTTAGGCATAGGTGTCTCAGGCCTTCACATCTCAACTTTATTGATGGTGCAGGGAATGTGTAGCGGGGTCCTGGGCAAGTGGCAAAATCAGACAGATTACATTGTACTTCTGTACCGTTTTAGGTAAAAAAAAATTATAAAACTGAAAAAATGTGACTGCCAATAGGGTTAAAATAAATGTGAAAAAATTAGCAACCCAGAAGCATTTTAAACAGAATCTCATTAATCTCATGCACACAAGCCCTTAAAGTTTAACTAACTGCAAAAGCTAAATACAACTTGTAACTACAATCAGCTTGGAAATCCAGCCACCCTTCTAAATAGCTTGGCCAGAGCTCATTTTCTCTCTTTTGAATTTAAGCAATTCAGATATTCTGTGGTTTGTTCATTGGACAATAAAGCAGCAGAGGTTTACTAGTGTATTCTGTATGCACATGTATGCACATGCATGCAGCACATTCAAGAGCAATAGAGCCTTGATTGGCTCATAAAACTAACATGGATATTACCTTCTAAATAACAGGAAAAAAAGTTAAAGTCATGCATAGTTGTATTTAAAATATATATTGAATGATCTTTGTGGTGAAATCACAGCCCTGCCTAAGCAAGGTCTACAAAGAAAAAAAAATCAACCTAATATGACCCCAAAACCTTGATGGATTAAAAAGGAAGATCTGAGTTATACATGCCATACCTTCAGTGACTCCACCACATCCCTCATACACATTAAAATGATCTATTGTAGGGGTGCCAGACTCTTCAGTTAATATGACTTAGTTACAATTTGGTTAAACATGCTCCATTGGATTCAGTTCACAGTTCACGGTTATTATAGCCTTGTGTTAATAAAACTGAGTAAAAACAAAAATGAGAGGATCAACAGTGTTGGCACCCTTTGCTCTATTGTATACCATAACATTGTATTAAAAAAACCCTTTACTCTAGATTTGTACACAAAAATGTATCATGTAAATGCATTTTCCACCCCCAAAATTTTTTTCTACACATCAGCATGCACATATTGCTGTAAACCTAATTAATAGCATCTTTACAAAACATTTTTTTCTGATCTGCCTGAGGGTCCCAGTATGCCAACCTCTGTTGCTGTCCAAACCACCAGACTTCTTTACAAAATACACCACTTAATGGAACTACCACTTGAACGCAGGGGAAATATAGGTCTTGTAGTACCTGTCCCAGCAGTCCAGTATTATATACATTATATATTGGGAGATTCGCCTATTTCATCTGGCTCTGCTACTGCATTGTTTATGTTAGTGGAAGCCCAGCTCCTGCAATTTTCCGTGAACGTGTGAAAAAATGCTGTTAACAAAGAATGCTTTCGGGAATATAAATAAATGATTGTCGAATCAATATTTGACTTTACTACCTTTTGCCTTCCAACCAGCATCAATTCTTATAGGTAAACTTACACAAAGACAGAGATTTTGTAGGATTATATTCAGATGTATGATCAACCAATTATACCAAACAGATTCTAATGATCATCAATGTCACACAGTCATTAACTGAAACAGAAACAGCTGTGTAGGAGGCTAAAAACTGGGTAAAGAACAGCCAAACTCTTTTACTTTCATGTCATGGCAAGATTGAGCCCAGCAACAAGACACAATGTAGGTATACTGGATCAGCAAGGTCTCTCCCAGACCAAGATTTCAAAGCAGACAAGATGTGCTCTTAAAGCTCTTTTGAAGAAGCACAAAGAAACGGGCAACGTGGAGGATCGCAGATGCAGTGGTCAGCCAAGGAAACTTAGGGCAGCAGATGACACATTAGGGCACACAAAGACACAAGCTTATTTCCCTTTGAAGTACATTTTGTTGATTAAAGTACATTTTGTTGATTGATGAAAATAAATTCAGGTTGGAGGGTCTTCTTGCCATTATTCTGATCTTTAGCTCCCTCTACAGCTTCTCAATTGGATTCATAACAGGACTCTGGATGGGCCACTCCAAAACGTTAATGTTGTTGTCTGCTAACCATTTCTTCACCATTTTTTACTAAAAAAGTTATGTGCACCCCTGTATATATATATTTTTTTTCTTCATTGTAAATCTAACAGTAAACAGAAGCTATGAGAAAACCTACATTGACAGAGTATTCCTTACATTTATTCTACAAGAGGTGTTATGTGAGTGCTATATCTTGGAGGTTAACAAATTTTTCCTTTTTCTTGGCAAGAAGTCAACACAGCATGCTTTAGAAAATGTTTTCTTTCTGTGCAATGTAATCGTTCACTAGAAGTACATAGTAGATTAGTAGAGTTACATACTTAAAGGATTGGAAATGTATAGGGAACAGAAATGTCAGGCTAGCATATCCATATCCAGTTATTGTTACTTAACTGGGAAGAAAGGGGGAAGAGAGGAAAGAGAGCAAGAATATAGGAAGGATGGAGCAGAGAGAAAGAAAGAATGAGAAGAGAAATAAGGTCATTTCCAGCCAGTCCTGTATGGTATAGAGAACATACTAACATACATGGCCAATGTCCCAACTCCCATGTTATAATCTATTCTTTTTCTAGGGCTGTCCACTGTCCGATCCTTCTGGGAGTTTTTTTCTTCGTTGTTTTTCTAATTTCTGCTTCTGCTGTGTTCGCTTCTCCAGTCTACAAAGGAGCAAAATCACCTGCTTTGCTGGCTCAGAGTCTACGAATAATGGCACAGCCTCAAATAAACTTTTGGGCATGTGCAGTGGCGTGGGAAACAAAAAAAATCCCATGTTACTGCAAATATCCTCCCGTTCACCTGGGGCTAATGTTAATCAGCCAAAGCCTCACGCGACATCTACGCTCACAAGGTAATCTGGAAAGAACAAATTCCCTGCTAACAATCTTCACCCATAAGAATAACATGGGAACGACTGTAAATATTTGACAAATGCCTCCCAATCGCTTTCACTGTCTGCAAGCGCTGTACACAGCGGCAGGCAGTTGCTTCCAGGGCATCTGCAGACTGTCAGACCCCAAGAAAGCACATGTGTATAAAAATGCTTTGACAGCATTCAGAGCATATAAAACTTGGTCACACTAGATGAGATATAAATAAAGTTTATGTATGGCTTTCCAATGAATTGTTCTAATAGTCAAATTATTGGTACAACATACCTCGTAGCAAAGTTATTTTTGGGTCTGTATAAAAAGCCAGTTAAAAAGATGATTATCTGGATTTACATTTACCAATGGCCCCGATCTCTTTATTTTATATCTAATATGTCTAATATGAAGCTGAAGAGAAAGAAAGCGAAATATACGTATCTTGCTCTAGTCAATGACCCATATGTTACAGCTGAGTAGTTTTGAGACCTTGTATCATAATGAAGGCTATAAATATGTATTAATTAGGAACAAGAAGCCTGTCTGTTAGGAATGTACCTGTGCTAGCCCTGTAGACATATACAATACTTTTATTTGCAGAAAGCATGGCCTTTTACTCCCACATAACGAAATGTTCCAACAAAGGGAGCCGTGTACAGAGTTGATTGATAAACATGAAAAATGAACTAGCTTTAGAAAAGACATGGCAGATTCTGTTACAGACATTACAAAAGTATGTCGCTACATAGCTATTCAAGTTAAGAGATATTTTGAACATTACTTGTCTAATAGTAATAAAAAGAACCAAAGTGATTATCTATCTTTTTGCATATCACTGAAACGGATATGCAATAAAAAGGGTGTTTATGGAGGTAGCGATTGTCAAGCATTCATCATCCGCTATAGTATACCCCATGTACTTACCAGAGATGTTACTACCAACATCTTTCAATTGAATGCCACTTTAAATATGGCTGCACAAACACAACATGTTTCTGCTGGATTGAACCTGTGGTAGCTTTATAACTGAAGTATCCAGCCCTGTTCCTGCACATCCAACTTAAGCGCTCCCCAGAAAACAACAGAAGTTCTTGAACAGAAATATTGACAATAATGATGGGCTTTTAAGGCACTGGACTCAAGACTCATTATTGTCAATATTTTGTCTGTTTGTGAGTTTATCGGGATGTGGCAGTTTACTCTGGACCATGAGCCACCAATGTAAATCCAACAGTTGTTCAACAAGTTCTTGCTCTACCCCTGCTGGTTTCTGTAAAGTT
Organism: Ptychadena robeensis; assembly: GCA_036250615.1. NCBI lineage: Eukaryota > Metazoa > Chordata > Amphibia > Anura > Ptychadenidae > Ptychadena > Ptychadena robeensis. The sequence continues at coordinate 83,478,643 of CM070035.1, read as the reverse complement.
GCACACTTCCTATAAGACTATATCCTCTCTCTTATTTAAATAGCTCACTGTATATGAAATGTATCTATATGCTGATGACCCTGTGCTTGCCCATGACCTATTTGTGACTACAATATAACCTTTTGATTTTGTATTGTATTTGTGTCTATCTGCTGCCTGTTCACTGTGGGCGTAACTGAAGGCCACAACCGAGCATTGTCCTCCACTAAGACCATCACCCCTAATAGGGGTGTAATATGTAAAGGCAAATATACATTAAAACAGGAAGCAAAGGCTAGAAGACATTCAGTGAGTACAGCCTACACTAGGTTGACTGTAGAAAGAGACAGGGGGTGCTTTCAGTAGATTACACTTCAGATGCAGTATATGTGCTGGATAGCATAAGCAGTTCATGATGAGTTTAATTTATTGCCCAAAACTGTTATATAAATTTGTACACAGCCATTAGAGAAGGAGAAAAGAGATAAGTTAAATTATAAACATACCTATCAGTTGAAGAAAAAGATCCTGGTTGTACAAAATGGGGCACTGCAAATTACAAATAAGAGGTTGTTAAAATAGTATATTTTACAACACACTAGCAAAACGTTCAACCAAAACTTAGCAAAAACCTTCAACCATATTTTTGGGACTGGCATAGTACAGATAGAAGATATCTTTTAGGATATTTAGGGACCAGAAACGTAATGAGATAATGTTTTTATGTGTTTACCAGTCATTTGTGGTGGTGTGTATAGTGAATGAAATAAAGACCCAAATAATTTGAAAAGTCTAGTTTTAAGGGAAATAGGGAGAAGCAGAGGCTTCTGTGAAATAAACACAATGCTCCTAGGGTATCAAGACCCTATAACATAAGATGATACTAAAACGTTTCTTTAAAATAAAGCAGTCACCTACGCACATTAAAAAATTCTTGTGAACAAGCCGTAAAAGCACAATAAAACAAACCCTCTTGTGGAGAAACTGATCTTCAAAGTTCACAACAAAGGCACTAAAGGGATTTTCTAAAATGTATGATTTGAAAGCAACTATAAGGGTCAGTAGTAACTTAAATAAAAACTTATGAATGTAAAAAATACTGTAATGCATATAGTAAGGCAGATAATGGTGACAAGTGAAGTGAACAAATAAAGCACTGTTCACTACAAAAAATAGGGATATTAAAACTTGTTTGTTCCATACAGATTACTAACCCAACACCTTGAACTGGCAAGCTAAGCAGCAGCATTAGTGAATTATTATTATTATTATCTTTTATTTATATAGCGCCAACATATTACGCAGCGCTGTACAATACATTAGTGTGGAGATACAAACGCACAAGAACACACAGGTACAGGTAAAACATAGAAGAAAAAGGAGGACCCTGACCCTTCTGAATGAGAAGATGTATAGGCGAGACTGAAGAGGTGGGTTTTTAGGGCTTTTTTAAAAGTTCCAAAAGTAGAAGCAAGTCTAATGGGACGAGGGTGAGAGTTCTAAAGAGTAGGAGCAGCCCTAGAGAAGTCATGAAGCCTTGCGTGCAATGAGGTTATTAGCAGGGATGTTATTAGTAGCTCACTGGAAGAGCGGAGGGGGCGGTAAAGGGTGTATTTGTGAAGAGTAATGTACTAAATTAAATGTCTACCATGTAGTCATGTTGTCTGCTAAGAACTATAATCTAAAAAGGTTGCTGATCTGAAACGTAAGGGTCCACACATTCCACATTTAAAACAAGAGCCAAAATTATATTTGACAATGTAGAGATCTAGTATGTACAGTATTGTGAAAATTAACAGATTAATTACTTATACCATGATTTCCAAACTAATATCTCTCTGCAAGTGCTTCCCTCCCTGCATTGTTGGGCAGTGAAGTGTTGGAGGGTGATTCACCAAGAGCCAGTGGGCCCTATTCAGCATGTGAGCATACTTGTTTTAGACACTGTTTATTTCAACACATTTAAGCCCAGGCATATAAACCTGTACACTACTTTACCTAAACATTATCTAACCTACATACATGATCAAAATTACAAAACATATTCCCTGTATATGGTTTGTCTTCTGGTACACATATACAGAAGGAAAATGGGGACAGTGAGAGAGAAGCAAGAGAGAATGAGAGGTAGAAAGACAGAGGAACAGCAAGCAAGAGATGTGGCACAGTATAGAACCCATCCTAAACGTAATAATAAAGAAATTTGTATTCTTATGGCACTAAACTTTCACTTTATACGTGCTGCGTTGTGAACTGGCAACACACTTTGTGTTTAGCACTTATGCATGCCTTGCAAAGTGTTTCCAATACAAGTTAATTGGACTAGCACATCATAAATGCCTGCAGTAGTGTGTTTTGTGATAATGCTTATCACAATTACCTGTTGATTACCTGTTTCTGAGGCCAAGCTTGAGTGTTGGACAGGTCAGAGACAGTCATAGAAAGTGTATAGGACAAAATCCCAGGAGAATTGCTGCAGTACAGGTGGCACACTATGCTAAAACTATCTTCGGGGTACCCAAACTACCAAAATGAACATGCTACATATGGTACATAGGTGACACACATACTTTTGAATTTAAAAGCATCAAAGGTGTATATAGGGTTCCAAACAACTAGAAAATATAGGACTTACTGGAGGAAATTCCAGTATATCACTTTTAATTTAAACCTAATGTGTAACCATGAAATTGACCACACTGAGTATATGCAGTTTACATTGGAACTAGATTTCATATGTATTTTGTATAGATCTAATTTCTAAACAATAAAGAACAATTGTCTATTCCTAGGATTTTGTTTATCAGAATCTCTCTTTGTAAGAACTGTAGAAAATGTGTATGGGGAGCAGGATTAAGAAAATGATCACTCAGTAAGACTAATACCTAATGCCCAACTACCTCTTTATGCCTGTGGTTCGATTTACAATGGAAGACAGCTTAATGGGGAGTAAAGTATAGCGTGTACCTCATATTTCACCAAGTATTTTTTTCCTGATTCCCCTGCTCTAAGCTACGACAGATGAAGCCGTATCCTGCCAAAGCTCGGCATTTGTGCTACAGTATTTTGGCAGCGATCAGGCTTTTCAGTGCCAGACAGGAATTCCAGAGCCCACACCATTTTTTTAGAATCCAGTGGGCAGTTGATTCATTTGACAACATAGTCGAGAGGTGAAGTAACATGCTTTTTATAATTGCATAAATGGCTTAACGCATCTGTAAAAATAGTTCAGTTATCCATAGTGAATCTATAAATTGTTTTCATCAGTTGTGGTTTATTGCACATTTTGCTTAAGCTACATTTACACATGCACTTTCCAGGCTGCTGACAATCGGTGGCATGTAGATTATGGGTCACATTTGCTACCCTAAGTTAAAAATGCCTGTGTAAATGAACCCTTACTGTGAGTTACTGTTAAATCTAAGATCCAAAAATGGTTTTAAAAAGGAGGTAATACAAAATAAATATGTATATATGGTAGTCAACAAACCAAACCCAAAATTCTTAAATACCACCATTCAACAAAATTCACAGAACTAGATCAACGTTTCATTCGATGGGTTTGTGCAATTGGAAAATCACCTGTCAGTTTAACCTTAATCTAGTGTACTACAACACAGTGTGATCAATTTCAAACCAATCGATTCCTAAAGCCCAAAAATGGGAAAAGACTTTTATATGTAATAATCAAATAAATTACATACAAAAATGGAATAAATATATGGGTCGTATTGACCCTTACTCATTCCCAAAGAGCAATAGTCCATAATTAAACACATATAAACTTTTAAAAAACCCCTCAAACATTTCATGTGTAATCATTTGATAAATTATAACATATACAAATTGAATACATATAGGGGTTGTACTGACCCCTGTATTCATTCCTACAGGTTTAAAAGCAGCAATAGCCACAAATTAAAAACTACATAATTTAAATACCCTAAATAACTTTACGAAGCTTCAAAAAAGTTCAAGTAAAGTTACACTCACATAAGCATCATTATATAAATTATGTGTCTCATAAGGCAAAGTTTAGTTGCTGATGGCTAAATCTTTATTCCCACATATATAGGCATATAGAGACCATATTAGTTTTCAGGAATTCATGCCGCTGCTTTAAAACTCAAATATAAGTATGCATGTATATACTGTGTTTTCAGACTATAAGATGCACCCAGTTTTTAGAGCAGGAAAACTATTTTAAGTGTTCAAACATTAATCCCAGTTGGGGAAAAAATCCCCCACAATATAAATGTCAGTGGCAAGATGTCCCTTGTGAACATTTTACATCAGCATATAGGTGACATCTCCAGCATTCTTTTCACACATCGGGGTAGAGGTGGGGGCGCTGTATGCTGGCAGCATTATTCACAAATATGTGATCTAACGTACATGAAAGTATGTACTGCTTTAACTATGTGTGTCTCTCCTGCCATGATGGGACCTCGCCTGCCTTTCAGGGCACTAAGCAGCATCACAGCCAGCCAGCCCGCTAATAAAGAGGCTGAATGGACAAACCCATGTGGGTATATGAGAGCCCCCCAAACAAATTATTTTACCACACCTTCAGAGCATAAGACTTAAGGCCCAAAAGATACGGTAATTCTCATTCTAAGCTTATATTATTATGCAGTTACTCACTATCCACGCCAAATTGTCTTTAGTACATTAAAATGCTTTCCTATTAATGAGAGAATTTGCCCAAACCATTGTGTTTATGGTTAGAGGTAATTTGGAAGTCACAATCTGCAGGACAAGTATACCAAGGCATATGGTTTGCTTGTTAATATTAATTCAATTTAAACCAGAGGAAAGAGCAAAACCAACCTCCAATAGTGGCACTGTCATTGGTCAAAGTAATTTAACAAAATGTATTTGTAAAAAACTCAGTAAAAGAAAATTCAATACATTCAGTATTAAATACATTTCCTAACACATAATTATCCTGTGTAGCAATCTCAATGCGTTTCGTGGTTTCCTACCGCCGCTTCAGGAGAATCACAGGTTTATATTAATTTGGAGAGAAATACAGTCAATATTTGTTCATTAATCTTTGCATAAAGTTGCGTAATTTGGTAAGTATGGTCTTGAGGGTGGGGGAGGGGGAAAGGCAGAGAGCGAGGGAAGGGGGACTCTCTTTATATTTACTGGTTTGTCCATAATGTATAATACTCTTTTTTGACCATTTGAAGTGTGCCAGGTACGCCTGCCATATGGTGCCACTATTGGAGGTTGGTTTTGCTCTTACCTCTGGTTTAAATTGTGTTGACTTGGGATGTTGGTCTTGTAATTTGGTCTCTTAGTATAGGTTACATTGATGTTGTTAATATTAATTGTACTCTATTTTGGGAGGAGTTAGAGCTTGTGCCTTTAATCCCCATAAACTGTTCAATAAAAAGTCACTGTGTAGTTGGGTACAGGGTTTTCTGGGATTCTCCCTTAAGTGCAAAAATGGTTGGTTGTGGTCCCCTTAAGTGTTCTTGAATTTTTCACTCTGAGGTTGAGGCACAAAAAAAAAGAGTAATTTGCTCCCCTGTTTGGAGTAAATGGCCTGGAAAAAACTGTTCCTTTGATTATAATGTAAATCTATTACTTAAAAAGTAATGTTCATTGAATAGCATTTAGATTTACAAGATACACATACAATAAATGAATAAGGCATCAATTACTCCACACATCAGCATGTAAATACTTCAGTAGAAATATTATTGGCACTGGCTACACAGAGGCTCAGGGTATATTGGGACCACAATTAATACAGAAGGGTTTGGAAGGCTGACGAAAGAGGCCGCTGAGGAGTATTGGAAAAAGGTGGAATGCACAGAGCCCGAAGCTTGCTGGAGTTCTGTCCAAAAAAGCGAGGACAGAAGAACCTGAAGTCCGACTAGAGTATGTAGGGAGAGCATGGGTAAAGAGATCAAAAGATTCATCCTAGGAGCTGGAGCAAAATTTTATATCAAAGAAGCCTCTGAAAAAGAAATCCTTCTCTTCTAGTATACTTGACAGCAGAAAATAAATAAGCATTTTAATATTTAATTTTACTACTAATAGAAAAAAACCATAACCTATGACTTGCTGTAGCAATTTGGCAGTTGTTCATCATTTTCTATTCTTGAAGACCTTGTCACCAACTAAAACAGTTTCAGGCAAAATCACATTTAAGTCAATTATTTAATCCTTACTTGCAGATATTTTAATGTACCTTAAGGCTACTAAGCCTACTTATCAGAGTAAGATGTCATGACTTTTTTTTTTAAAATATACTCTGTGATGCTCTAGGAAATCAGTCCACAATAGTTGCTCTAGAAAATCACGGTCACAAAAAGCCACAATATTTGAAACTATGCCATTTTTAAAGACAGTTTAGATCTGTTTTATTTATTTAAGTGGCAACTGTTCTGTAATATTTTTCTATCAGGCCTTGTTGTAAAATTAAGCTCCTGCCTAATCCAACAGGATTGCCTGAAGGAGGTAAATATGACCAAAGGCTAAAAAGGCTAAATCCCAATGCATGGTCGGGCTGCCAGCCACCATCACCATGCTCCATATATGTGTGATGCAATGTCTCTGTAGAAACTGTTATCAGTGGTTAGTAACGGTTGCCCTGACATTCTTGTATGCAATTTATTAGGGGCAGCAGGTAAGGGCAGAGTGTGGGTGGACAGGGTCTAATTCTTGGCAGACAAGTTCATACTTTGCGGTTACAACAATTTAGCAACTACCTGCTTCTCCAATGCCATGCAGTAATGACAGGCAGCAGGGACAGCAGAGCATTGCTAGGCTCTTCCCCCTTTCCCCTGCTGGGAGCCGAGCTGGGGGGGGGGGGGGGGGGGGGGACGCTCCTTGGCAGTCTGTGTCTCTGTGCTGCTTGTCAGATCGACCGGGATTTACGGACATGTCAGTTCCCAGTTTGATTAACAAAGGCTGGACAGCTCGAGCACAATAAAGCACAGTGAACGCGCTTGTTGCTCGATTGTGCTCAAATCTATTAAAGAATCAAGCCGTCTATGTGTTGCTTTGGACAATTGTGCTATTTTTTTTTACCCAAAAGGGCAGGACTGCATTATGTCAACCCAAAGAAAGTGATATTTCATAGAATGCACTGGCAGGATCACCAGATATTTGAGTGGCTTTAAATAAATACACAAAAGCAGAATTTTTTTACTGCAGCAAAATTCGAATTTTTTTCTTTCCCATATTCCTTTGTGTTTCCAATCCGTGCCTTTTTTTTGAAAGTCTTGCCATATCGAGCCATTGTCATCCCCTTTTCTAGCAGGGTACACTTCAAAAAGCAGTTTTCTATGCTTAATGCTTAATTTTTGGACTCTTTAGAAATAAGAATGAAGTGAAGAGTGATAGAGGAGCACGGTATTGTGGGTGAGTTTCTAGGGGAAGATTAGGATCAAACTCCTCAAATCTTATTCGCAGGTCACAAGGATTTTATATACCAATCTATATAAATTCCTTGACTTCTTACCACACTGGTGCGCAGCAGTAGACACAGTACACATGACAAGAAAGTCCTAGCTCTCCATCATCTGTAGCAGAACCAGCCATAATGATAATCAGCTAATGTTTGCACAAGGCTTACTTTGTATTTACACTCTAATCGCTAAGAGGAAAAGAGGCCTTCAGAACATATTTTCGAAGTATACTGCAGAAGTGGAAAATGAGGTTTGCAGGCAAAGAAAAAAAAGGTTTGCAATAGCTCTGCTGTCAGATTTTTCTTTCATTCAGAAGCTGGTTAAACGATGATGAAGACATCTACTGTATGAAATGTCGCTATGACTTTATAAAGCACATAATCTGTCATTATAGATGGAAACTGGGCTTTATGTGCCAAGAACCAAGTTATCAAATTTAGTGTTGCAGCTACAAACCATCCTCAAAGCCACCTATATACCTTTAGATCATTCCATACAATTTCCTTTACATCTACTACAACAATATAGTGCTGGGTCCTTCCTGATAGAATACACAGTGATTGGAAGGTTTAGAAAGTTTTTATATTACATGGTCTTGGTAGAAGAAAAGTTGATTGTACAGAGTTATATGGCAAGATTGTAAAGCTGGGCATACACGGGTAGATTCCTGTGCAATCGATCGTCAATCAATCACAGCAGTGATAGGCCCCGCCACTTTCCACTGCCGAGAGCTGAGCTGTGCAACTGCATCTTTCTGCCTCCGCTACTTCGGAAGGGGACTCACGGTCCCCCTTTTGAAGTGATGGACATCGAACAGGGTTTTCCAACATGTTGGAACCAGTCAATCATGTTTATTTGAAGGAAGAAATGCATAGATTTCTTAGTAGATTAGTGCACAATCGAGCTCCATGAGCGTGCGCTCAATTGTACTCAAATATCTACCCGTGTATGCCCAACTTAAGGTTTATGGGGCCTTTAGGACTTTCTTATCACCTAGCATTGAATTTTACATTCTATGTGTTTTACTCTGATCTATGCATAATATAATATCTCCATACAAATATATTCATGTTATAGTGAAAAGTCAGTAGGCATGATATCTGTCAAATACTTTTTAGAGCATGCACAAAAGCTTATCAAAACTATAATGATCAGTTTGCATTTTAAACATCAACACAGAAACATTGCTTAAAAAAATAATTTTGAATCAACTGTATGTATGGTAGACTAAACAACAGTTAACATCTACATTTCATAAGCCTATTTGAATAAAATGGAAAAGGGGATGGCACCAATTAACTGGTGTATGACTACCTTTATTTGATTACTGTCTTATTTTATATTTTGCCTTCAAAGTCCTCTTTGAGATTGATTACACCAAGGAAAGTTTAATGAACACTCCATGTTTTCCTAAATAAAGTGATTGCAAGCTCATGCCTTTACAATGACATGAGTGTCTGTGCTCAGGACTGGTTGGCCAGGTTTGCCATTGTGGCCCCCTTTTCAAAGTCTGCCAGACCCTATGCCAAACAAGGGACTGGTTATGGAGTTGGGGGGCCCCATGCTATTTAAAAATCAAACCTAAACAGGTTAAATGGTCCTGTCCTTGTCTTTAATCTTGGAAGATTTTTAATATAGACATAACCTCATAGCGGCAAGTGGATGCCATAAAAACAAAGCCACAAAAACGACTGCAAATTGATCCAAATAAATGCCCTAATAAGGCCTAATGCTTTTCTAAATGTGAAGGGTTTTAAGTGCTTAAATGCTAGGAAGCTCAACAAAATACCTGTGTGAACTGAAGGTGGCCATGCATTGTTCAATATTTTCATTTGATCGATGTAAAACATTCGATTTGTCAGTCGATAACCAAACAACTTGTTCAATCGTTCAAAAGTTATCAATATTGAGCCAACAAAAAAAAACTTGAGGTGATCGAACTTATTGGTAAATTTTGATTCATCTGTGTCATTATGTCATTCAATAGTTTTTTGTTCTATACAAAAAATTAGCATTAAGTTACTTAATGTGAAGATTTGGATTGAGCACAAGTCCGTTCATATTATGTTAGTTTGTATTATGTTAGTTCCTATGCTGAACAACCTTAGTCTTTTTGTCTACACCCCCTACACCACAGCACTCCCGATTGAAATACAATCCAGTTTTCATTCGACATTGTGTTTGAGAGAACCAAAATCGAGTGTATCCATTCGATATAGGTGTGATCGATATTTGATCAACATGTCAAACACCCTGATCAAATCGATGGTCGATCATGCACAAATCTATAGGTGTATGGCTAGCTTAATAATTTAAATTTGATTTTAGTTCAAATTAGATTGAGGGACATTTCCTGTAAGGGTGCCCATACACCTTTAGATTTCTCTGTCAGATATCCTTAAGTTTTCCTTTTGTTTTACCAAAACCATGTAATATGAGGGACATTTAAACCATCAAGTCTACCTGTGTTCAATCGCAGAGGAGCCGGCACTACATAATTGTTGATAGATTTAAAGGATATCTGACAGAGAGATCTAAAGGTGTATGGGCACCTTTAGTCACGTTTGTGTTTTGTGGTAATGTGCTGCCCTTAAGCTTGTTTTTCGGGGTCTCCTATACATTTATTTTATTACCAGTAACAACTGCTTTACTGCAAATGCACCCCTTACTGGTAAAGAAAAATGCACCGCCCCTGCAGTGTGACTATTATGAAATGGCCCCAAGATTGAATTATCATTAGCAACACTTCCAATTTACAAGCTGATGTATGGGCATCCATTTCAGCCATCATTGTCTATGACTAATCAAAGTCTTAAACATTAATTGTAAAAAATGATTATGTCCATAACTAAAACGTTAGTTTTCATCAAAACTGCTTGGAGCATTATGGCGTAGAAACATAATTAAGAGATACATCTTGCAAGCCAACAAATGCTTGGGATTCTTCAGCTTTAGAAAATGACAACTTGTAGCAGTTATTTCTAACATGCGAAATTGTGGCCTCCTACTGTGTTCATTAATCTAATGCAGTACTGTGTGGGAACAAATGGTAGCACAGTATTCTTTTTCCTTCACAAGTAATTTAATCTACTTAACGCTAAGGAACACATTCCTGACTGTGGGGCTGTCACATGTTACTATGCACATTGTGCTTTCATTTCTCATCATAAAAAAAGAAAATGTAACCCTATGGTCAGGTATGGTATGCTATAGGTAGACGGTTAATAATGAATGAGTACTGTTCTCACCTTTTTCACTGCAGAGTGAATAGTAAAACTTTGGTAGCAAGTGGGTCTTTTCGGAAATGTATATGGAACACAGCGTGCCATAGGAAGCATTGTGTGGTATATTCTAGACTTTTCGAAAACCTCAAAATCTACTGCAAATTTACTTGCAATTAAGTAAGAAAGACTAACTGACACTCCAAGGACCAAAGTACTTGTGGGTGAACTTAGTGACAAGGTTTCAACACCATCTCTAGTTGGCCATATAACAATCTTCCTGTTACATCTTCCTGGACAGTGGGGAACCAATGTTTTTTGGGGAAAGAGAGGCACTTTGTAGTTACACCTCTGGTGTGTAAACCTGCATGGTTAATCTTTGAAGGAAAAAGCAAAACATGTTATCTCTGTTAGAGATAATAAATATTTGGAATTATTCCACTTGCACATTACTTAGAAAGCAATTTAAAAAAAAAACGCGATCGACTAGCATCACAAGTTGGTCGCATGGTGATACGCCTTGACAGTTCTATTCTGGCCAATCGCATTACTTTGGATGGGGGTGTGCTCCGATTCTGTGAATGACCGGTTGCAACGTGATGGTGCCATAACACTGCAATTGGTCGTTTAAGGAACGCAGGGAACGCATGTATGGGTAGCTTAACTCATTCAATACATGGGGGAGCTGTATTCTCAAATGTGAATGATCGCAGCATTACCTGGAATCTCCTTTGCCAACATCTAGAGACAACCAAACTAAGGATTCTAAGGCTTAATTCATGCAGCTGGTCACATATACATGCTCCAGGCTTGTATTATAATTGCTTTCTCTGATTACACTGTGAATACCTATTAAAAGCTGAGTCAATCAATCAAAGCTTTTCTTAATACCTGGAAGATAAATGTCTGGCATCATCATCTACCTCTTTCTCCCCAGACTTAAAGTCCTTGGTCTACCTCTTCCATTCCTTGGATTGGAGTACTTTTAAGGACACATGTTCAGCATCAAATGAGAAAGTTACCTGGGGTACTGTGCATACATTTGAAGTTTGACAAAGAACATCGACTTCTCCAGACTGATGTCCATCCATCAAGACATTCAAATATTTGAATAATTCCTCTCTAAAGCCAGTTTAGTGCTTTCAGAGAAAAAAACAAAACAAAAAATAAATAAAGGCTGTAGAAGTGGAAATTTAGGTAGACTTTGCTCAGAATTGAAAAATAGTTCATTTTCTATTCTGTAACCTTGACAACAAGATTTTTCAAATACATTAGCCAGGTGCTGTAAATGCCTATCTTTAACTACATAAGAAAGGTGAAACTATAGAACTATAGTTATATAGATATAAGAAAGGCTTTGGACTCACGATAACACATTTGCCTGGAAAAGGGTCAGACTGTGACGCTAAGGATATAATATACAGCTTTATGTGCTCACACCACATGTCACAACAGTCTCGAAACATTATTAGGATAGGCACTGATACTCACTGCAAGTAATTACTAGTATCTTAAACATAATTATTAGCACGAGTAAACACTTTAAATGGCATGTATTTTTAAATATACCTACCAATTTCTCAGTACTACCTTTTTATTTAGATGAATAGAGTTTTTGAAAGGTATCGTCTTATTTTTCAAAAGATATTAGATAATCCAACAGTACCTGCAAATTAACCAAGATAGCAATTACAGTAGCTATGAGATGCCTATACCTTTACTGAAGATACATAGGGGTACTGGTAAAGGTTATTGTTTGGAATATCTGCAATATAAGGACCAATATCGCCATATTATAACAAGGAACATAAACATGAATGCTTCTTCTAACAGAAACATAGTGAAAGCATCTAGTTCAGGGGTGGGCCAACTTTTTGACTTGTGGGCCACAATGGGTTTTTAAATGTGACATAGCCTGCAAGGACATAGGGGCCATAAGTACTTGTAGCTCGGACGGGATATTTAAAAAATTCTATTGCAGCAAACGATGGCCTTTAGGAAACAGTCCAAACAATTATCCTCTAGGTGTTATCTTCACTTATTGCAGGGAATGAGGGGAGCCAGAGCGTCTTAACAAAGGCCAGAATTAAAAGAATAAACTGACTGTTTTGGCCCCTTGGCCATAGTTTGTCCAAGTCTGATCTAGGAGTTTGCTCTTTAAAACTACAGCAATACAATAAAACTAATGTGTAGAGCAACAACAACTCTAGAAATCAGTATCTCCAGTAGAGCATGGGCCCAATAAACAATAAATTATTGTTACCATTTTTACTTGTGCTTCCTGCTGGCCCTCTGGGAACACAGTTCCCAGGTTAGCCCTTATGACCCCAATACTATGGCATCGTCTATCATCCACTGTGTCACGCCCGCAGGACCCGGGTTAGCGCTGGGGTACCAGGAGCAGGGAATCTAAGCCA
>CM070035.1:83427010-83438740 GCA_036250615.1 Ptychadena robeensis | reverse complement strand
TCGGTCGGTCGGGCAAAATTCGTACGAAAAATCGGAACGTGTATGGGGGGCTTAAGTTTGTATTTTATAGTTACTTTGATTGCACATAACACAGTCCCACCAGGGAGGTTAATAAGTGAACTTCTTGTAAGGCTAATCACCGTATTATAAAATGGTACCTATAACTTAAAAATCATTGAAACTATGGGTCAGAAGCAATAATTTTTTAATGCGGAGTTTAAAAGACACTGTACCAAAAGGTCTGGGAACTTAAACAACTCTGAACTATTGGATGGTTGTAGTGAAATCTTAAACAGTTCTGGCAAATTGCTGCATCTGACAAAAAAAAGCAAATACCATGAAGATATACAACACCATGAAAGAGGAGCCAGAGGGTGTAGATATTAGCTTCATTCTATTTTCTGCATCATCAAGAAACATAATAGAAACCTCACCTGACCAGTTCTTCTACCTGTCTTAAGCCCCCCATACACGTTCCGATTATTCTCCCGACCGATTTTTCGTCCGATCCTGTCACCCGATTTTCACCTAAAATGTTATGGTCGGTCGGCTGGCACGAAAAATCGGAATTCGAATTATCACCGATCCATCAGCCCGACCCTATTTATTAACAGCAGATCGACCAAAAATTTACGGACAGGTCCGAAGTGGTCCCGACCAATTTTTCGGCCGATTTTGAGAAATCTGGATCGGTCGGGTACATAATTCCGAATCCGATTAATCTCCCGACCCGATCGGTCGGTCGGACAAAATTCGTACGAAAAATCGGAACGTGTATGGGCGGCTTTATACAATAGTCCTTAAGTCCTTAGCATGAGTATATGTAATAATAAAATCAAGGATACAAACCTACCATCTGAGCCTTCTGACTCTTTCTACATTCCTTCCTCCTCTCTGCACTATAATGTTTGATCAAAACTGTGCACAATGTATTCTTTAAACCTAATTAGACATCTATAAGTTCTATGATAAAAATAATAAATATTAAATAACATGTATAAAAGAGCCTCTCTATACTTAAAAATATATAAAAAAGCAACACAAAAGTGTACAAAAAAAAACCAAATGGTCAAGGAAGGGAGATATACGGTGTACACCAATGCTCTTTAATGTACCGGTACCATATACATAGAGTATATGCCAAATTTTCAGCACCCAAAACATACTGAAAAAAAATCTAACTTGGCTTACAAGTTACATCTTGTGGGCGGCCTTTATAAGTTCATTTCAAGGACCCTGAACATTATATCATTACCATTTGCTGTAGATGTAGGAAAGGGGTTAAGCAAACATTTGAAAACAAAAAGTATTGCCCTATCCCATGTCGTTTTTGTATAAATCAGGTTCAAAGTAAAAAGAAAATTAGGTTTAAAGTAAAAAATGTTGTAAGTCGACCTAACTTTCTTTGACCTAGGCCCTTTGCACTTTGTTCTCTCCAGATACATTCATATTTTAAGTTGATCTAATGAAAGATGGAACTGAATCGGTCCAAAAAACCTAGAATACTTCAGATACTTGAACGATCTACTGAAATTTACCAACATGTCCGCTCACTTTTCAATCAATTCTATATTAAATTTCAATCACATTTTTGGATCCAATTTTGATCCAAAAAAGGTATTGATTTCCAAACGATTGACTTAATATAAACATTTTTAAGTTGATCGAATGGAAAAATGGAACTGTATATGCCCAGCTTAAATTATCCTTGCCTCATGGATGATGAGAAACCATACAATTACAATGTAAAAGCTTCTAAACACCCATTATGAGGACATAAATGTGAAAGTTGACATGTAGAAGGCTAGTAATAATAATCTTTAGATTGGTGTAGAAAATCAGTTTAATTTAGACTTTCTAGACAAATGACTTATGTAGTAGGATTAATTGATAATACTATTAAATAACACTTTGCTGATTTGTAAGGTCAAATGATTTGCATGATTGAATGGGAAAACCTGTGTACAGCCAGATTTAGTGATGATCATTATACACTGCATGGGCAAAAACAAAAAAGTCGCCACCTGGATTTAACTAAGCAAACGAGTACAAGCCTCCTATTGGATAAATCTGGGGTTGCTGCAGTTGGTCAGGTCTAGGTTCAGCAACAGTATGTGCTCCAAGAATGAGGTCAGCTGACTACCTGAATATTCTGAATGAATATTCCATTAAAGGATTTTTTTTTCCCTGGTGGCACGGGCATATTCCAAGATGGCAATGCCAGGGCTTAAATTGTGAAAGAGTGGTTCAGGGAGCATGAGACATCATTTTTACACATGGATTGGCCACCACAGAGTCCAGACCTGATCCTATTGAGAATCTTTGGGATGTGCTAGAGAAGGCTTTGTACAGCAGTCTGTTCAGTCATCAATGCAAGATCTTGGTAAAAAATTGGATGGAAATAAATCTTTTGACATTGCAGAAGCTTATCGAAACAATGCCACAGCGAATGCGTGCCGTAATCAAAGCTAAACATTAGAGTGTGTGATCTTTTCTGGTGTGATGATTTTGAAGGGGAGAACCGGCTTTTCAATGCCTTGGTTGTAACTGTTAGATAATTTCTAAATTATGGGACCATTTATTCCAATTTGCCTAAAGCTTTAGGACAAACTAAAGCCCCCCATACACCTTGAGATTCCTCCATACAACTTTCATGAGACATACCAACAACTATGTAGTATAGTGACCTCCCTGATAGAATACATAGTGATTGGAATGTGTAGAAAGGTCCTCCTATTACATGGTTTTGGTAGAAGAAAAGTTGGTTGTATAGAAATTGCATGGTAATTGTATGTGGTGTATGGGGGGCTTTACACATAATGAACAATTTATGTTATTTTATGCTATTTAATGGAGGGGATACCAAAAGGAATCAAAAAGACCCAGCAGCAAGTTGTATACAGACCAGTGTATGAAAGGTTTATCAAAGAAGTATAACGTCTTAACTTTTCTATTTGCTTTATATAGATGTAATAGATGTGGTGTCCAATACCAATCTTGATAGACTGTGCCACTGGGCCAACTCAGGGCATTCTTTCTCCCACAGAATCTACCACATACATTATAATTGCCAACCCAGGGCATTTATTTGTTCCAACTGATAGCAGGACATTTTTATTCCAGAACCTCTTTGGAAACTAGGCCCCGATCTTTGCACACTGAGCTAGGCTTTCTTTACAACTACTTCATTTGGACATTATTTCCACAATATAAGGGGCCTTCTAGATTTGGGAGGCACGGATTCCTACATTTATCAGCATGCAGAGTTTCTCACAAATTTGAGTAATATCACTGCTTATATTAAGCATTGCCAATAACAATAATTTTCCTCATTAGGATAGCTGAAGAACACAAGGACCCATCAGAATTAACAACAAGCAACGATCTTTATAACAACAAAATGTTCCATGCTAATTAGGTTCACATTGTCCATTTCATTTATTTATTTCTTTTCACACCTACTCTGGTTAAAAAGAGACAAAAAGCAAGAATACACTTCTGCGATGTATATCTAGAAAGGAAAAAAACAAACGTCTAGTTTTAAGCATTTAATTATTTATTTTTTTAAATAGTCTGTAGAAGATGTCAACAAGTAAATCCTTTCTGCAAGTGTAAGCTACAACTAGGTTCCCACAATGTGAGCATTCATTAGAACCAGAACCTTTTCCCCCAGAGGTATGCCAAAGAAGCCAAGTCCTATTTTGACCGGAGTAGCTGCTTTTATGCTATGTTCACACAGGTGGTATAGAAGCTGTGTGGTGACCATTCCCAACCAAGGTGCACATATGGCCAGGCAGCCACCCATAGATCAGTGATGGCGAACCAGTGGCACTTGGCGCCCTCTCTGTGGGCACACCAGCTGTCAGCCAGCACAGAGGAAAGAACTGAAGCCTATTGGCTCTCAATGTGGTCAGTTCTCTTCCCCTCTCTTCTGATTGCACACAGCTCCCCATCCCCGCCCCTATTCTATCTTATAGGAAAGTAGAGTGTGTGTTAACATTTTTTGCATGTGTATATCAGTTGTGTAATTTAGGTTACATTATCATGCCAGCACTTTGAGATAAATAAGTGGGGTTTGTGTTTCAGTTTGGGTGCTCAGTCTCTAAAGGTTTGCCATCACTGATATAGATAGTCAGGGTGCTTATTGGCCTCTGCACATAAGTGACAACTGCTCACTTGAGCGGTGATGTGGTGGTGGCCCCAGAGAGGCAGCAGGTCAGCAGCCGCATGTCTGATAATGACCTTACCTCTATGAAAAAGATCTGAGACAGTAAGCAAGCAGTACCAATATCCCTAAATGCACCCCACCACCTAGCCAGCATTTTTCTCTAATTTAAACAGTACACCCCCTCATCACCCTGCATATCTCTACCAGCACAAAAGCTAATTCCCTCAACACCTATTATGTAAATTGTCAATGATTCCCCAACTTTTGGTAATATTTACAGGTGCTCCTTTCTCCTAAATGTCATAAAGCATATCCATCAGCCTTTCCAAATCTTTGCCATCATGGCCGACACCCCTATAAGATATGCTCACACACAGTGTAATTATCTTCACAGCCCTGGTAAAATGTCAGGTTCCTGTGCTGTATAGAAATGAGACTATGTGAACTTTCTCCACCTGTAGCGTATGCGGATGTAGCGGTGAGTCAGCATACATATGCCATTATTTAACCTCCTGGGTGGCCAGCCCCAGTTAACTCGGGCTAAATAAAGTTGCTGAAATGGATGAGCCCGAGTTAACTCAGGCTGCTGAAACCCCCCGCTGTCTAATCTTCAGATCGCGGTGTTCAGGATACCGCCGTTGTGTGCGTGATGACGTTATCAGGATGGGGAGGGGAAGTTCAAAATAAAAAAAAAATAACTTTTTTTTGCTCTTTATGTATTTTCTTTCATTCAGACATTGATTGGAGCGTTTTTTTTTTTTTTTGCCTTCAGTTCAATTCAAAATGAAAAAAAAATAATAAAAAAAACCAAAACAAAATAAAAACATGTATTTGCTTATTATGAGTTTTCATTCATCTTGGATATGATTGGATTGATTTTTCTGTATCCAATCAAGTTCAAAATAAAGGAAAATGCATAGGAAGTAAATACTTTGTAAGGGCTTGTGTCCATGGCAGTGTCCACTCTGCGCTATTTGAGTGGTGCGTCCGCCGTGATGAAATGAATCACAGCACCGCACATTGCCACCAGAGACACCTCAGATCACCGGAGATCAATGGAGGTGTCCCAAGAGGCGGAAAAACAGCGCCTGTACTGCATGTATGCAATAGTACCTGCGTCTTATGCATGCGGGAAATAGTGCCTGCGTCTTATGGTCCGAATGCACATGCCTTGGCTTCCCGCCAGCTTTCCCGAGTTGTCAGATGAGATGCGGTCACAGCCACATCACTCACCTCAACTGCTTCTACCAGCAGAGCGCTGCTGATAGAATCAGAGAGACACACATAGAAGTGGCCAGCCGGCAGCTTCCATGTCTGCCTGTCAGCTACGATCACTGCGCAGCTCACAGCTGACAAGAAGGGAAAGAAGAGTGAAGAATCCACCGTTCTCCCCCTTCTGCCTGAAGTGTGCTCTCTTTTTCATTTTTTCCTGCCCTAAAACAGGGTGCGTCTTATGGTCCAAAAAATACGGCAAATCATACTACAGGATTGATCCTACTACAGGATTGAACATGACTGATCTTCTGCCCTGAAAGCCATGTGAAGGACCGAGTATAAATAAGTCCAAACTAAGGGCATTGGAAAGCCTTGTTGGGCAGAATTTGAACAAAAAATCTGTTCCATACATAACTTGGATAACTTGGATTTCTTCCAAACCTGTAAAATAATTCAATTAGCAAATTGTTTAAAGGAAAAAGCAACTTCTATGCTGAGTAGTGTGCCATTCCCTGGGTCCAGCAATGTCCTCTGCTGTCATCTCCCTGTGATTCTGAAACTGTAGAGTCTTTGTTCAAACAGCACATGCAGCCGCAGGCAGCCAAGATCTGATTTCAGCTTTTCAATGTAAAAGAAGAAAAATTGTTTAATAATATTATTTTTGCGAGGCAATAAGTGGATTAGGTTTCAGAAAACGTATCTGGATTTGCGCATAAGAATGCTGCACTTATGTTTAACCCCTGTCATATCTGTAAATGTCCCTCAGTCACAATATTTGTATTTAGGCCTAGGATTACTAGCACTACACTAACAAGTTAAACTAAGCTGAAGTGATTTTACATGACTGGTCAAATCATTTGCCTTGAGATAAATGAACATATGAAACCTATGCAAATTCTTGCAGGCGCTAGTGTCAACAATCAAGAAACTAAGCAAAACAGGTTAAAGTAATATAACGTTTCATAAACTCATGTTGTATGTCGATATGTTCACAAAAAAAGTTTAAAGAAATAAGAAGAACATAGCGAACTTCTGCATGCATTTTTGTTAGCACAACATGAGCATTTTTTATACATGCAGAACATAACATATGCCACTAACATATGCCACTAACATATGTGGTGGGTACTGTATGGTAAAGCCCCCACTTGCATTGCTGGTGCACAACTTAGAGAATATAGTGTGAAAGTGCCATAGACATTTTTGTGATGTCATATTATTTTATTATATGTTTTCAGGTGCTAGCGTCATTTTGTATATGTGGAGAACCCATTAAGCAGTGTTCCTGTTTTTATGGTGATCTGTTGTTCCTAGGTAAAATTTACGTTAAGGCTTCATTTACACAGTCCCTTCAAGGGCTGCTATCAATCAGCAGCAGCCCAGGTTGTCTTGAAAAAAGACCCCATAGAAGTGCTAGAAGTGCAAAAGCCCAAAAACCGACCGGCGGGCGCATAATGTTATGTCAGTCAGTAAACGATTACTGCTCGTTTACCGGGCGTAGTTTGTGTAAATGTATCCTAAAAGGCAAAGCAATTTGTAGTGATATTAGGACACTTGCATCTGCCCCATATGGGCAGTAGAAATTGTATACCTGGCTATTACACCTACAGAAACATTTTATGATATCAAAATCGAAATCCATATGCATCATTTTGATTGATGTCTGTGGGAATGTTTGCATATCCAAATATAAAGGACCATGGCTTCCAATATCTAATTCATCCCAAAGATGTTTGGTAATAACACCATATCATTTCTATGCGATTTTTCGTCTAAAGCCGGCAACACACGCTTAGAATTTCTGCCGATCTCCATGACGTCATCACGCCAAGAATCGGCCGGGCACTTATGTATGCCGGCCATTACTTTAGATGGGGATGCCGATATACAGGCAAATTTAGCTTTTAAGCATTAGCTTTGTGGCCGATTTCGAGCATGCACAGCTGTCGATTGGTGGCAAAATCGGACACAAATCTAAACGTGTATGGGCACCTTTAAACTTGCAATTTAGCCCAAAATCAGCAGCCAAATCGATCTAAGCCATTATGGACATGTCCATAATTCTTAGACAGATTTAATTACTTTTGCGTAATAGACTTAGGCTATGTTTCCATTGCGTTGGGACCCAACCTAACAGATAGACTTACCTTACCGTAGTCAAGTACGTTCAGCCTTTACACCGGCGGATGTGTAAACAGACCATCCGCCGGCAGGCAAAGTCTGTGGGATACGCTTAGCGGAGGGGTCCCGACGTATAATGGAAACAAGCCCTTAGACCAGCGTCCCCGTCCAAAGTAGGTGCCGATTCTCGCGAGGAGCGGCCGCTCGTGATGACATCATCGCGTGCTGTCGTTCTGCCATAAATTTGCGTGTTTGGGGGGACTTTTGGGATTAAATGTTCAACAAGCTCAAAAAGGTGCGATAGTCAGGTGGCAATAAACAGTTGTCTATGTGATGTATCTTAAATCTACTTCACCAGCATCTCTGATGTGCAAATGTGCATTTTTTGCAAATATATTGTAGAAATGATGATGGGAAATTACCAGTAAACATACATAAAGAAAAAGGGGAATTAAAGAATTGACATTAGGATTATATATGAGTATTTGGTAATATGTCTTTTTTTTTTCTTTACAACCTTCCATTCCGATAAAATATATATATATATATATAAACACACTTCCTTTTACTAGATCTGTGAGACAAGAAAACAATAGCTTTGCTGCAAAAGCATTTTAAAGGCTATCACATGATCACTGGAATCCAGCCAGGTACTGGGCTTAAGAGTTCTCCGCAGTCTTTGAGAAGACGGCTATTTACCCAGTTTGTGAAAAACACACAGACGCTTCCAATTCCTGTGACATCAATACATTAGTCATTATGTAACATTATATTTTTGCCCATAACTACCTTTTGCCCATAAATCTAGCCAGCGCAGACATATACTTTATACAAGTAAAGCCCCCCATACACGTTCCGATTATTCTCCCGACCGATTTTTCGTCCGATCCTGTCACCCGATTTTCACCTAAAATGTTATGGTCGGTCGGTCGGCTGGCACGAAAAATCGGAATTAGAATTATCACCAATCCATCAGCCCGACCCTATTTCATTAACAGCAGATCGACCAAAAATTTACGGACAGGTCCGAAGCGGTCCCGATCGATTTTTCGGGCGATTTTGAGAAATCAGGATCGGTCGGGTACATAATTCCGAATCCGATTAATCTCCCGATCGATTAATCTCCCGACCCGATCGGTCGGTCGGGCAGAATTCGTACGAAAAATCGGAATGTGTATGGGGGGCTTTAGTTATGGTTTATTTGTTTGACAGCAAGGTAGTAATTAGAGTTCCTGTTACAGAAATGGCAACATTTAGTTGTAAAGGGACTTCATAGAGTGGGCAGATGTCTTTTGATGGGGTCAAGAAGAGAAAGGGCATGCTGCTGAAGAAGATCAAGAGCTCATGGTCAAGGACTTTGTGTTTTGGTTTGATACAAAGACAGTTGGATTGGATACAAAGGCAAGCCAGGAAAGGTGTTCATAAAGTGTGTATTAAAAATTCATGCTGTTATTTCACCAACTGCTACCACCTACTGAGGTGACCGGGTCTCCCAAAATTCAGGAAGGGAGCGTCATTTAGTCGTGATGTTTCCCTTCCCAATTCACTGTGCACCCAACAGGAAAAAGGATGCCAGTGCACCACGTCATGGGGAAGAGTGATCTGGGACAATCAATTTAAATTAATTACAGGTACTGTAAGTTGATTGGCTGCAGGATTCTCAGGAGACTGATAGCAGCGTGATGATGTCATCACACTACAGCCGGACACCCAGAGGATCGAGGCGCACCCTTTGTGTACGGGCCATCACTTTGGATGGGGATGCTGGTCCTCATCCAAAGTAATGGGATGGGCCAGAGAAATGTGGAGATGTCCGTTCTCTGGCCGATCAAGATTTTGGGTGACATGGATCTGTCGCTCCACGTAGGCAGCAGCGATCTGCACACACATCGGCCTGAAAATCACCCATACTGCAACACAAAAAAAAAACACAACATACTTACCTTCTTTACTTTCAGTTCTAATGCTGCCATCTTAGCTCCTAGAGAAGTGCAGCTGCTTCCACCCTCACTGCCCCCCTCTTCCCCCCCCCCCCCCCCTTCCACTCCGGCTCCGTGGGGGGGGGGGCTCAGCTGCTGACAAGTTTCTGCCTGGGAGAGATGTCCCAAACACCATTTCGGCTGCCTAGGCACTACCTAAGGCAGTGGGAGGGTAGCACTCAGAACAAGCGCCCCTCCTGCTGTCAGGATCTCAGCAGTACTGCTGAGTGACCTCCCAGGTGGTAGGTTTGCTTTAACCTCCTGGGTGTTTGGCCTGAGTTGACTCTGGCTGAGTTTTATGCATCATGAAACTCAGCCCGAGTTAAGTAATGGGATACTCACCTGTCCGCCGGTCAGGTGTGCGATGCCAAAGATCTCCATGTAAATGGGGGGCATCACGGTTTTTCGGCATAAATCCATAGTCTCCAGTAACGCCGTATTTATGCACTGAACCTCCAGCCAGGCAGGCAATCATGGCGGAGCATGTCGTGCTTCCCTGTGATTGCCGTGGCTCGGTTATAAAATAAAACTGTGCCACGTGTGCAACGCCCAGAAGGTTAAGCGAGTATGGGTCCACTTTAAATGCTATCTACAAATAGATTATTCCTCATTGAATTACAAATATAATTATTTAACAATTGTATAAGAACAAGCCTTACAAGGCTTATTGAACAAGAAACCTGTAAATAACAAACCCAACATACCTAACTAGCAATTGTTGAGAGATTTCACATAAAATAAATTAGTACCTAAAGATTAAGACCTAAGGCAATAAGCATGTGTGTGCTTGAGGGCTGCATAGTTTGGGGTTTTACATGTCAGGTTAATCATACAGGTCTGTTTAGCAAGAGGCATATTTTGAAATAATGATTATGAATAATAGAATAGAATAAGTAGTAGTACTGATAGTTATCATAACAGAATAGTATTCTTTAGAAATCTCAATAGTCGCTCAATAACAAGAAGGTAAAAGTCTGTATTTACAACCACAGTTACGGTCAAAGCCAATACAGGTTTACTGTATGAACAGTTGCAAAGTCCCAGGAGAAGTTTTCTCAGACAGTGCACCAGAATAGCCCCAAATTAGCTCGAAAAGCAGAAAGAAGGAAGAAAGGGAAGTTAAAAGAATCACATTTCAAATTATATGAAATATGAGAGTGGCGATCATGTGACTGATCTCATTAATAAGTACAGCATGTCAAAATGGACCATCTCACCAATCTACAAATCCATTCAAGGAGAGAAAGTTGACCAGAGAGCCAGATGTTCTTATGGAAGGGGACTCTCCTTCCAAACTCTCCTTCCAAACACCTTCCATCTCATCCCTTCTTCCAGAAAGCCAAAGATGTCAACTTGAATTATGTTTACAATGTGTGGTTTTCTTGGTAAGCTAGGCCCATTTTTAATTTTTGGTGAGAGCACTAAGAAGCTATTGGTGGTTTTGGTTAATAACACATTACACATTGGAAGATTCTGCTGCAGATGGACCTCCCTGTTCCTGATTGATCCTTTGATTAGCTGTCTAATGCTTTTTTATTATGAAAAGGTTAAGATTGAGAGGTGCTTTGTTAAATCCTGAAAACATTATGCATATTTGTATTTTTCTTATTGGAAAATATTCTTGACTTCCAACCAACTTGACAGAAAACCAAACCTTGGTAACTAATTAAGTTCATAAGTTAAGGGTCCACTGTATATTCAAGATGATAGAAAATTCAATAAAATCCACCAATTACTATTATTATTACAATTACCTATTACTAATACTAGTTGTCTTGCTGTTAGTCTGACCTGCATTAAAAATAATGTTCCTGAAATTGAGAATAAACTAAACATCTATGGTAGTTTTATCATTTTTTTAAAAATAAATATTTATTGAGTTTTACAGAGACATAAACATAGTATACAGAACAATCACAATGCCCGGGCAATCGCCCCAGCCTAAAAGAAAAACACAAAGAAAAAAAAAATACATCACAATGGGGTATAAAACACAAGAAAAGTGGGCAAATAACATAAGAAATCAAAAGAAAAAACAGTACATTTCCCCATCTTCGCTGTTGTAGCACGATACTGGAAATCAGGGGGTCAGCCCCCACAGTGTAAGAAAAAGAGGAAACCCTCCGAGGAGCCCCCCAATAAGGCAACGCCCCAGCTAGTGTGGACCACCTAGCCTGCCTGGGCTAGATTCATATAATAGGCCGTTTCAGTGAAAGTATCCCAGTACCTCCACGTCTTGAGGAACCG